>QNTS01000306.1:1098627-1125810 GCA_003317085.1 Hucho hucho
GAGAGGGAGCACCCCCCTATCCACATCGAGGGGACAGTAGTGGAGAAGGTGGGAAGTTAAGTTCCTCGGCGTACACATCACGGACAAACTGAATTGGTCCACCCACACAGACAGCGTGGTGAAGAAGGCGCAACAGCGCCTCTTCAACCTCAGGAGGCTGAAGAAATTTGGCTTGTCACCAAAATCACTCACAAACTTCTACAGATGCACAATCGAGAGCATCCTGTCGGGCTGTATCACCGCCTGGTACGGCAACTGCTCCGCCCACAACCGTAAGGCTCTCCAGAGGGTAGTGAGGACTGCACAACGCATCACCGGGGGTAAACTACCTGCCCTTCAGGACACCTACATCACCCGATGTCACAGGAAGGCCAAAAAGATCATCAAGGACAACAACCACCCGAGCCACTGCCTGTTCACCCCGCTATCATCCAGAAGGCGAGGTCAGTACAGGTGCATCAAAGCTGGGACCGAGAGACTGAAAAACAGCTTCTACCTCAAGGCCATCAGACTGTTAAACAGCCATCACTAACATTGAGTGGCTGCTGCCAACATACTGACTTAATTCCCTAGCCACTTTAAACATTGGAATTGGATGTAACAATGTATCACTAGCCACTTTAAACAATTTTGTATATAATGTTTACGTATCCGACATACTCATATCAAATGTATACACTGTACTCTAAACCATCTACTGAATCTTGCCTATGCCGTTCGGCCATCGACCCAAATCTCTAGCCACTTTAATAATTATAATTGGATGAAATAATGTATCACTAGCCACTTTAAACAATGCCATTTATATAATGTTTACATATCCTACATTACTCATCTCATATATATATATATATATTGTACTCCATACCATCTACTGCATCTTGCCTATGCCGGTCAGCCATCGCTCATCCATATATTTATATGTACATACTCGTATTCATTCCTTTACTCTTGTGTGTATAAGGTAGTTGTTGTGAATTTGTTAGATTACTTCTTAGATACTACTGCATGGTCGGAACTAGAAGCACAAGCATTTCGCTACACTCGAATTAACATCTGCTAACCGGGTGTATGTGACAAATAAAATTTGATTTGATTTAAAACATAGCCTGCCCTTCCAACTACCTTTCCATACCAGGGCAGATCCATTTCACACTCCAACTGTCTTGCAAACTCTGTTAAAGTAGCCTAGACCTATACTGGGCTATCGGTGGCTCCTAAACTTTGTTGTCTCTTGACCCTGAGCCACCTGAAGCAAGGATATGGTTGCAGGTAGGGTTGCAAAATTCCACGAACGTTCAATAAATTCCCTGGTTTTCCCCAAAGAATCACGGAATTAGGAGGGAATACACAAGAAATCCAGAAACCTCCAATCAGAAACCTCCAACCTGGAAAACCAGGGAATTTATTGACTGTCCCGGAATGTTGCAACCCTAGTTATAGCTTACCATTCTGGTAAAACGCTGTTAAATGCCAAAACAACGGAAAAATATTATCACAAATACATAAGTCAGCACATCATCAGCATTGGCCTGCATTCACACAGTTTGTGGCAGAGAGATTACAGTTTCATTTAAAAAGTCTACAACATAGGCCTAGATCCCATCATTCCATAGCAACCATGCTACTGTAGCCTTTTCTGGGTAATGCTGACATCCTAATCATCTGAATTCTAAACTCAAGCTAAACGAATCACTTGGAATAAGAACCAGAATCTAAATCCTCATCATGAATGGATGGCTGGAATGTTGACAGGCATTCTAAACTTGTCTCTACTCTCTCGCTAGCCTATAACATAGCTGTATGACAGGCCACGCTCTCTCTCTCTAGGACTGTGGGATGTGGTGAACTACATGTCCCCCCTTGCCCTTCCCAGTGGGTTAGGACTGACAACGTGGACAGTGCTGGTCTCTTCCGTTTAGAAGGAATAGGCTTCATCTGTTGGTTTCTGTGTGAAGAGAGTCCAGGCATCAGAAAACAGAGAGGAGAGCAGAAGAGGCTAAGCTAGCATGGAGGAGAGGAGAGCACAGAGTCAGTCTTCCACTGCCAAACACTCCAGATGGAAAACAAGGCAATTAGCAGGAGTGTATGTGTGTTTGTGTGTGGGGAGGGGGGGTCTGCATGCCTCCCAAAACAACTTAGAGAGGGGAGGGAGAGATGATGGGAGGCTAGGGGAGTCTCACACTCTATATCTGAGACTATTTGGATCTATGTTGTTATTGAATGTGCGTGTGTCACGGTTTTCCGATGGAGCGGACCAAGACGCAGTGAGGTTTCCAGTATACATACTTTAATTAAAGTGCAAACTGGCCAAAAAAAACAACAATTAACAAAGAACAAACTGTCACGCAGGTGTGGCACACACAAATGCAAACAATAACCCACAAGGCAAGTGGGGCAGGGAACCAACTTAAATAGGATTCACAATTAGAGACAACGACTAACAGCTGCCTCTAATTGGGAACCCAAACCAACCAACATAGAAATATAACCATAGAACCAAAAACACCCCTCATCACGTCCTGACCAAAAACACCAATGAGCAGCCAAAAGGGCTATCTATGGCCAGGACGTGACAGCGTGAGAGAGTGCGAGAAAGAGAGAGAGGAAGAGGGGGGTGGGGTAATACATTGTTTGAAATTAAAAAGAGAGATTATTCTTTGTTTGCAACAAAAATAGCTTTTAGTTTTCCATAGAAATGGATTTCCATCTGAAAGCTGCTCTGTCATCAGACAGACAATAATTAGCAGAAATAACATAACACATTACGTTGAGTGGTTCTTCAAAGTGAAAAATTCTGTTCATAACAGCCTCTTACTCTGAAAGCTGCGAGTAGGTTGTTAGTGTTTGTGTATGTGCTACTCATGTGCTACTTATGTGCAATGTGTGCACATCATGCATGTGTGTGTGCATGTGTGCTTAAATAACAGCATTTCGCTCTGGAGAGTTTTGTTCTATTGGAGAGGTTGATGTTGGTTAATTTGGGGCTTTGTTAAGCTCTCTGTCTTATGGGGAAAAGAACATCTTCCATTCTAATGACTGTATCAGATGAGTGGTTTAATTGTTATGAGAGAGTAGGTTAACAGCAGCCTTAATTACGTTTTTTGAGGAGGGAGGGGGGAGAGTTGGGAGAGGGAAGAGGACAGAGAGAGAAACCGAAGGCAATGGAACGTTGAAGAATATGGATAAAGAGAGAGCGAGATAGAGGGAGAGAGAATAGATTAGTTCTAGAATATGTGTTTACTTTAGGCCACCGTCCTAATGACTGTTGTGGTCACATTTTGGCAAATGTGACCACAACTCCATTTTGCTTCTCCTCGCCTACAAACAAAGACTCAAGAAGGAAGTTCCGGTTGTCAGGTCTGTACAACGCTGGGCCGACTAATCAGAATCCATGCTTCAAGACTGTTTTGATCAGGTGGACAGGAATATGTTCTGGGTCGCCTCCGGGGATAACATCAATGAATACGCCGACTAAGTCACCGGATTCATAAAAAAATGCATAGATGATGTGATACTGATAGTGTCTTTCAAAACGTACACGAATCAAGGACAGTGTATTGATGGCAGCCTTGTAGGGAAACTGAAGGAGCGAGATGCTGCTTATAAACTCGGCAAGGTGACCGGGGACAATAGTAAGGTTAAACAGTACAAATACGACCTACGTAGATCAATCAAGATGGCGAGACACAAGTATAGGGACAAAGTGGAGGAGCAATTCAGCAGGTCGGACACGAGGCGTATGAGGCAGGGGCTTCTAATGATCACGGATCACAAAAATAAAGCCAGCCATGTCACGGACACCAACGCCGCCCCACCTGCTTCAAGATGTCCATTATCATCCCCGTGCCCAAGAAAGAGAAAGTAACTGAACTGAATGACTACCGACCAAAAGTAGCACTCACTTCAGCATCATGAAGTGCTTCGAGAGGCTAGTCAAAGACCACATCACCTTCATCCCTTGCAGACACACTCAACCTTCTCCAATTCGCCTACCGCCCTGAGAGATCCATGGATGACACAATTGCTATTGCACTGCACACTGCCCTCACCCACCTGGACAAAAGGAATGCATGTGAGGATGCTGTTCATCGACTACAGCTCAGCCTTTAATACAATATTGCCCTCTAAGCTCACCACAAAGCTCACAGCCCTGGGACTGGACTTCCTGATGGGCCACCCCAGGTGGTGAAGGTAGGCAACATTCCCTCCTCGACACTGATTCTCAACACGGGGGCCCCACAAGGGTGTGTCCTCAGTCTCTTCCTGTACTCCTTGAATAACCACAACGGTCACCTTGCCGTGTTTACAGGGCTTTGTGATGGCCACTCCAATACCTTGACTTTGTTGTCCTTAAGCCACAACTTTGGAAGTATCCTTGGGGTCATTGTCCATTTGAAAGACCCATTTGCGACAAAGCTTTAACTTCCTGACTGATGTCTTGAGATGTTGCTTCAATATATCCACATCATTTTCTTCCCTCATGATGCCATATATTTTGTGAAGTGCACCAGTAACCTCTTGCAGCAAAGCACCCCCACAACATGATGCTGCCACCCCTGTGCTTCATCGGTTGAGATGGTGTTCCTCGGCTTGCAAGCCTCCCCATTTTTCCTCCAAACATAACGATGGTCATTATGGCCAAACAGTTCTATTTTTGTTTCATCAGACCAGAGGACACTTCTCCAAAAAGTACGATCTTTGTCCCCATGTGCAGTTGCAAACCGTAGACTAGCTTTTTTATGGCAGTTTTGGAGCAGTGGCTTCTTCCTTGCTGAGCAGCCTTTCAGGTTATGTCGATACAGGACTGGTTTTTACTGTGGATATAGATACTTTTGTACCTGTATCCTCCAGCATCTTCACAAGGTCCTTTGCTGTTGTTCTGAGATTGATTTGCACTCCAGGAGACAGAACGCGTCTCCTTCCTGAGCGGTATGATGGCTGCGTGGTCCCATGGTGTTTATACTTGTGTACTATTGTTTGTACAGATGAATGTGCTCCTTCAGGTGTTTGGAAAATGCTCCAAAGGATGAATGAGACATGCGGAGGTCCACATTTTGGCCTTGGCTGATGTCTTTTGATTTTCCCATGATAAGTTTGAAGGTAGGCCTTGAAATACATCCACAGGTACACCTCCAACTGACTCAAATTATGTCAATTGGCCCATCAGAAGCTTCTAAAGCCATGACATCATTTTCTGGAATTTTCCAAGCTGTTTAAAGGCACAGTCAATTAGTGTATGTAAGCTTCTGACCCACTGGAATTGTGATACAGTGAATAAAAAAATAAAAAAATTAAATATCAAATTTACTTAAGTATTCAGACCCTTTGCTATGAGATTCGAAATTGAACTCACGTGCATCCTTTCTTCCATTGATCATCCTTGAGATGTTTCTACAACTTGATTACCTGTGGTAAATTAAATTGATTGGACATGATTTGGAAAGGCACACACCTGTCCATATAGGGTCCAGTGCAGATCTGGGGAAGGTACCAAAACATTTCTGCAGCATTGCAGGTCCCCAAGAACACAGTGACCTCCATCATTCTTAAATGGAAGAATTTTGGAACCACCAAGATTCTTCCTAGAGCTGGCTGCCTGGCCAAACTGAGCAATTGGGGGAGAAGGGCCTTGGCCAGGGAGATGACCAATAACCTGATGGTAACTCTGAAAGAGCTCCAGAGTTCCTCTGTGGAGATGGGAGAACCTTCCAGAAGGGCAACCATCTCTGTAGCACTCCACCAATCAGGCCTTTATGGTAGAGTGGCCAGACGGAAGCCACTCCTCAGTAAAAGGCACATGACAGCCCGCTAGAGTTTGCCAAAAGGCACCTAAAGACTCTCAGACAATGAGAAACAAGATTCTCTGGTCTGATGAAACCAAGATTGAACTTTTTTGCCTGAATGCCAAGAGTCACGTCTGGAGGAAACCTGGCACCATCCCTACAGTGAAGCAGAGTGGTGGCACCATCATGCTGTGGGGATGTTTTTCAGTGGCAGGGACTGGGAGATTAGTCAGGATCGAGGGAAAGAGCGCTCAGGAGCTCAGACTGGGGCGAAGGTTCACCTTCCAATAGGACAACAACCCTAAGCACACAGCCAAGACAACGCAGGAGTGGCTTCGGGACAAGTCTCTGAATGTCCTTGAGTGGCCCAGCCAGAGCCCGGACTTGAACCCGATTCAATATGTCTGGAGAGACCTGAAAATAGCTGTGCAGCGACGCTCCCCATCCAACCTGACAGAGCTTGAGAGGATCTGCCGAGCAGAATGGGAGAAACTCCCCAAATACAGGTGTGCCAAGTGTAGCGTCATACTCAAGAAGACATGAGGTTGTAATTGCTGCCAAAGGTGCTTCAACAAAGTACTGAGTAAAGGCTTTGAATACTTATGTGTAAGTGTAATATTTCAGTTGAAAAAAGTTGATTTGTCATTATGGGGTATTGTGTGTTGATTGATGACAATATTTTTTTTAAATCCATTTTAGAATAATGCTGTAACGTAACAAATTGTGGAAAAAGTCAAGGGGTCTGCATACTTTCCGAATGCACTGTACGTCTGGTGTATTAGAAGCAATTATTGGAACCATGATTGTCTTCAAAACTATTCTATATTTACACAACGATTCACCATGAAGATTAGCTTTTTTTATTCACTATAATGGGGGATCCTGCCTGGGATCCTGCCTCAGTACCGCGGTTGGCCTTGAACTTCCATGGCTTCAATGTGAAGGGGCAGTCGTGTTCCCCTGGCAGCAGCACAGTCCCCTAACAACAGACATTAGACAGGCTCTTCACACCAAAGAAGTGTGATAAGGGACGGAGTAAGAAAATCAGAGCGTTGATTACAGACATTTTTGCAATTGATACGCAGCCATTGTCCATGGTAGAGGATATCAGCTTTAATGCCCTAATGGCATATCTAGAACCAGACTACAAGATGCCATGTTGAAAAAATGTGACGGCCCGCTTTCCAGTTGTGAATACTACTTTGTTTTTATTTGATGAATTTATTATGTTTCATTCCTTAGAAGTCATCATCTCATCTCTGCTCAGGCAGTAGCAGTCAGCCAGCCAATTATATATGTGCTCCCCAAACTGTACTGTCTTTAGTCATCCTATTTAGCTAGCCTGCCTAAGTATGCTGCAGAGATCTCTGACTAAATAATTATACTAGTACTTCAAAGTAGAATAGGTATACTTTTGCGAACTGTCTCTGTCCCTCGTTGTTGTGTGTGGTCTGTATGTACCTAACCTAACGTAGCAGGCGTAAAAGTTTACCCGTCCAGAGACATTTTTATTGGTAACATACACATATTTAGCAGATGTTTTTGTTGGTGGAGCGAAATGCTTGTGTTCCTAGCTCCAACAGTGCAGTAGAATACTAACTGTGCAGTAGTATCTAAAAACGATTCACAACAATACACACAAATCTAAAACTAAAATAATGGAATTAAGAAGTATACAAATACTAGATCGAGCAATGTCGGAGTGGAATTGACTAAAATACAGTAGAATCGAATACTGTATATACATATGAGATGAGTAAAGCAGTATGTAAACATTATATGAACATTATTAAAGTGACTAGTGTTCCATTATTAAAGTGGCCAGTATTTCCAAGACTATGTATATAGGGCAGCAGCCTCTAAGGTGCAAGGTTGAGTAACTGGGTGGAAGCCGGCTAGTGATGGTTATTTAACAGTCTGATGGCCTTAAGATAGAAGCTGTTTTTCAGTCTCTCGGTCCCAGCTTTCATGCACCTGTACTGACCTCACCTTCTGGATGATAGCGGGTGAACAGGCTGTGGCTCGGGGGGTTTGATTATCTTTTTGGCCTTCCTGTGACATCGGGTGCTGTAGGTGTCCTGGAGGGCAGGTAGTTTGCCCCCGGTGATGCGTTGTGCGGACCTCACTACCCTCTGGAGAGCCCTGCAGTTGCGGGCGGTGCAGTTTCCGTACTAGGCGGTGATACAGCCCGACAGGATGCCTTCAATTGTGCGTCTGTAAAAGTTTGTGAGGGTTTTAGGGTCCAAGCCAAATGTCTTCAGCCTCCTTCACCACACTGTCTGTGTGTGTGAACCATTTCAGATTGTCAGTGATGGGTACACTGAGGGAGCATGCCCCTATCCACATCGATGGGACCTTCTCCACTGCGGTCCCATCAATGTAGATAGGGGTGTGCACCCTCTGCTGTTTTCTGAAGTCAACAATCAGCTCCTTTTTGTTGATGTTGAGTGAGAGGTTATTTTCCTGGCACCACTCTCCCAGGGCCCTCACCTCCTCCCTGTAGGATGTCTCATCATTGTTGGAACTAGGCCTATTATTATATATATATTTTTTTAAATGTAACCTTTATTTAACTAGGCAAGTCAGTCAACAAATTCTTATTTACAATGATGGCCTAGGAACAGTGGGTTAACTGTCTTGTTTAGGGGCAGAATGACAGATTTTTACCTTGTCAGCCTGGGGATTCGATCTAGCAACCTTTCGGCTACTGGACCAACGCTCTAACCACTAGGCTACCTGCCACCCCACTACTATTGTGTCATCTGCAAACTTGATGATTGAGTTGGAGGTGTGCATAGCCACTCAGTCATGGGTGAACAGGGAGTACAGGAGGGGGCCGAGCACGCACCCTTGTCGGGCCCCTGTGTTGAGGATCAGCGAAGTGGAGGTGTTGTTTCCTACCTTCACCATCGGGAATGGCCCGTCAGGAAGTCCAGGACCCAGTTGCACAGGGTGGGGTTCAGACCCAGGGTCTCGAGCTTAATGATACGCTTGGAGGGTACTATGGTGTTAAATGCTAAGCTATAGTCAATGAACACCATTCTTACATAGGCATTCCTCTTGTCCAGGGTTGTGTGCAGTGCGATGGTGATTGTATCTTTTGTGAAACTATTGGTTGCAGTAAGCAAATTGAAGTGGGTCTAGGGTGTCAGGTAAGGTAGAGGTGATATGATCCTTAACTAGCCTCTCATAGCACTTTATGATGACAGAAGTGAATGCTACGGGGCGATAACCATTTAGTTCAGTTACCTTTGCTTTCTTGGGTACAGGAACAATGGTGGACATCAGACTGGGATAGGGAGAGATTGAATATGTTCGTAAACACTCCAGCCAGCTGGTCTGCGCATGCTCTGAGGACGCAGCTAGGGATGCCGTCTGGGCCGGCAGCCTTGCGAGGGTTAACACGCTTAAATGTCTTACGTCGGCCACGGAGAACAAGAGCCCACAGTCATTGGTAGCGGGCTGCGTCGGTGGAACTGTGTTATCCTCAAAGCGGGTGAAGAAGGTGTTTAGCTTGTCGGTGTCCGCGACGTGGCTCGTTTTCCCTTTGTAGTCCGTGATTGTCTGTAGAACTTTCCTTGTTTTTGTACATTAAAATAACATCAAATTGATCTGAAATACACTGTAGACATTGTTAATGTTGTAAATGACTATTGTAGCAGGAAACGGCAGATTTCTTATGGAAAATCTACATAGGCGTACAGAGGACCATTATCACCAACCATCACTGCTGTGTTCCAATGGCACGTTGTGTTAGCTAATCCACGTTTATCATTTTAAAAGGCTAATTGATCATTAGAAAACCCTTTTGCAATTATGTTAGCACAGCTGAAAACTGTGGTGCTGATTAAAGAAGCAATAAAACTGTCCTTCTTTAGACTAGCTGAGTATCTGGAGCATCAGCATTTGTGGGTTCGATTACAGGCTCAAAATGGACAGAAACAAATAACTTTCTTCTGAAACTCGTCAGTCTGTTCTTGTTCTGAGAAAAGAAGGTTATTCCATGCGATAAATTGCCAAGAAACTGAAGGTCTCGTACAACGCTGTGTACTACAAGCATTTCACTACACTCGCATTAACATCTGCTAACCATGTGTATATGACCAATAAAATTTGATTTGACTACTCCCTTCACAGAACAGCGCAAACTGGCACTAACCAGAATAGAAAAAGGAGTGGGAGGCCCCGGTGCACAGCTGAAATATAAATAAATGGAATTCAAGTAATTGAATCGTCAATTAGTTGTTTAACACCCCCAAAAAGAACTACAGTTTAAACGTCACAGAGCTACTGATGCCCCAATCCATCTGTGAGATAAAAGTGGTCTTAACTAACCCTCACTGTGGAGCAATAGAACAGGAAAATATTCTGGATTTTACATGATGTCTGACAAAGCTGCTGTAATAGGAGGGAAAGAGAGAGAGAGAGAGAGAGAGAGAGAGAGGAACAAAGAGAGGAATGAGTCTGGGCAAATAAGTGCTTTAAAGTAATGAGTTTAATGGCCCTGTGAGGAGGAGAGGACAGGAGAACGGGATTACGATGGCAATGCATGATTTCTGTACAAACAATACTTTCATCTACGTAGAAGTGTCTCTCTAATCTGAGTACATGAAGCTGCAGCATCTGACTACACAACTAGGTCTGCCTCTCCATCTCTCTCTTTCTCTCTCATCGTCCCCTCTCGCTCTTACATACTTTGACAAATGATAGTCCTACATATATCAGCAAAAGGCAAAAAAATACAAATGTCATGTCAGGAAGTGTACCTATCAATCTGTGGTGTGATTTGTTGAATCAACTCAACTGACATTACAAAAAAATACATTCCATTGCATGAGCCACATCAGTTAGCATCACTTGAAGCATTTTACTGTTAGTTTACACCTGTTGTTTATGAAGCATGTGACAAATACAATTTGATTACCATGTAAATTATTGCATCACAATACCAGGCAGCCATTGTTTACCAGTCAAATTGCCTGGGTTATAGGTTCCAATCCTGTTGTATGCATTATATTTATATGCATCAAATGTCAAAACCTATAAAGGCCAATTTTAGTTAAAGAGAGGTTGTGGACACAGCCAGGGTCACTCTTTCCCACTCTTGCCCTCTCCCTCCATCTCCCTCTCCCTCCATCCCTCTACCTGAAGTACGCTCCCTGTCGTTTATCGATCCATTGAAAGAGCCTTCGCTCGTTCTCTCTTTGGTCAAAAAGAGAGCAAGGCCTTTTCAGCCTCTTAGAAAACACTCACACCGTGAGGGATGGGTGGAAAGAGGGAAGCTCAGGGCACAGACTAACAGAGAAAGTAGGCAGGACTTGATGCATTAGGAGCTTTTGAAAGACATTTCTTTAAAAGTTTTAGAGGAAGTTTGAGTATTTCTACAAATTGTTCTCCATACAGTACCATCAAATATCTTCATATTACAGAACAACATCCACGTCTGTTAGTAAAAAGTCTATTCCATTGAGCTACAAATAAGCCTGCACCCTCTTTACTGAAATGGCAATGCAGGCAGAGGGTGCTTTCTAGACCCTGATAACATTTCAATTGATAGGGGGAGGAGCCAGGGTTAAACTACTTCCCCGAACCCCATCTGACAGCCCTGATAGATGACAGACAGATGGATAGAGAGATAAATATGATGCAAATAGAAAGAGAGAAGAAAATCGAGGGATCAAAACTGGTGAGGGCAAAGAGAGTAAGATAAACGAGGCAGCCGCTGCAGAGAGGAAACATAAAACTGACAGGACAAGAGACATGGAAGAGTGGATGAGTGGGAAGATGAAGATAAATGTAAAGGGTGAACAATGAGGAGACGGAGAGGAGAGAGGGAGATGTTTCCTGTTCAAACAGACTGATCCAGCATGTGAAGCAAAATTACAGAGAGGGTTTGAGATTGAGAGTTGGAGGGGGGTGGGGTGATAGAGGGAAAGATAAGGAGAGCTTTGATTAACACTGGAACCCAGGAAGAGTAGCTGCTAATGGCAGCAGCTAATGGGGATCCCTAATAAAATACTGACAGCACTGCCAACTGAGAAAGACGGTGAGGGGATGACAGGATGAAAGGGGTGGAGTTGAAAAAGTGGTGGGAGAAGGGATGGAGGGAGAGAGTGATGTATAGAAATGAGTGAGTGGAAGAAGGAAGGAAGGAAGGAAGGAAGGAAGGAAGGGAGAAAAGGAATGGATAAAGAGGTGAAGAGTTGGTTTGTGTATGTGTTAGTAGGGCACAGCCACTGGTGTAAACAACATTATTGCCTGACAGTGTCTGTGATCTCATCTTACTGCTACAGCCGAGTGANGAGAAAGTAGAGAGAGAGGCCAGAAAAGGAAAAGGTGATAAAAGAGGAGAGGGAGGGAGGGAGGTACGTGAGGTAAGGACACAGAGGGCAGGTCAGATGGTACAAAAAGAGGGACGGGTGATGAGAGAGAGGTAGGGGGAGAGGAGAGAGTAATAATCACAAAGAGCAAGGTCTCATCCATAATCACACAGACAGTAGCTGTAGCAGCAGCCCAGCCTATTAGTATACTGTACAGCCTTTCCCAACCCACAGTCTACACACAGCACCGCATTATCAATTCAGAGGCATATCCCAGTGGGCAAAAACATGCATGGAATGAACAAAAAGGCAGATGTGGATATCATCATACAACACAGTAACACACGTTTGAGACCTGAAGAATGTCTCCTAATACAGGCAGCTACAATAATCCCATCATGCAAACTTTGATCTAAAGAAATGACCAACCTGCCAATTGTACATACACAACAAGGCTATAGGCAGTGGTGGAAAAAGTACCCATTTGTCATAGTAAAAGTAAAGATACCTTAACAGAAAATGACTCAAGTAAATGTGAAAGTCACCCAGTAAAATCCTACTTGAGTAAAAGTCTAAAAGTATTTGGTTTTAAATATACTTAAGTATCAAAAGTAAAAGTATAAATCATTTCAAATTCCTTATATTAAGCAAACCAGACAGAACCATTATCTTGTTTTTTATTTATGGATAGCCAGGGGCATGTGTTTAGTGACTCCGCCAGGCAGTAGGGATGACCAGGGATGTTCTCTTGGTAAGTGTGTGAATTAGACAATTTCCCTGTCCTGCATTCAAAATGTAACAAATACTTTTGGGTGTCAGGGACAATGTATGGAGTACAAAGTGCATAATTTTCTTTAGGAATGTAGTGAACTAAAAGTAAAGTTGTCAAAAATATAAATAGCAAAGTAAAGTACAGATACCCCCATAACGACTTAAGTAGTTATCTATGTGTAGTCACATTACCCTTACCTACATGTATAAATGACCTAGACTAACCTGTACAACCGCACAATGACTTACATATGAAATCATAATTTCAAATAAATTATAATGCATTTCCACACAATCTTTGGTTCCATAAGGCAGACCTGACAGTAAAATATATAGTGGATATAGCCTCTTTATTGTTATTTTATTGTGTTACTTTATATTAAATTTTTATCTTTAGTTTATTTTCTTAACTCTATTTCTTGAACTGCATTTTTGGTTAAGGGCTTGTAAGCGTTTCACGGTAAGTTCTACACCTGCTGTATTCGGCACATGTGACAAATATAATTAGATTTGATTTGATTGTACAGTATTTTTTACTTAAGTACTTTACACCACTGCCTATAGGGCTTCTGAAAGTGTGGCGTGTCAATTTTTCTCCCCCGTGTCAGCTACAGTTAAAGACGGACCCACTGTCATCAATGAGACATGCTACACCAGACATACCATCAGACATAATCTGACATACAGATGTAGGATCTTAATTTGACCTGTATTGTTGCAGAAAACGAATACTGCAGCAACAGGATTTGAACATTTAGTCCATAATGTTGCTTGATCGGTGGTTAGGCTATTAGCTGGTAAAAATGAGGCTACATGAAAAGTGCAATACTGTTAATATAACTGTGTGTGACCTAGGGTGGTCTGGTCTAGCGGTCTAAACCGCTGCCTCCAGATCACATATACCGCTGCAGTTCAAATCTGTCTCACTGATAATCCCACTGTCTCTCAGGAAGAAAAGTGTGATAAAATTAAGATCCTACATCTGTACCATCAGTCAATCAACTCTGCTGAAGTCTCTTTTTACACATCAAGTCTATTTCAAGCACTTAACACACACATCTAAGTGTTCACAACTAGCCTAATAAAGTGGCTTGTGCTTTTGATGTTTGCCTCCGTTTTTATACCTCCGATGTCGTCGGCACTGCAGTCTCGTGAGACCATAGACTTCCAAATGGAGGGAAAATGCGACGCTTGGGAGTTCGACCACTTCTGAGGCACACACATTTTGGGGTGAATTATCCCTTTCAGGCAGAGCAGGGTTATTTTAGACATATTCACCAGGTACAATGATTCATCTAGCTTTCATAAAGTGATCCTCATTCACCTTTTTACCTTTCCTACCCCTGGAGGGACCAGAGAAATCCCCTAAGTCAGTCAGACCTTTCGTGGAGAAGAAGCCTTGCGTTCTCTACCAGTCTTTAAATGTTTTATGTTAAGGTCACAACTATAAAAGTGTGATTTCGAAGGTTAAAAGTGTAGGTTTCAGTCAAGGCCACTGGGACTCACTGGAACGAAAAGGGAAACCAAGGGAACGGCACTTATGACCTGTAGTGCGGATGCATCGGGCTAAACCTTTATAGGCTTTCTTCTACACTCAGAAGGGAAGATAAACATGGAGGGGATATAAGAGGAGCAAAGTGAGGAAAAGGAGAAAGAGAGAGCAAAAGAGAGGAAGAGAGAGACAGAACAATAAAATATATATTTTTCCCAAACACTTTATTTGTTAATATAAAAAGTATGAACAATTATATCTTTACAACACATACAACATATAAAACTAACCAAACAACAAAACACACCACATGTAAACACATAATGCAACATTGTTCTCTCTCATCCTGGTCTAAATAATTTTTAGACTCAAAGGCACACTTCTAGGCTTCCCTTTTTTTAATTCTTTGCATATCCCAATTTGATCCTAATAATAAATAAACAACAATGTTGCATATATGGGAGGGCTGCAATGAAATAAAAAAAACAGGAAATAAATAAATTGGTAATTGATAGTTGTTTATTCAAGCCAAGGCTGATGTTATTCTCAAGGCGGATGTCAATCCCGACAACAAGTATAAAAAGAAAACAAAAATATCAGCTGATTAGCTGTATCAACGTCATCACCAGTTACTAGGTTTTGCAGATTATCGGTCACTACCATGCTATAAAAAATATTCAAGAATGCCTTGTTGTCGCACCCAGCTGTTAGGATGTTACCCCATCTCCTCTTGTTTCCGTCAACGGCTTCCAATAGCTCCTAAGAGAGCTTTCAGCCCTGTGCCCGCTCACACTCATTATCTCTCTGGCCTCCAGACCTGCATCGGAGACCAGCTGGATGGTAGTCATCCTGATGCAGTGGTTGGTATACCTACGGGATGTGACAGCCTCCTACAGAGAGAGAAAGAGAGATCGTTCTATGACAATGATTCTATTCATGCTCATTCTATAAATATATTGTATAGCAGCCTAGTTACATTATTTGAACAAAACGTTATATCTTGCACAGACTGGTTGCATTGATGAAAGGGTCCCATCGGCTCTATGGTATACCACACGTTGTCATCATCGGCAAGCTTTCGTCTGGGGTGTAGATAAAAGGCTGAGGAATGTTTGGATAATTTAGAGACATATTTTTCCAGCGACGCCACGGGGCAGAGCTCGATCCCTGGGTCCTCATACATGCAGCCGCGATGATTCTCTGTCTCTTTTCATTGTATTTTTGTGGTCATTGGTTTCTTCATTGAAACTCAATGTCTCGTGTCTCAAACCATTCTCGTACTCTTTGATTACAAATGAGTCTGGCTTCAGTTTTCGGTTTCCTTCGTTGCCTCTTCGGCCAAAGTGCAACTGCACATCAAACCACACCTTATGTGTGGCTAAGTGGCATGGGATTGGACATTTCTTCTTCAATTGCTAACCAAGAGGGGGGTTCTTTTGGTGGGTAGAGCCAGTATATATTTTGTCTTGTTACATATGAAATGTAATATGTTTTAATATCCGGACGTGTTATCCCTTTCAGGCAGAGCAGGGTTATTTTAGACATATTCACCAGGTACAATGATTCATCTAGCTTTCATAAAGTGATCCTCATTCACCTTTTTACCTTTCCTACCCCTGGAGGGACCAGAGAAATCCCCTAAGTCAGTCAGACCTTTCGTGGAGAAGAAGCCTTGCGTTCTCTACCATTCTTTAAATGTTTTATGTTAAGGTCACAACTATAAAAGTGTGATTTCGAAGGTTAAAAGTGTAGGTTTCAGTCAAGGCCACTGGGACTCACTGGAACGAAAAGGGAAACCAAGGGAACGGCACTTATGACCTGTAGTGCGGATGCATCGGGCTAAACCTTTATAGGCTTTCTTCTACACTCAGAAGGGAAGATAAACATGGAGGGGATATAAGAGGAGCAAAGTGAGGAAAAGGAGAAAGAGAGAGCAAAAGAGAGGAAGAGAGAGAGGCAGAACAATAAAATATATATTTTTCCAGAACACTGTTAATTTGTTTATATAAAAAGTATGAACAATTATTTCTTTACAAAAAATACAACATATAAAACTAACCAAACTGTCACGTCCTGGCCATAGATAGCCCTCTGGGTTTTCTATGGTGGTTTTGGTCAGGACGTGACTGGGGAGATTATGGTTTCTATTTGTTGTATTTCTATGTGTTGTTGTGTGTATGGTTCCCAATTAGAGGCAGCTGATTGTCGTTGCCTCTAATTGGGGATCATACTCAAGTTGTTCCTTTTTCCAGCTGTGTTTGTGGGTTATTGTTGTTTGTTAGTGCCTGTGTGCGCTACGTAGGTTATGGTCAGTTGTGTTTTCGTTATCATTGTATGTTCCACTTTCATTAAAATATGTGGAACTCCATGCACGCTGCACCTTGGTCTATTTCTAAGAACGATCGTGACACAAACAACAAAACACACCACATGGAAACACATAACACAACATTGTTCTCTCTCATCCTGGTCTAAATCATTTTTAGACTCAAAGGCACATTTCTAGACTTCCCTTTTTTTAATTCTTTGCATATCCTAATTTGATCCTAACAATAAATAAACAAGAATGTTGCATATATGGGAGGGCTGCAATGAAATTTTAAAAAACAGGAAATAAATAAATGGGTAATTGATAGTATCAATCAATCACATTTATTTATAAAGCCCTTTTTACATCAGCTGATGTCACAAAGTGTTGTACAGAAACCCAGCCTAAAACCCCAAACAGCAAGCAATGCAGATGTAGAAGCACCGTGGCTAGGAAAAACTCCCTAGAAAGGCCAGAACCTAGGAAGAAACCTAGAGAGGAACAAGGCTCTGAAGTGGCCAGTCCTCTTCTGGCTGTGCCGGTTGGAGATTATAACAGAACATGGCCAAGATGTTCAAACGTTCATAATCACAGTGGTTGTAGAGGGTGCAACATGTCAGCACCTCAGGAGACATGGTCCTAGGGCTCAGGTCCTCCGAGAGAAGAGAAAGAGAGAGAAATAGAGAAAGAGAGAGAGAAAAAGAGAGAGAGAGAATGAGGGAGCATACGTAAATTCACACAGGACACCAGATAAGACATGAGAAATACTCCAGATTGAACAGACTGACCCTAGCCCCCCGACACAAACTATTGCGGCATAAATTCTGACTATTGCAGCATAAATACTGACCGTTGCAGTCATGGAGAAATAAATGCCAACAGTTTCACATTATGTACATGATTTGTATGAATTACATATTATTGATTGGTATAATGATTTGGTATCAGTACACATGATTGGTATTAGTTACATATTACAAATAACATACATTTCCCCCATGTTTTCGTTCACTCTAAGACAGTAACTTCAAACTTGGCCTATATTTTTTTTCTTTACTTTCCATTTCCTTTTGCAATAGTTCTCAATTTTGACAGCGTTCATTGACAGATGGAGCCATTCTGCAAACGAGGGCAGCTGCTCCTCTTTCCAATGCTTTAAAATGGCCCTTTAGCAATGAGAGTTAGTGTCCTGAGCATGGAAGCATTGTGCATTTTCTGGGAGGTTAATTCCCAGCAAGATAAAGGCTTCATTTGTGTGTAGTCTATTTTTCTATTGCTCCTTGAAATAGAGAGAATATTATTTTCCAATATGCTTCCAATTTAGGACTTGACCAACGTATGTACAAGCCCAGCATAATCTGATTTACATCTCCAACATTTGCTATTGGTTGTCATTTTTACCATGTACATTTTATAGGGAGTCCAGTAAGTTCTATGAAATATATTATACTGAACCATTTGTGTTTTAGACTCGGCACATTTTAAAACAGTTTTTCACACCATTTTCCATTCAATTTCTTATATATTCATCTTACAATTTTTACCCCGTTTTTCCCTTAAGGGAGGCTGTAGCCCCCTTTTTTTTGTTTAAGAATTTATACACCGTGGATGCCAGGTGGTTTTTGGAATGGACACGTTCCAATTTGTTCAAATAATGTTTAAATGTAATCTGCAAACAGACTGCCTGTACAATCTGAATTATTGTAAAATGGCTGGTAGAGCTGATCCATAATTTCCCCACCTTTTAGAAATGACATCCAATCTCCCATCTGTAGCCAATCTCTCCACAATACCAGTCTATGATTGATTAAAATGTGTGGATTTTTCCAGATGGTTGCATGAAAAGAGGTACATAAGGAGGCTGCACATTTATTTCCAACAATTTTAAGAACTTTCCAAAAAGCAGATATTGCTGGATGGTCTTTCAGATATTCAGGTAGTATTCTGTATGCTATGAAGCTAAGTGGAATGGGATTGGACATTTCTTCTTCAATTGCTAACCAAGAGGGGGGTTCTTTTGGTGGGTAGAGCCAGTATATACTTTGTCTTGTTACATATGAAATGTAATATGTTTTAATATCCGGAAGTGCCTTTATATTTTGCATTATTAGTTTCTCTAAGGCGATGTGGGTTGCTTTGAATTCCATATAAAATGTAATAATAATTTCATTGATATTCTTTAAAAAAGATTGTGGTAGATTGAGAGGCAACATTCTTAGTTTGTAATTGATTGTTGGAGCCAATGTAATTTGTATTATTTAAATTCCTGCTCGGAACATTAAAAAGAGGGAGGACCATCTCACAAAAGTCTGTTTTCAAGGAATTCACAATAGCTTCTAAGTTCTCTTCAATCATGCACTTAATATTTGATGATACAAAATACATATTTTAGACCTTCTGGTGCCCAAATAAAATTTTAATCTGAAATTTGGTCTTCAGTACATGGATCATTTATCGGAGTAACCTCTGAGAGTAACCTATCGGAGTAACCTTTTTCCAGTTCATTCTAAAGCCAGCAATCTCTGTATATTCATTGACAAACTTAAGTAGCCCCGTAATTTACGTTTCAGTATATTACCATGATACCATACCATGATCCCCAAAAATATTATATAGTCTAAGCAGCATTGGTAGAAGTATAGTTATACAATTCTGAGGTATAACCATTACTTCACAGTGCCTTTGATTTTGGTAGCTCTAAAATGGCATAATTGATTTCCTGTACTGATATTGCTTCATCCAATTGGAAAAAAAGTCTTAAGGTCTTTCTCAGCACAATAAGTACCAGTAGCATTCTTTATGGAGAGGATATATGATCGTGTTGTCTTTCTCTTTATCGTTCTTGCCAGCAGTTTTCCAGCCTTGTCCCCCTCTTCATAGTATGTAAACCATAAATATGCTAATTCTGCTTCAATTGATTTAATATGCAAAATGTTGTATTGATGTTTAACAATCTTTGCTGATTAACATTAGGTGCGTTCATAGTAGAAATACCTAATTCTAGCACTTTAATTTTCCTTTCCAACTCAGTTGGAAATCATTCATTTACTCCTTTTACCGTCAGAATAACCTTTAATCCCCCCCCCAACAAAAAAAATTACTAAAAACAGCAACACTTGAGGAAATAAGCTACTGTATCAGACACATTTCAGAGACTTCCTGGAAAGTGTTGTATGTGGCAATCCTCGGAAATCATAATCTGAGGTTACTTATAACCTTGTTTCTGACGCAAGATCTTACAACTGGTTTTTGGAAGAATAAAAGAACTGTGTGTGTTTGTGTTTCTCCAGGCCACTGTAGGGAGGTTGTGGCCGGTCATGGGACATGATGAAAAACAGGAAGTGAGTGTTCACTGCCATTTACTCAATGAGTGGAATATCCTTATTACACAGTATCAGAGAGAGTATGGTTGGTCAACACAACAGAGGAACAACAGACTAGAGCTGAGAGGGAGATCAGCTTACTGATAAAGGTTTGTTTATTCAAGCCAAGGCTGATGTTATTCTCAAGGCGGATGTCAATCCCGACAACAAGTATAAAAAGAAAACAAAAATATCAGCTGATTAGCTGTATCAACGTCATCACCAGTTACTAGGTTTTGCAGATTATCGGTCACTACCATGCTATAAAAAATATTCAAGAATGCCTTGTTGTCGCACCCAGCTGTTAGGATGTTACCCCATCTCCTCTTGTTTCCGTCAACGGCTTCCAATAGCTCCTAAGAGAGCTTTCAGCCCTGTGCCCGCTCACACTCATTATCTCTCTGGCCTCCAGACCTGCATCGGAGACCAGCTGGATGGTAGTCATCCTGATGCAGTGGTTGGTATACCTACGGGATGTGACAGCCTCCTACAGAGAGAGAAAGAGAGATCGTTCTATGACAATGATTCTATTCATGCTCATTCTATAAATATATTGTATAGCAGCCTAGTTACATTATTTGAACAAAACGTTATATCTTGCACAGACTGGTTGCATTGATGAAAGGGTCCCATCGGCTCTATGGTATACCACACGTTGTCATCATCGGCAAGCTTTCGTCTGGGGTGTAGATAAAAGGCTGAGGAATGTTTGGATAATTTAGAGACATATATTTCCAGCGACGCCACGGGGCAGAGCTCGATCCCTGGGTCCTCATACATGCAGCCGCGATGATTCTCGTTCTCTTTTCATTGTATTTTTGTGGTCATTGGTTTCTTCATTGAAACTCAATGTCGCATGTCTCAAACCATTCTCATACTCTTTTATTACAAATGAGTCTGGCTTTCAGTTTTCGGTTTCCTTCGTTGCCTCTTCGGCCAAAGTGCAACTGCACATCAAACCACACCTTATTCAGTAATACATTACAGCCTTATATAGCCTTATGTATTTTTTCCCCTCAACAATCTACACAAAATACTCCATAGAAAAAAGCTAAGAGGTTTTTAGACATTTTTGCAAATTTATAAAAAATTCAAAACAGAAATACCTTATTTACATTAGTATTCAGACCCTTTGCTATGAGACTCAAAATTGAGTTCAGGTGCATCCTGTTTCCATTGATCATCCTTGAGATGTTTCTAAAACTTGATTGGAGTCCACCTGTGGTAAATTCAATTGATTGGACATGATTTGGAAAGTCACACACCTGTCTATATAAGGTCCCACAGTTGACAGTGCATGTCAGAGCAAAAACCAAGCCATGAGGTCGAAGGAATTGTCTGTAGAGCTCCGAGACAGGATTGTGTTGAGGCACAGATCTGGGGAAGGGTACCAAAAAATGTCTGCAGCATTGAACGTCTCCAAGAACACAGTGGAAGTGGAAGAAGTTTGGAACCACCAAGACTCGTCCTAGAGCTGCCCGCCTGGCCAAACTGACCAATCGGCGGAGAAGGGCCTTGGTCAGGGAGGTGACCAAGAACCGGATGGTCACTCTGACAGAGCTCCAGAGTTCCTCTGTCGAGATGGGAGAACCTTCCAGAAGGACAAGCCAAAAGGCCCCTAAAGAACTCTGACCATGAGAAACAAGATTCTCTGGTCTGATGAAACCAAGATTGAACTCTTTGGCCTGAATGACAAGCGTCACGTCTGGAGGAAACCAGGCACCGCTCATGACCTGGCCAATAACATCCCTATGGTGAAGCATGGTGGTGGCTCCTGAGTGGCGCAGTGGTCTGAGGCACTGCATCTCAGTGCTAGAGACGTCACTACAGACCCTGGTTCGATTCCAGGCTGTATCACAACTGGCCGTGATTGGGAGTCCCACAGGACGGCGCACAATTGGCCCAGTGTTGTCAGGATTAGGTTTGGCCGGGTAGGCTGTCATTGTAAATAAGAATTTGTTCTTAACTGGCTTGCCTAGTGAAATTACAAAAATGCTGTGGGGATGTTTTTCAGCGGCAGGGACTGGAAGACTAGTCAGGATTGAGGGAAAGATGAATGGAGCAAAGTACATGGAGAAAACCTGCGCTCAAGACCTCAGACTGGGGTGAAGCTTCACCTTCCAACAGGACAACGACCCTAAGCACACAGCCAAGGCAACTCAGGAGTGGCCTCAGGACAAGTCTCTGAATGTCCTTGGGTGGCCCAGCCAGAGCCCGGACTTGAATCCGATCTAACATCCCTAGAGAGACCATCCAACCTGACAGAGCTTGAGAGGATCTGCAGAGAAGAGTGGGATAAACTCCCCAAATGCAGGTGTGCCCAGCTTGTAGTGTCATACCCAAGAAGACTTGTACTATCTGCCAAAGGTGCTTCAACAAAGTACTGAATAAAGGGTCTGAATACTAATGTACATGTGATATTTACGTTTTATAAATTTGCAAAAATTTCAAAAAAACTGTTTTTGCTTTGTCATTATGGGGTATTGTTGTGTGTACATTGATGAGGGGAAAAACTATTTAATCCATTTTAGAATAAGGCTGTAACATCACAAAACGTGGAAAAAGTGAAAGGGTTTGAATACTTTTCGAATGCACTGTATATCTGTGTGGTGGCTCGTTTTGTCCCTGCTCTCCCTCTTAGTTGTGATGATACCAGCAAAGATATTGTTTGAGTTCAGGAACTCTCATCAAGAACGTCTCAGTGGAGGCTCATTCTGTCACGCCCTGATCGGTTTCACTTGTCCTTGTGCTTGTCTCCACCCCCTCCAGGTGTCGCCCGTCTTCCCCATTATCCCCTGGGTACTTATACACCGCTAGAGCCCCGTGGCTACACCCCTGGAAGCTGAGACCTTTCCCCCCCGCTCCAAAATCATTAGCCCCTCTGCTGTTTGTCCTCTGTTGACCCGTTACCTCCGTATACTTCCTACTTTTAATTTCTAGATGTGAAATCATGTCTCACATCCCTTTGTCTCCCCCCTGGCATGCCCTGATCTGTTTCACCTGTCCTTGTGCTTGTCTCCACCCCCTCCAGGTGTCGCCCATCTTCCCCATTATCCCCTGGGTACTTATACCTGTGTTCTCTGTTTGTCTGTTGCCAGTTCGTCTTGTCAACCAGCATTTTGTCTTAGCTCCTGTTTTTCCCCAGTCTCTCTTTTTCTCGCCCTCCTGGTTTTTACCCTTGCCTGTCCTGACTCTGAGCCCGCCTGCCTGACCACTCTGCCTGCCCCTGAGTCTGCCTGTCATCCTGTGCCATTGCCCCTACTCTAGATTAACGACCTCTGCCTGACCTGACCCTGACCCAGCCTGCCCTGACCCTGCCTGCCATCCGGTACCCTTGCCCTACTACTCTGAATTATCGACCTCTGCCTGTCTTGACCTGACGTTTGCCTGCCCCTGATGCTGTAATGAACAATGTTACTTCAACACAGTCTGCATTTTGGTCTTACCTGAAATGTGATTGTACGAACTGGACCATGACTGACCCAGCAGACTTGGACCAGCTCCGCAATGCCATCTCCTCCCAAGGAGCCCTCATTGGTAGACACGAAGAGTTGCTTCTCGGTCTGATGGAAGGGGTCCAGGACGTGGCCGAACGTCACAACCTAGCATTGGACGCTTTGCAGGAGCAATTCCGTGGGTTGCCTACTAGGCAGCCTACTGCGACGGTAACCTCCCAGCCCCTCAGTAACCCTGGCTGGTATCAGCAGTTTCCCAGAAACCCCGCTTACCTCGCTTTGATGGAGATTCCAGAATCTGTCAGGCTTTTCTCTCCCAGTGCTCCCTCGTTATTGAGCTGCAGCCTTCTTCATTCCCCTCGGACCACTCGAAGATAGTGTACATCATTACGCTGATGTCTGGGAGGGCAGTCGCCTGGGCCACGACGGTGTGGGAGCCACAATCCACCGTCTGCCTCAGTCTGGAAGTTTTCGTGGCTGAGGTGAGAAAGGTTTAAGGCTCCGGTGTCCGGGAGAGAGGCTGCCTGGAAGTTACTCCAGCTTCGGCAGGACTCCCTCAGTGTGACGGACTATGCGGTGGATTTCCACACGCTAGCAGCGGAGGGCGCCTGGAACCCGGAAGCGCTGTTCGACATGTTCCTGCACGGATTATCGGAGGAAGTAAAGGACGAGCTTGCAGCCAGGGAACTACCGACAGATCTCGACTCACTCATCGCTTTAACCATCCGGATCGATGGTCGGCTTCGGGAACATAGGAGGGAGGGAGAAGAGGCAGTTGCTCACTCAAGGATCCCACCTTGCATCTGATGAACTCCGGAAGTCCCCGGCGTCTCTGTCCCTGAGAGGATCCGTGCATACCTGAGTTCCTCCAAGAGCCCCCGAAGACAGCAAATTTGCCTCTTCCCGAGCCGATGCAGCTCGGCAGGGCTAGGCTGTCTCCAGCCGAACGCGTACACAGACTTAACACCCAGAGTTGTCTGTATTGGGGTACTCCCGGTCATTATGTGGCTACCTGTCCCTTCAAGAGACCTAGCTCATTGGTAGGAATGAGTACTCTGGTGGGTCTTAAGGATAATTTTTCTTCTCCCCCTATTCGCTCCCCTCTCCATGCCACCCTGCAGTGGGGCGACCAGTCCAAGTTTCTCGGGATACTCAGACTCGGGGGCCGATATGAGTCTTATGGACGTTACCCTGGCGTCCGAGCTGGGCATCCCCACTCAACCCCTCTCCCTTCCCATGGAAGGTTAGAGCACTGGACGGGCGCTCTATAGGCCGGGTCACCCACCATACCACCGCCATCAACCTACGAGTGTCGGGGAATCACAGCGAGACGTTTCAATTCCTGCAAATTGAGTCTCTGCAGGTTCCTGTGGTATTGGGATTCTCTTAGCTCCAGCGACACAATCCCTCGATTGACTGGTCTACTGGTGCCATCATGGGCTGGAGTCCGTTCTGCCACACTCATTGCCTGAAATCAGGTCTTACCTGAAACATTAATGTGGCGGTTTAGGCCGGCCCACAGTCCAGCGAAGCTGCTGATTCCATATCGGTCTCCTTTTGCAGTCCTCGCGGTGGCATAGAAACGTCAGAGAATATTACCCATCTCCTGTTTTGAAACAGTTGCTAGACTGGCCATTCCAGAAAGCATTTCACTGCACATTTGGTTTGTCTTAATGTAGCTTCTTCATTTTTTAACCTTTTCTATCTTGTCTGCAGCAGCGCTACTGATTTCTGTATGTCTAATGTTAACGCTAGGATGCGGTTGCTGGTCCACTTGCTCTCCTTGTTTGATTTGTTTCATGTCCTCCTACTCCTCTTTTTGTTGGCACCATTCTTCCAAAGTTTGTTATCCTGTTTGGGATCAGTGGACCGCTGCGACAACATCCGCCAAATTCAAAATAAAAAAATCGTAATATTAAACATTCATGGAAATACAAGTGTGTTACAGCATTCAAAAGCTTAGAATCTTGGTAATCTAACTGCGTTGTCAGATTTCAAAAAGACTTTACGGCAAAAGCATAGCATTTGATTGTCTGAGGACAGCGCCCCATGTCAACATATTTTTCAAACCATCACAGGCGACACAAAATCATAAATAGCGATAAAATAAATCACTTACTTTTGAAGATCTTCCTCTGTTTGCAATCCCAAGGGTCCCAGCTACACAATGAATGGTCGTTTTGTTCAATAAAGTCCTTCTTTATATCCCAAAAACGCAGTTTAGTTGGTGCCATTGAATTCAATAATCCACTCGTTCAACATGCAGACAAAAGAGTCCAAAAAGTTACCGGTAAAGTTTGTCCAAACAAGTCAAACGACATTTCTAATTAATCCTCAGGTACTCTAATATCTAAATAAGCGACAATATTTCATACGGAGAGAACTATGTTCAAAAGGAAAGGAAAGGAAAAGAACGAAGAGCGTGTCCTCAATCACACGCGCCAAAACAGTACTTTTGCCTTGGTGCTACTCTTGGAAAGACAACATGTTTTTCAAAAAACAAGCCTGAAACCTTGAATAAAGACTGTTGACATCTAGTGGAAGCCATAGGAACTGCAATCTGGGAGGCAGAAATGAGATGTTTCAATAGCTTTGCATTGAAAGAGCCAGGGAGCTCCAAAATTATTTTTTTACGGATGGATTCTCCTCGGGTTTTCGCCTGCTATATCAGTTCTGTTATACTCACAGACCTTATTTTAACAGTTTTAGAAACTTCACTGTGTTTTCTATCCAATGCCACTGATTATATGCATATTATATGCAGATGACAAACGGAACGAGATCTGATATAAACAATGTAATGAGAGTGGCAAGTGTGGCCTGTGGATAGCAGCTCATGTAACGTCAGTGTGGTATGCCTTTATGGGAAGAAAGAAGCATATCCTCAGTAGCTCTCCCATCTCAGTGGCTTCCTGTCCTCAGCAGTAATCACACAGACCACTCAACACACCTCTCCAACACACCACTGGAGTCACTGAGACACAGTGACAGAGACAGAGAGCGAGAGAGAGAGAGCAGAGTGAATGAGAGCAAGATAAAAGGGGAGAGAAAGGTGGAGGAATAGAATGAACAAGAGACGTAGAATTTGTGAAGAGCAGAAGGGAGAACAATAGAAACAAAAGGAGAGCCTTAAAAGCGAGATGGAGCCGGGGGGGGTTACTTTCTGCTAAAATTATGTTGCCACGAGCAGCACTGCAGATATTGCAATAAGTGAGATGCAAGACTTCGCGCTCTCACACAGTATCTCTGCATGTGCACGGGTTTGCTTCACACTGTTACAGAGTGGTAGCAACGGGACCAAAACAGCGGAGAAGTTTAGCATTGTGCTTCAACGCTCTTAGTAGTTGCAGAAATTGTCCCACTATGCCAGGGGTTTCAAACAAATGGCCAAAACGTACACTTTAAAATGACTAAAACCAATCTGTGTAGAAATTAATGATAATGGACCTACATCTCTACAGTTTCTTGACTGTGTCCAGTTTGCTAATACAGTGGGGCAAAAAAGTATTTAGTCAGCCACCAATTGTGCAAGTTCTCCAACTTAAAAAGATGAGAGAGGCCTGTAATTTTCATCATAGGTACACTTCAACTATGACAGACGAAATGAGAAAAAGAAATCCAGAAAATCACATTGTAGGATTTTTTATTTATTTATTTGCAAATTATGGTGGAAAATAAGTATTTGGTCA
>QNTS01000306.1:1126438-1152706 GCA_003317085.1 Hucho hucho
TGACCAAATACTTATTTTCCACCATAATTTGCAAATAAATTCATTAAAAATCCTACAATGTGATTTTCTGGATTTTTTTTCCTCATTTTGTCTGTCATAGTTGAAGTGTACCTATGATGAAAATTACAGGCCTCTCTCATCTTTTTAAGTGAGAGAACTTGCACAATTGGTGGCTGACTAAATACTTTTTTGCCCCACTGTAAGCACCGAAATTAAAGCTAGACAGTCCGGGAGTATCAAAAATTTGGAAAAATAGGAAATATAACACATTTTCACAAGGCCCTCTGGACCTCGTTCCCCCGAATGTGGCCCCCAGGTCAAAATGAGTTTGACACCCCTGCACTATGCTGTTTACTTTGTGCATCTATATCAGGGATAGACAACTGGAAACCCGGGGGCCCCCTTTTGTAGGCTCAGAACCTCAGTTGGGGTCTCAACTTAAATGTTGAGAGTTAGAGTAGTAGAATACACAACGTGCAAATTAGAAAATGTGGTTGTGCATCAGCAGTTTTTCTCTTGTTAGGTCAGTCACTGACAGTTACTCAATTTAGATTGGTAAATTAGTCTAACCAGCTATCTAAACTTGTAGTAATCATGGTCAAATTACCGACCGGGGCCCCAATTGATTTTGTTAGTCTCTCTCATTCAGATATCATATTCAAAACCACAAACATTTCATGGTGTTAATAATAGCCGGCTTTTGACCCAAAAAATATTATAGAAAAGACGATTGATGAATAAAATTGGCACTGGACAAAAAAATCCCATTGTGAAATAATGCTTTTTAGCCTATTCATTGGTGGAAATACAAGTTCATTGTAAATACATTTGACTGGTCATGCTTATCGGTTATGGGTTAATTTGCATAATTTTGTGGAATTAAATTGGTGCGTGTCTATATTCGTTATATATTTTATTTATCACCTGCGCACAGCATACAGATACAGAGCCTTTTAGCAGAAAATCTGTCAGACAGCACTTTTACAAGCCCAATCATTGGGCAACAATTCTAAATGCAATCGTGTATTAAAAAAAGCTTTTTATTTATCAACTGGTAATTGAAGAGCGCTTCCCATTCAAATATATAGACAACGGAAGGCAGACTTCATCAGTGCGTCACACACCACTTTGCAATGAGCTGGAGGCAGTATACATTTTAAAAACATATAGCTACTTAATTGTTTGAAACCTGAATGTTTTACTACATATGAGGCATGTTTTACCTTGCTTCAAAGTAGCCTAGGCAAAATCCGACCACACAGTGCATTTGTTACAATAATAATCCATATCAAGTACAGTCATTTGTTAAATGTGTGTGAAAATTAAACCATGAAAGTGAAACCATTGTTGAAATACTGTAATGATAATGGGAAATTGAATGAGAGATGGCTGATTTTGCTCTGTTGGAAGATTTGGAATACGGAGCATTTCGCAGAGAGCGTGTTTCTAGAGACGGTTTGGATTTTTTCTGCAGAAAGCACAGATTGGCTCGTCAGATATCATTTCCAACAACAGTTTGAAGTCAATAGGGATTTCTTTGCCATAATGCCATTAATGGGTTCCCAAATACGAACGGAGCAATAGATGGCACCCACATCGCCATAAAATCCCCATCCCAAAACGAGTTCAACTATGTGAACAGAAAAGGCTTCCACTCTTTATGTGCAAGGTTATGTGATGTGCAAAAGATGCTGCTGAATGTGGTGGCCAGGTGGAATACGCGACTCGTTCATTCTGAACAACAGCAGGGCATAGGCCCACCAACTGGGGAGCCAGGGCCTGCCAATCAGAATGTGTTTTTCCCCACAAAAGGGCTTTATTACAGACAGAAATACTCCTGAGTTTCATCAATTGTCCGGGTGGCTGGTCTCAGACGATTCTGAAAGGTGAAGAAGCCAGTGTGGAGTTCCTAGGCTGGCGAGGTTACATATGGTTGTGAGGCCGGTTGGACATACAGTCAAGTTCTCTAAAACCATGTAGGAGGTGGCTTATGGTAAAGAAATTAACATTCAATTATCTGGCAACAGCTCTGGTGGACATTCCTGCCAATTGCACGCTCACTCAAAACTGCACATTTTAGAGTGACCTTTTATTGTCCTCAGCACAACGTGCACCTGTGTAATGATCATGCAATTTAATAAGCTTCTTGACATGCCACACCGGTCAGGTGGATGGATTATCTTGGCAAAGGAGAAATGCTCGCTAACAGGGATGTAATCAAATTTGTGCACAAAATTTGAGAGTAATACGCTTTTTGTGCGTTTGAAACATTTCTGGGATCTTTTATTTCTGCTCATGAAACATGGGACCTCCACTTTACATGTTGCATTTATATTTTTGTTCGGTATAGTTTGAGGGTGGGGGTGCTGCAATTTTGTTGCTGACGGAGGGGGGTGTATATGCTGAAATAGTTTTTTTGCCCACCCAACAGACGTCTATCGGTCAGCTAATACAGGGCGTTTGTGAAAAAAATGGAACTAAATGTATTTATATTTTAGTGTTTACCGGCATTTGTAAATTTAGTCTAATAATTATCTGTACAAAACAGTTAATCTGATAATACTTGTCGAATATAGAAATGCTTTGTTTTCAATTTATACTTGCAACCAGTTTCTGTGAAAACTTAAATGCTCTATCCATTCCTCTTACATTTTTGTAGACACTCTTATCCAGAGCAACTTACAGTAGTGAGCACATACATTTTCGCACTGCTGCCACGTGCGAATAAAACCCACGACCCTAGTATTGCAAGCGCAATGCTCTACCAACTGAGCCACATCATCACATCACATACCACTTGATGTCTCAATGTACTCAATTACTGTACTGTGCAGTAATTGAGTACATTGATGACCAGCCTATGTACAATACAGCAATGTACATTTACATTGTGGTTTGTAAGGATGATAATTACATTTAACACAAAAAGTGGTTGTTTTCCTGTTATTTTATCAAGAAAAATATAGAATTTTATATGGAAGTTTTGGGGTTTTGCCAATAACAGGGTTTTGTTATTTATGGACTCCATTAAAATGAGAACTGCAAAGATAGGGACAGGGCAACAAATCCAGCTGAAAAGTGCCATTACCAAAAACCTGAGGGTGGACATCACTTGGATGTGCATCAGGATGGCATGTGTTTTGCAAGGACTTAAGTCTTAAATCCTTGCAGAAATCCTATAAGATTGGTTTTGGGAAACGATATCTGTTGAGCCAATCTATACTTTCTGCAGAAAAAGTCCCACCGGTCTCTAAAATCGCCCTCTCTGCGAAATGAGGCACGTGCCAAATATTCAAACCACAAGATCAGCCATCTCTCATTTCCAATTATCTCAGTCTTTTATAATATTTCAACAATGGTTTCACTTTCACAATACCTCTCATTTAAGAAATGACTGTATTTTATATGGATTATTATTGTGTCACGATCTCCTGAAGGGACAGACAAAGGCACAGCGAGGCATCCAGTATACATCTTTATTTAAATACATAACTGGGCAAAAATGACAATCATAATGCTGAACATAACTAAACATACAACAAAGCTATGAACAAACAATAACCCACAAAACCCCTCTGAAAACTACAAACATATATATGGTTCCCAATTAGAGGTAACGACACTCAGCTGCCTCTAATTGGGAACCATTACCCCAACATAGAAATAGATCACCTAGAACAAAAAAACCTACACCAAAACGAAACTAAACACGCCAGCCTATAAATATCAGGCCTGAACGTGACAATTGTAACAAATTCACTGATGTGGTCAGATTATATAGCATGTCAAAATATGCTGCATCCATTCACAACGGAAATACAATTAAATAAAAAAAACTAATTTTATCATTACCCCCACCTATTTTAGGGCTGATCCCAATTAGTCATTTGGTCATTAGGCTTTTGGTCGACTGAGATTGTAACAGTAACAAATATATATCTGCACCCATCTCAGTGAACTAATTGATTACGGCCTAGACTAAAAGCAAATTTAAGTTTGATCCGAAATTGTGGTCGGAGGCTCCACACGGAGGGTGTGACGCAAATGCAGAGCCTCCAGAGGCATGCAGAGGCCAAATTTTTGAACAATGCGGAGGGCTCTGTATAGCTCCACATTGACATGATTGACGTTTGGTTTGTATAATACAAACTCACTTCCTTGACAACAGCTCTGCACTGCTCTGCAAAGCGCAAGAAGTATGAATGCCCTGACTTCTCCTGTGGCCATATCACCAAAAATTCTGCATGGCCAATGTAGACGTGGGATTGACCATGCGCCCAGATGCACTTCTCTCTCCAGAATGCGCTCTTCTGCTAATTTGTGCACATTCATTGTTTGATTGTGTGAATTGTTTGCAATTGTTTATTAGTGTATATCAATTCCCCATTACATATAGCACCAGTAGCATATTTGCCAATAATTCTAATCTACATTGTTTGTTACAGTCATTTATTTTTATGCATTCAATTTGATTATTCCAGTTTTCCAGTTCTCATTGTCGGAGTGGACACATTGTTTGCAGAGCGCACAACCTATGCTACACTTGTGAGAAACAAGTTTGGTTTAATTCATTCCATTTATGAGTTTTGTCAATTTTGTCATTGTCTTTTGTTTGGAGCGCTCCTGTCAATGTTGAGTAGGGACGCGCACATAAAGAAGTAGGCCTATAGGCTACCTGGCCTGGACGCAAATATAGGCGTATGAATGTGGCCATTTGGGTATCTGATAGTATTTCTGATTGGCTTAATGCATCACCACTAATGACCTGTGGAGCTTCTCAAGGTAATGTTTTCTTTACCTCAAACAACAAACAAACGAAGTCTGTTTTTACAACCATTGAGAATTACAATAGTTCCTCATTGTATTTGAAAAATCTTTCCAGCTCTCTCCCTTTCGATAACCACTCAGCGTGAAAGGGTCAAATATCATGCTCTGATCCAATGGAAACGTCATAAAATAGCCCTACCTGATTACTTCTTAATAGTGCTTGACTTGGACTGAAATAGGTTCTGGTACTCATTTTGGGTGCTGGTACTGTTTATATTTAGGTGCAGGAGCTCCACAAGCTAATATACTTTAAGAGGAACAGGAGCTTAATTAAGCAATAGAACATTTGAGGTGCCGGTACTCAGCTCCGGTGATCTCCTGCCCAAGTCAAGCACTAATTCTTATCCCTTGCACAAAAAGCCTACTGTATCTTTCCAGAGCTCACTGGCACAGGAAACTGAGTGCCCAGAATATTTTATACAATGTTGCAAGTTCTCTAGCAGCAATCTTCAGGCCAGACACATAATAGTTCATACAATGTGTCAGGTTCGTTGCAGAAATGCCATGTGTAGGCAATGAAATGTATAGGATATTTATTTTTATCAGAATATTTTCTACCTGCAGGCTGCAATGTTTTTATTTGTCAGCTTTATGTTGGCTATTTTTTTACATCGTCTTAGGTTTGTATCATTTTCATTTGGAGAGAATTGTTTTAATTTTTTTGTAATTATTTTATTTAACCTTTCTTTCTCTAGGCAAGTCAGTTAAAACAAATTCTTATTTACAATGACGGCCTACCCAGGCCAAACCCTAACCCAGACGAAGCTGGGCCAATTGTGTGCCGCCCTACGGGACTCCCAATCACAGCCGGGTGTGATACAGCCTGGAATCGAATCAGGGTCTGTAGTGACATATCTAACACTGAGATGCAGTACCTTAGACCACTGCGCCACTCGGGAGACCAAGCGATTAACCACATGACAATGATTGAGATATGAAGACGTTATTATAAATTAAATTAAACTGTTTCATGAAAATGTGCATATGAAAACCAGAACTGGCAAGCAGATCGGTAGAAATGGTAAGATAAATTGCCATTCCACATGAGAATGGTTGCCGACTCCTCTTGTAGCCTATTACTGGCAACTTCAGGAGAGTAATGGCAGAATCTGCAAAAACCAGCAAGAGCAGGAGGAGAATAGATTGGTCAGATTTTTTTCTTCTGTTTATCTAGATCTCTGGCGCTGTCTTGAGGCATTTATCTTATTTCATCAAACTGTAAGCATCAGACAAGGTCAATGCATATAGTTGATTTTATTAAAACACATAGGGTGTGTCTATATATGGAAAAATACACGTTTAAACTTGTCAAAAGAACAGACGACTTTCAGTCGACCAAGATTTTTTGTTGTTGTCAGGGACAACCATACACAATGTCAACATATACACTACATGACCAAACGTATGTGGACACTGACATTGGGCGATTAGGCCTGGCTTGCAGTCGGCGTTCCAATTCATCCCAAAGGTGTTCAGTGGGGTTGAGGTCAGGGCTCTGTGCAGGCCAGTCAAATTCTTCCACACCGATCTTGACATACCATTTCTGTACGGCTCTTGCTTTGTGCACTGGGGCATTGTCATGCTGAAGCAGTAAAGGGCCTTCCCCAAACTGTTGCCACAAAGTTGGAAGCTCAGAATCATCTAGAACAGGTATTCCCAAACTGGGGTAACAATGCCGTCAGGGGTACACCAAATAAAAATGTGATTCAAATGTACATTATTATTACATTTTTTTAAATACTATTTCTTCACATTTTCAAACAATACATTTATATTTTCCAACGGGGCTATACATTTGGGTGAGGTTTTTTTCTCGCCTGAGTAGCCTTGTTTCACTGCCAAAAATAAAATACAGATAGCCTAGTGAAATAATTAACATCCAATCACATTTACCGTTACTCTCTCACGAGAAACCTTCACTCTTGCGCAGACATTTAGAAATGAAACATGACAATTTGAAAAATATGCCATGGGAGTTTTTTGAGCGAGAATAAAGATGACTTTCGTGTAGTAAGGCATGTATAAAAGCAACAGATACCATTAATAAGAAGGGGCTAGAAGCATCTTATATGGTGAACTACCGAGTGGCTGGGACAGGCAAGCCCCATACTATTGTGGAGGACTTAATTCTTCCTGCTGCCGCAGATATGGCTTGGACAATGCTAGGGGAAAAACTATACAGACAATGCCTTCATCAAACAACACTGTTTCACGACGCATCAGTGACATGGCAGGAGATGTTTTGAAACAATTACTGCTTCGCATACAAGCCAATTAATTATATGCGTTACAGCTGGATGAGTCAACAGACGTGGCGGGCCTGGCACAGCTCCTGGTATATGTCCGTTACGTTTATAGGGAGTCAATTAAGGATTCCTTATCCCTTTCATGCCCTGCCTCCAGTCCACTTACCAATATCTGAACAAGAAAGCCTCATCGAAATTGCAACAAGCGGTTCTGTGAAAATTTCATCAGAAGCCACTGCCAGATTTCTGGATAGGGCTGCACTCAGAGTTTCTTGCCTTGGCAAATCGCGCTGTTAAGACACTGATGCCCTTTGCAACCACGTACCTATGTGAGAGTGGATTCTCAGCCCTCACTATCATGAAAACTAAATACAAGCACAGATTGTGTGTGGAAAATGATTTAAGACTGAGACTCTCTCCAATACAACCCAACATTGCAGAGTTATGTGCATCCTTTCAAGCACACCCTTCTAATAAACCTGTGGTGAGTTATTCACAACTTTTGATGAACAAATAAGGTTTTATATGTAAGATGGCTAAATAAAGAGTAAAATTATTGATTATTATTATATTATTATTTGTGCCCTGGTCCTATAAGAGCTCTATGTCACTTCCCACGAGCCGGATTGTGACAAAAACTCACACTCATTCTTATGTTTAATACATTTATCGTATAGAGTGTGTGTGGCAGGCTTACAATGATGGCAAAAAACAACATTTGAGAGTGTGCTGACCCTGGTGCTAGAGGGGGTATGCAGCTGGAGGTTGAATGTTTGAAGGGGTACAGGACTATAAAAAGAGAGACTGAAAAACAGCTTCTATCTCAAGGCCATCAGACTGTTAAACAGCCATCACTAACGTTGAGTGGCTGCTGCCAACATACTGTCACGACTTCCGCCGAAGTCGGTCCCTCTCCTTGTTCGTGCGGCGTTCGGTGGTCGACATCACCGGCTTTCTAGCCATTGCCGATCCACTTTTCATGTTCCATTTGTTTTGTCTTTGTTTTACACACCTGGTTTCAATTCCCCAATTACATGTTCATTATTTAACCCTCTGTTTTCCCCATGTTTTTTGTGCGTGATTGTTTGTGTTTAATACGGTCTGTATTGTGGGCTTGGTTATTCTCGATTGTTATGAGAACGTTTTTGAGTAAAATTACTTGTGGTACTCATCTCTGCTGTCCTGTGCCTGACTCCTCTGCACCAGCTACACCCAGACCTATTACACATACTGACTCAAATCTCTAGCCACTTTAATAATACAAAATTAGATGTAATAAATGTATCACTAGTCACTTTAAACAATGCCATTTTATATAATGTTTACATACCCTACATTACTCATCTCATATGTATATAGTGTACTCTATACCATATACTGCATCTTGCCTATGCCGCTCGGGCCATCGCTCTTCCATATATTTATATGCACATATTTTTATTAATTACTTTACACTTGTGTCTAAGGTAGTTGTTGTGAAATTGTTAGATTACTTGTTAGATATTACTGCACGGTCGGAACTAGAAGCACAAGCATTTTGCTACACTCGCATTAAATCTGCTAACCGTGTGTATGTGACCAATAACATTTTATTTTATTTGATGATGGTTAAAGAAATGTGTTTTTTTCAAAAAAGTAGTGTTCAGACGAATCCGTTAAGGCGGGTTTCGGAGCTCCATGTGATTTCTGTGATTTTCTGAACTCACACACACACACACAGTCAGTGGGGAGTGACACAGTGTGAGGCTTACAGACACACAGAGCCTGCAATAGTTACCTGCGTTCGAACTATCAAGGAACCGTCAGACCTAGAGCTCTGAAACTTTATATACATATTCTAGAGCTTAAGTTGATAGTGCACGGTGAGTTATGTGGCTCTAGAAAGTTATCAGGCCAAGAAACAGCCTCGTACATTTGCAATGATTTCAACTAATTTTGACCATTGCGAAAATGTCGACATTTAGAAAAGTCCCAGAGTCACAAGACTAGGTGCATTGAAACCACCTCAGCCCATAGAGACGGACCCTAAAGTTCCTGTCCGATAGCTCATTCAGGGACCCCGTAGCAACATCCGGAAAAAGTGAATTTTCAGCACTAATTAAGGTCGCTGCTCGGGCTCCAAATGACCTATCGAGCCGAAACTCGGGATTCGGGGTCGCCTCAGGTAGGCCTACACATAATGCCAGAACTGAACCCACAGCTAGAACGTAACTACATGTTTTAAGTTTTTATTGTGGTTTAAACAGAAGGCGCTGTGAATTTTGGGCATGCTCTGAAATATGTGATAGTTGCCTTCTAAACGAGTTGGACAAAGTGGGTTTGGTGTCAGCATGTATCAGTTTGGTGTCAGAATGATATCTTATTGACTGATGGACGCTGACTTGATGGCTGACTTTTGTCCGTTTGCAAAAAGTGTTAAACAGTGATGAACCATCACCAAAATGACAGACTGAAATCAACACTAAAAGTGTTGGCAAATGGCATCACCGTAGTCTCTAGGCTGTGCCGAGTTCAAGGAGATGCCCCACTTGACCGTAGCTCGCTCTGTCTGACTGCAGCGACCGTGCAAATAGCAGGCCCTTAATGAAGCCTGACTAGTAGTGATTATGCTTTGGACATATTGCTACCTCTGGGTCACACAGAGACATGCCGTTTTCGATGGGCTCATCGGGGGGAGGTTGGGGTGGACAAGAAACCGAGTTATTCTAGCTACGTGCACCGGTTCATGTAGTCTGACACATCCGAGTTTCTCCCTAAGGATAACATGGGTTTACAGGTTATGCTCTAACTCTGCTTATGTGCAGGCCATTTTCAAAATTATTTTCGCCACGTGTTCAGGGTCACCTGTACCTCTACAGATATCAACATGAAAATATTGAATGGTCCCCTTCATATTCTAAAGGGGAAATGTGAACTTTACCATCAAATAGGGCTGAAGTCCCCAAATGGGGAGGCTTAAATCATCACAGAAAGGGAAACAAATGGCATCACCATAGTGAGTTATGTGGTTCTAGAAAGTTCTCAGGCTGAGAAACAGCCTTGTACATTTGCAATGACAATGACCATCACAAAAATGATGATATTTAGAGAAGTCCCAGAGTCACAAAACTAGGTGCATTGAAATCGCCTCTGACCATAGAGACGGACCCTAAAGTTTCTGTCCGATAGCTCATTCAGGGACCCCGTAGCAACGCCCGGAAAAACCTATTGAGCCGAAACTCGGGATTCGGGGTTTGGTGTCAGTATGTATCAGTTTGGTGTCAGAATGATATCTTATTGACTGATGGACGCTGACTTGATGGCTGACTTTTGCCCGTTTACAATAAGTTTAACAGTGATGAACCATCACCAAATTGACATGCTGAAATCAACACCAACGAGCGATGGAGAAGAACTATCACTGCCCGGCCATCCCGAGTTCAACGGGCCAGTCAATTGGGCATTTCTGCAATATATTAGAGCATGTCAAATTCGTGATGGTAAATGCCCATTGTAAGACATTGCAAATGGACAGCCGTGCACCTGGTAATCTGAACTGGTTACCAGGAGCACATTTTTAAATGGGTTTTTAATGCCTTTAGGGGGGTGCAAGGGGTCCTTGACCGGGTAGGGAGCACCCGCACCCAGCCCCTGGTCGTTTTGGACATTTTTCAAAAAATCTTTAAAAACGTCCCACTTCTCTCTCATTGTACCAAATTCTTACTTCTAATGACTTCGTATGATCAAACATGACAAATAGACCTTCTAGGTTGATTCAAGGCTTAACATAGTGATATATATCATTTGGTCAGTGTAAATGCCGTTTGGACATTTCTTATGCCATTTGGACATGGTTCACTGACTTTTGGGTTCGGAAGCCGACATCCTATGATCATATATGGCAAATGGACATAACATCCTGATTGGGTACTTTCAATACTTATATATAGCCTTTGGACATTTCTTATGCCATTTGGACATGGTTCACTGACTTTTGGGTTCGGAAGCCGACTTCCTATGATCATATATTGCAAATAGACAAAACATAGGCCTTATGGACAAACTCAATAAAATAAGACAAAGGTATGTTCATACGGTTATTGTATATGTATAATTGTCTTTTTTCTTTTTTTTATAAAAAAATAATAAAAAACGCTCCAGAATTTTTTTTTTTAGAGGGGGTTGAATTTTAGAAAAAAAAATTTAGATTTTCAAAATTTGACCCTTGGGTCTTGACTTTGTGACCATTTGCAATATGAAAATCTATGGGGGAGCGCACTCACCATCTTTGGGATTTTTGTTGTATGACACTTGGCATTTGCCATATGCCACATGGTTTGGATGAACTGCAGTCCATTTGAGTGGTATTTGTGATTGCGTATATGTTTCGTCCAATGCCAATATGTTGCCATTCATTTTTGTCCATTTCATGGGGGTTTTCCCTTACTACGTCAATGACTTGATCACTTCATGAAAGGATTGATGACAACAATGAATAATCAACTTTATTTGTTTGGCCCTTTCATACACCATTAACACCCCCGAAGTGCTTCACATTATGGAATTGTTTTTCTTTTGTTGTGTTCAGTGCTTTGTCTTTCTTTATCCTAGTCTTTAGCACTGAGTGTTCTTGTGTTGTGAAAAGCAAGCAAGAATAATGTAGTGTTTTAATTGTGCTAGAGGGGCGATATGGGAGCAGTGAATAGAGTCTGGGCAAGATGAAGAGGATGTCAGCTGTTAAGTCTGTTTTATTTCATTTGCTTTTTCTCTGTGTGTTGGCTTACAGAGGATAAATTATTCATGGAATGGAAATCAATATCACCTTGTGTTGTTTTTACAGTAACTTACAGGCAGCAGTAAGTTACTTTACGATAATGTACAGTATGTTGCCATATCGTATTTTACAATATCCAATACTGTTACTGTCATCTTTTTTATCGTTGTTTTTACGTTAACTTACAAGCAACTGGTTGCCTGCAAGAGACCGTAAAACAACAGTACAGTACATTACTGTAGTCTTATTACAGTAATTGTAACAAAATAATGAATGAATTAACTAAGTTCATTAAGGGGAGATGGGGTTTGTATTTTACAGTATTTTAAAATGATTACATTGGTGCAAGCAGGTTGGCTGCTAGGTAATGTGTTTTACATATTAGGGCATATCAATGAATGCCAATTTGGATGCCTTTGTTAAAAGTGCAAGTGCTATGATCTAAAATACATTTGGTATTTTAGAGCATTTGCACTTCTAGAGGCCTTAACAAAGGCTTCCAAACTGCCAGTGACTACAGTGCAAAACAGACCAAAGGACATGGCAAATACTCAGCCATTAATGTTTTGAGACTTGCTGCCACTCCATTCTGTCTCCTATACACGTTTAATTGTTTGGGCACTACTACCACATATTAGTTAAATTGGTACAGCACTTTCACTGATGGGTGGCACAAACTATAAGGCACGCCTCACAATATGTTAATGAGCCAGAAACAACAATAACATGCAACCACTAGTGGGGTGGAATTACAGTAGCATTTGAAATACAGCAATTATTTCCCTGCCCACAACATTTTCCCACAATGCACCATAATTGACATTATGCTGCAGTATAGTAATTCACAGTATTTTACTGTTGATAAATGTACAAATGTACCATATGAATCACAGTTTTTCATTAGTGTAATATGAGGCTCCCGAGTGGTGCAGCGGTCTAAGGCACTGCATAGAGGCGTTACTATATACCCTGCTACGATTCCAGGCTGTATCACAACCGGCCGTGATTGGGAGTCCCATAGGGCGGCGCACATTTGGCCAAGCGTCGTACAGGTTAGGCTTTGGCCGGGGTAGGCCATCATTGTAAATAAGAATTTGTTCTTAACTGACTTGCCTAGTTAAATAAAGGTAAAATAAATAAAATGTTTTGTGTAATTAATTTTGTAAATCATATAAATGTTGTACAGACCTTGCTTGGTTGGTTCACCTCAGACCTTGATGTCTCTCAATCCTATCACTCAGAATCGTTTGCCAGTCGTTTGCCAGTTGTCGATCCCACAACGCTGTTCGGTTACAGTAATGTACTGTTACACAAAAGTGTCTTTGGAATTGACTGTATCATTTACTGTTTACGCCTAAAATCACCCAAAGTGCATTGCCATATTAAGGCAATTTACTAGTTTAATTGTATAATACTGTCAAAACAACAAGAAAGTTTTACAGTGCACTTTAATATTAACTTTCATCTCTACGGAGACTACTGTTCTTTCTCTCTCGCTCTCTCTCTCTTTCTCTCTCTCTCTTTCCACAATGTCAAAGCAAAATGCTGATATAGCCTTATATCTAAAGAAAGATGATGAGAGGAGAAGAAGAGAGAGACAGACTGGTGTAAGACTAGAACGATGCTTTGTATGTTTTGATGTGTTTTTGATGTGTATTTTGATGTGTGAGTGTTTGAAAAATACATTAAATTAGGTGCAGTTTAACAACTACCACACCTGCATAGCGATCCTTTCCGTCTGTCCTCTCGTCTAAGTTAAGTTTCTGCAGGGAAAAGCGCAGAAACTACTAAACTTAGTTGAATGCACAGACTGTGTCATTGTGTGTGTTTGTGTGAGATTGTACAAGGTGTCAATTAATCATTCCAATAGATTGGGACTGATTTCCTGAATGTGTGTGATCCTGCATCACCATGCTTATGTGTTAGTGTGCACGTCCATGCGTTTAATTTCTGTGTGTGTGTTAATCATTGTGATAGATTAGTTATTGGGACTGATTCCGGGTGCATGTTGGTGTGTTTGCGTGCACCCCAGCTGCACACACGTGTGTTAATGGTTGCGATAGATTGGTTATTGGGACTAATTCCCAGTGCATGTTGGTGTGTTTGCATGCACCCTGGATGAATGTGTATTTATGGTTGCGATAGATTGGTTATTGTGATTCCCAGTGCATGTTGGTGTGTTCGCGTGCACCCTGGCTGCGTGTGTATTTGTGGTTGCGATAGATTGGTTATTGGGACTGATTCCAGCGAGTGTTTCTTACTGATAAAGCCCTGAGGGACGCCTCTCTCTGCCAGCAGCCAGTGAGGGAGCGCAGATAGCCTGGGCTGCCTGTATGCTACAGCTCCCCCAAAGCCAAGCCTCACAGCACTGACAAGCACTGGCAATCAGCCACACGCAACCACACAATCACAGCTAACTGAACCATGCATATGTTGTGTTTGATTTGGTACGCTTGATTAATTGACACTGGTCAATTCCATGCAAATGCTGGTGTAATGCCATACATACGGGCTGTGAGCTGTGAAATGTTTTGATTTTAGGGACTGTGTCGCTTGACTCCTTTTAATTCTACAGCTGCAACTAGAGAAAAAGAAGCACTCTAATTCTCATTCTATTACTTCTGTGTGTGTGTGTGTCTCTTTTGTGTTTTTTTGTGTGTGTATCCCTTTTGTGTGTGTGTTTGTGTTTGAGCGCCCAGAAAGCTGTTCTCTCTGTTTCACTGGTGCTGGGTAAATTGCTGTAGCAGCTAGTACACTAGTACATGTTGAAAAAAAAAAACTATATATTTTGGTATTTGTTCCATTAGTCCAATGTTGATATAGTCCCATTTATTTTTTGCATATCAGCGATCAAGATTTCAGGATATATATATAACTTTAAAAATACAGAAACACAGCCGGTATGGTACATTTTGAGTTTTGCATCAGACAGGCTGTTGTTTCTGTCTTTTGAAAGTTATATACAGTGCATTTGGAATGTATTCAAACCCCTTGACTTTTTCCACATTTTGTTACGTTACAGCCTTTCGACATAAATCTACACACAATACATCATAATGACAAAGCAAAAATAGGTTTGTAGAAATTGCAAATTTATAAAAAAACATAAGTAAGTATTCAGACCCTTTACCCAGTACTTTGTTGAAGCACCTTTGGCAGCGATTACAGCCTCGAGACTTCTTGGGTATGATGCTACAAGCTTGGCACACCTGTATTTGGGAGTTTCTACAATTGTTCTCTGCTGATCCTCTCAAGCTCTGTCAGGTTGGATGGGGAGCTACGCTGCACACCTAATTTCAGGTCTCCAGAGTTCTTTGATTGGTTTCAGGTCCAGGCTCTGGCTGGGCCACTCAAGGACATTCAGAGGCTTGTCCCGATGTCACTCCTGCTTTGTCTTGGCTGTGTGCTTAGGGTCGTTGTCCTGAGCGCTCTGGAGCAGGTTTTCATCAAGGATCTCTCTGTACTTTGCTCCATTCATCTTTCCCTCGATCTTGACTACTCTCACAGTCCCTGATGCTGAAAAACATCACCACAGCATGATACTGCCACCACCATGCTTCACCGTAGGGATGGTGCCAGATTTGCTCCAGACGTGACACTTGGCATTTAGGCCAAAGAGTTCCATTTTAGTTTCATCAGACCAGAGCATGCCATGTGCCTTTTACTGAGGAGTGGCTTCCGTCTGGCCACTCTACCATAAAGGCCTGTTTGGTGGAGTCCTGCAGAGATGGTTGTCCTTCTAGAAGGTTCTCCCATCTCCACAGAAGAACTCTGGAGCTCAGTCAGAGTGACCATCGGGTTCTTGGCCACCTCCCTGACCAAGGCCCTTCTCCCCCGATTGCTCAGTTTGGCCAGTCAGCCAGCTCTAGGAAGAATCTTGGTGGTTCCAAACTTCCTCCATTTAATAATGATGGAGGCTACTCTGTTCTGGTAGACCTTCAATGCTGCAGACAGTTTTTGGTACCCTTCCCCAGATCTGTGCCTCGACACAATTCTGTCTCTGTGCTCGACGGACAAAGGCTTTGACCTCATTGCTTGGTTTTAGCTCTGACATGCACTGTCAACTGTGGAACCTTATATAGACAGGTGTTTGCCTTTCCAAATCATGTCCAAACAATTGAATTTACCACAGGTGGACTCCATTCTTATGTGGATAATGTAAAAAATATTTGTTGGTCTGATATGATTCATGAGGAGCATCCAGACACTGCACTTGATGAATTCTTAATAAACATGCACCTGTTATTAAGAAACTGACTGTTAGAACTGTTAAGGCTCCATGGATTGATGAGGAATTGAAAAACAGTATGGTTAAAAGAGATGGGGCAAAAGGAGTGGATAATAAGTCTGGCTGCACATCTGACTGGCTTACTTACTGCAAATTGAGAAATTATGTGACGAAACTGTATTATAAAGCCAAGATCAATGATATAAAGAATGATGTGAAAAAAAACGTTTGAGTACTTTAAATGAAATTATGGGCAAAAAGACAAATTCAACTCCCTCTTTCATCGAATCAGATGGCTTATTCATCACGAAACCATTTGATGTTGGCAATTATTTTAATGATTACTGTTACTAGCCTGTTCAACCTCTTTTTCGTACAGTCTGAGATCTCCAAAGATTGGAAAGCTGCCACGGTCATCCCCCTCTTCAAAGAGGGAGACACTCTAGACCCAAACTGTTATAGATCTATATCCATCCTGCCCTGCCTTTCTAAAATCTTCGAAAGCCAAGTTAATAAACAGATCCACGACCATTTCGAATCCCACCGTACCTTCTCCACTATGCATTCTGGTTTATGAGCTGGTCATGGGTGCACCTCAGCCACGCTCAAGGTCCTAAACGATATCATAACTGCCATCGATAAAAGACAGTACTGTGCAGCCGTCTTCATCGACCTGGCCAAGGCTTTCGACTCTGTCAATCACCGCATGCTTATCGGCAGACTCAATAGCCTTGGCTTCTCAAATGACTGCCTCGCCTCCAACACTCTACTAAGCAAACTGGATGTAGTCTATCACAGTGCCATCCGTTTTGTCACCAAAGCAACATATACTACTCACAACTGCGACCTGTATGCTCTCGTTGGCTGGCCCTCGCTACATATTCGTCCCCAAACCCACTGGCTCCAGGCCATCTATAAGTCTTTGCTAGGTAAAGCCCCGCCTTATCTCAGCTCACTGGTCACCATAGCAACACCCACCCGTAGCACACGCTCCAGCAGGTATATTTCACTGGTCATCCCCAAAGCCAACACTTCCTTTGGCCGCCTTTCCTTCCAGTTCTCTGCTGCCAATGACTGGAACGAATTGCAAAAATCACTGAAGCTGGAGACTTATCTCCCTCTTTAACTTTAAGCATCAGCTGTCAGAGCAGCTTACCGATCACTGTACCTGTACACAGCCAATCTGTAAATAGCACACCCAACTACCTCATCCCCATTTGTTATTTATCTTCTTGCTCTTTTGCACCCCAGTATCTCTACTTGCACATCATCATCTGCACATCTATCAATCCAGTGTTAATGCTAAATTGTAATTATTTTGCCTCAATGGTCTTACCTCCCTAATCTTCTACATTTGCACACACTGTACATAGATTTTTCTGTGGTGTTATTGACTGTACGTTTGTTTATGTGTTGTTGTTGTTGTCGCACTGCTTTGCTTTATCTTGGCCAGGTCGCAGTTGTAAATGAGAACTTGTTCTCAACTGGCCTACCTGGTTAAATAAAGGTGAAATAAAAAAATAAAAAAATACGTAGGCAGGAAATGCCAACAACGAACAGTCAGGAATTGTATCCATGCATAAAAAAACAACTAATGAAAGAAAAGCTTCACAAGTTAGAATTTTGTAAAGTTAGTGTGGGAGACGTGGGAAAATGATTGTTATCGATCAATAATGACAAACCTGGCATTGACAACTTAGACGGAAAGCTACTGAGAATGGTAGCTGACTCTATAGCCACTCCTATATGTAATATTTTTTTCCTGAACCTAGAGGAAAGTCTTTGTCCTCAGGCCTGGAGGGAAGCCAAAGTAATTCCGCTACCCAAGAGTGGTGAAGCGGCCTTTACTGGTTCTAACTGCAGACCTATAAGCTTGCTGCCAGCTCTTTAAAACTGTTGGAGTGTCTGGCGCTGACATAGATGGACTCCTCGCTTCGTGTTCTTAGGAAGCTATGCAGTATTTTGTTTTTTTACGTAGTATTTCTTACACTGTTACCCCAGGAAATCTTAAGTCTTATTACATACAGCCGGGAGGAACTATTGGATATAAGATCAACGTCAACTTACATTATGACCAGGAATATGACTTTTCCAAAGGGGATCCTCTGTTTGGACCACCACCCAGGACAATGGATCGGATCCCAGTAGGCGACCCAAAAAAACGGCACCGCAAAAGGGGCAGACAGAGCGGTCTTCTGGTCAGGCTCGTAGACGGGCACATCGCTCACCGCTCCCGAGTATACTACTAACAAGGCTAATCTGAAAACAAGGCTGCCTAAATTTTATAAGTATATCGAATGTGCGACCCGGGCTGGCAAAACTCTGGATTATTGATACTCTAATTTCCACTACGCATACAAAGCACTCCCTCACCCTCCTTTCGGCAAATCTGACCACGACTCCATTTTGTTGCTCCCAGCCTATAGACAGAACCTGAAACAGAAAACGCCCGTGCTCAGGTCTGTTCATTGCTGGTCCGACCAATCTGATTCCACGCTTCAAGATTGCTTCGATCACGTGGACTGGGATATGTTCCGGATAGCATTTGCTGATTCAGTGAGCGAGTTTATTAGCAAGTGCATCGGTGATGTGGTACCCACGGTGACTATTAAAACCTTCCCAAACCAGAAACCGTGGATTGATGGCAGCATTCGCGCAAAACTGAAAGCGCGAACCATTGCTTTTAATCATGGCAAGGCGACAGGAAACATGACCAAATACAAACAGTGTAGCTATTCCCCCTGCAAGGCAATCAAACAAGCTAAGCGTCAGTATAGAGACAAAGTAGAGTCGCAATTCAACGGCTCAGACACGAGACGTATGTTGCAGGGTCAATCACGGACTACAAAAAGAAAACCAGCCCCGTCGGCATCCCTAGCCGCGTCCTCAGAGCATGCGCAGACCAGCTGGCTGGTGTGTTTACGGACATATTCAATCAATCCCTATCCCAGTCTGCTGTTCCCACATGCTTCAAGAGGGCCACCATTGTTCCTGTTCCCAAGAAAGCTAAGGTAACTGAGCTAAACGACTATCGCCCCGTAGCACTCACTTCCGTCATCATGAAGTGCTTTGAGAGACTAGTCAGGAATCATATCACCTCCACCCTACCTGACACCCTAGACCCACTCCAATTTGCTTACCGCCCCAATAGGTCCACAGACAACGCAATCGCAATCACACTGCACACTGCCCTAACCCATCTGGACAAGAGGAATACCTATATAAAACTGCTGTTCATCAATTATAGCTCAGCATTTAACACCATAGTACCCTCCAAACTCGTCATTAAGCTCGAGACCCTGGGTCTCGACCCCGCCCTGTGCAGCTGGGTCCTAGACTTTCTGACGAGCTGCCCCACCCCGCTGATCCTATACACTGGGGCCCCACAAGGGTGCGTTCTCAGCCCTCTCCTGTATTCCCTGTTCACCCATGACTGCGTGGCCATGCACGCCACCAACTCAATCATCACGTTTGCAGACAACACTACAGTGGTAGGCTTAATTACCAACAACGACGAGACGGCCTACAGGGAGGAGGTGAGGGCCCTCGGAGTGTGGAAAATAACCTCACACTCAACGTCAACAAAACAAAGGAGATGATCGTGGACTTCAGGAAACAGCAGAGGGAGCATCCCCCTATCCACATCGACGGGACAGTAGTGGAGAAGGTGGAAAGTTTTAAGTTCCTAGGCGTGCACATCACAGACAAACTGAAATGGTACACCCACACAGACAGCGTGGTGAAGAAGGTGCAACAGCGCCTCTTCAACCTCAGGATTAGGCTTGTCACCAAAAACACTCACAAACTTTTACAGATGCACAATCGAGAGCATCCTGTCGGGCTGCATCACCGCCTGGTACGGCAACTGCTCCGCCCACAACCGTAAGGCTCTCCAGAGGGTAGTGAGGTCCGCACAACGCATCACCGGGGGTAAACTACCTGCCCTCCAGGACACCTACACCACCCGATGTCACAGGAAGGCCAAAAAGATCATCAAGGACAACAACCACTCGAGCCACTGCCTGTTCACCCCGTTATCATCCAGAAGGCCAGGTCAGTACAGGTGCATCAAAGCTGGGACCGAGAGACTGAAAAACAGCTTCTATCTCAAGGCCATCAGACTGTTAAACAGCCATCACTAACATTGAGGGGCTGCTGCCAACATACTGACTCAAATCTCTAGCCACTTTAATAATAAAAAATTGGATGTAATAAATGTATCACTAGTCACTTAAACAATGCCACCTTATATAATGTTTACATACCCTACATTACTCATCTCATATTTATATACTGTACTCCACTGCATCTTGCCTATGCCGTTCGGCCATCGCTCATCCCTATATTTATATGTACATATTCTTAATCATTCCTTTACACTTGTGTGTATAAGGTAGTTGTTGTGAAATTGTTAGATTACTTGTTAGATATTACTGCACGGTCGGAACTAGAAGCACAAGCATATATATATGTAAAAAAAAAATGGCAACAATTTCTAAAAACCTGTTTTTGCTTTGTCATTATGGGGTAATGTGTGTAGATTGAGATTTTTTTATTAATTTAATCCATTTTAGAATAAGGCTGTAACGTAACAAAATGTGGAAAAAGTAAATGGGTCTGAATACTTTCCGAATGCGCTGTATCTTGATTGATGACATGGAAAACATTTTGGGACTATATCAACAAATGATACATTACCCTGCAGTTTACTTAGTAAATGGTCTGACATTGAAGTAGACATACTTGGTATTCATTATCACAAAATATATAAATAAGCTCTCCACAATGAATTTCAAAAGAAAACTTGTAACCATGGAGAGGTAAAAACCTGTCTATTTATGGACAAATTGCCCTGATTAACTCCTTAGTCATATCTCAGTTTACTCACTTACTTATGGCCCTACTCCCGATGATTCATTTTCAAATCATATGAGCAAAAAATATTTAGCTTTATCTGTGAAGCTAAACCAGACAAGATAAAGCGTGCCTATCTATATAATGAATAGGGTTGCACATTTTGGGGAATATTCAGAGGTGGAACCTTTCCGTGGGAATTAACGGGAATTTATGGGAATTAACGGAAGTATATGCAAATTAATATTAATACCATTTAAATATAGATGTTTTTTGTATTGGATATATTTACCATATCATATGGAGACAGTAACATAAACCTTTTACCTTATCATAAGTAGACATAATTGCAAATTATTAAATCCTAAATACGATTAAATAAATGAATATGAATTGGGTGGGTTGACATTATTAAATATAAAAGCACTAAACCTCTCTCTAAAATCTTCACTTATTCAAAAGTTTTACTTGAACCCTGAATGGTTCTCAAGTAGATTACTAAGAAAAGCTCATCCATTGTTTAAAGATTGTCTTTTTGCCTTTGTGCAGATTGCAATGTCTCATTTTCGAATAATTGAAAATGCTACTTTTTTCAAAGTATCTCTCTTTTTTAAACAAGCACTGCAGAGCTGGCTACAATTTCAATTTCATCCCCCTGAAAAGATAGATCAAATATTACAACAGATATTATGGCTGAACTCAAATGTGCTGGTTAATAAAATACCTGTATTTATGGGAAAGATGTTTAAAAATTGGATTTTGTTTTTAAATTATATTGTAAATTGGAATGATAGAGTTATGTGTTTCATGAAGTTATCAGAATTGTACGGGAAGGTCTGCTCAATCCAAAAATTACAACCAATTACTTAGAGCATTACCCCAAAAATGGAGGAGGCAGGTGGCAGCGAGAAGAGGTAGGGAACTGGTCTGTCTGCCCAATATAAAGGATCAAAACTGGCAGAGGAATAAAAATAGCATAAATAGGAAAGTGTACCAGTTTCATTTGAGGACCAGGATGTTGACAGCTGTGCCATACATATTGCAAATAGTTGGGATGATATTTTTGATGTTCCGATTCCATGGTACAGGGTGTATGAGTTGATATATAAAAAGATGCAAAATGTTGAATATTTGGAGCATACAATCATCGAAGCTCGGCAGATTTTGTTGTGAGGATTTTGAATGGTTGGGAAACTATTGGGGGGGGGGGGTCCTGGATGGTTGAGGGGCACGAGAACCCCTTGACACCCCCTCCATCTTGGGGGGCTGGTGGCCTGGCAGTTTGGAGCTTGGGCCGATGGCTGATGGATCGCTGGTTCGGGTACCCGTTTTTTACCTTCTGGGAGATCTGTCGACGTGCCCTTGAGCAGGGCGTTGACCCTGGTTGCTTTTGTGTGTCGAGTCTATGTGTGTGAGTCTGTTAGAAGACTCATGTGATGTAGTTGTTGAGCGGCTTCACTGCAGGTATATTGTATGATTTAAATATTTAAAAAAATGAAAAATAGACCTTCAACCAGTCTTTCAGCTCTTTGTATGGGTTGTTGAGAGGCTGCTACATAATTTATACTGTTTACTCATTCACGTGCTGTTCCCCTCTCCACTCTACCACTCTCCTGAGAGGTGTAGTGGTCTAAGGTACTGCATCTCAGTGCAAGAGGCATCACTGCAGTAACTGGTTCGAATCCAGGTTGCATCACTTCCGGCCTTGATTGGGAGTCCCATAGGGTGGTGCACAATTGGCCCAGCGTCGTCTGGGATAGGCCTTCATTGTAAATAAGAATTTCTTCTTAACTGACTTGCCTAGTTAAATAACATTTTAAAAAATACCTCTCTCTTTTCTCTTTCTCTCTCCCTGTCTCTCTCCTCCTCTCCCTACAACTTTAAGACACAGCACAGAGAGCAAGGGTATCTATGTATCGAGGCGTTTGTGTGTATGAAGGGCAGCTTTATACATAGTGCAGTGGTCTTGCTAAATATTAATGATGGACATAAATAATTGAGGATCCAAACCAGTTGAAGACCTTGAAGAGGATACTAGAGGGAGTCTATGGGTTTGAGAGACAGTGGCGGGGTGGTGGCGGGGTGGGCAGCATCCCGGAGTCGCCTCTTCACTGTTGACGTTGAGACTGTGTTTTGCGGGTAATACTTAATGAAGCTGCCAGTTGAAGACTTGTGAGCCGTCTGTTGCTCAGTTGTGCACCGGGGCCTCCCACTCCTATTCTAGTTAGAGCCAGTTTGCGCTGTTCTATGAAGGGAGTAGTACACAGTGTTGTACGCGGCCTTCAGTTTCATGGCAATTTCTAGCATGGAATAGCCTTCATTTCTCAGAACAAGAATAGACTGACGAGTTTCAGAAGAAAGTTATTTGTTTCTGGCCATTTTGAGCCTGTAGTCGAACCCACAAATGCTCATGCTCCAGATACTCAACTAGTCTAAAGAAGGCCAGTTTTATAGCTTTTTTGCAAAAGGGTTTTCTAATGATCTTTTAAAATGATAAACTTGGATTAGCTAACACAACGTGCCATTGGAACACAAGAGTGATGGTTGCTGATAATGGGCCTCTGTATGCCTATGTAGATATTCCATAAAAAATCTGCAGTTTCCAGCTACAATAGTCTTTTACAACATTAGCAATGTCTACACTGTATTTCTGATCAATTTGATGTTATTTTAATAGACAAAAATGTGCTTTTCTTTCAAAAACAAGGACATTTCTAAGTGACCCCAAACTTTTGAATGATAGTGTATATTGTAACATGACCTTTGAAGGGGGCTGGCCAAGGGGGGCAACACAGCTGGGACCACGGAGGTGATGCGTGCATTTATCATCCTCTGGGTTTGTATGCTTGTCTGGTTTCAAACATCAACCTTAAAAAAAAAATAACGTTCTTCCTTCTCATGTTAATACTCCGTGGCAAGGCATCCCCTTTTTGATGATCAGGTGTTGAGGAGCTGAAGGAAAAGCTGCTGTGACTGAGAGGGGTCTTTGGGGAAAGTCAGTTCAGGAGATCTTCAGATGTCATTGGCTTGCTAGCATGTTATCTCCTTTATTCTAAAGCAGTGGTCACTAACATTTTTTGAACCAAGATCATTTTCTGAGTCAAAATGCAGGCCGAGATCAGAATGTTTTTTAAACATTTGTAAGGAATGACGCTGGAGAATAGAAGCAGGTACGGGGAGTTGACATTTAATTAGGAACGGACATGCAACAGGACAGGAACAGCGTCAGAACTGGGAAACACAAAGACAGACGACAAACAATGCAGCAGTGGGGAACAGAGCTGGGGAACTGACAAATATAGGGGAGGTAATAAACAGGTGATTGAGTGAGTCCAGGTGAGTCCAATATCGCTGATGCACGTGATGAGTGAAGGTAGGTGTGTGTAATGCAGGGCAGCCTGGCACCCTCGAGCGCCAGGGGGGGAAGAGCGGGAGCAGGCATGACAACATTACTTAAAAAAAATGTAAGCCTATGCAACATTAACTTATTTAAAAAAGTTTTGTAGCAACGAGGTGTAGCAACCTCGTTTTGTAGCAACGAGTTGACAGTAGGCTATAGGCCCAATACATTATCACTGCATATTGGCTGTGCTTGAATTGGCCTGCCGATGGATTTACAATGTTGTTCTTCTCAGATAACATTTTTAAGTTAGGTGAATGATCACACTGGTAATAGATAGTTTGTTAAATTACTTGTGAGGCACAGCTAAGGGAGCATAAATTAAAATAATAATTTGCTTTTTATTTTACTGGACTGATGGTGTCTGCATCTGATGGTCAGTCTCAGCAGAGGGAGATTGACCAAAAAGGAGACACTGTCTTCCAGATGGCGAAACTCGAGTCGCACTTAATTATTTCTGCGTCATGCACCAATTCATGTTGTTACTCCTATGACCAGAGAACGTTTTTTATTACAAAAGACACAAGCCGCTAATAATAACGCAAGCCTATTGATACACTTTATAGCGCAAGTGGATAGGGAAAGCGTGTTTTATGGCTTATAAAGGTGTTGAATAAAGTGTTGACAGTACTGAATAAAAAAAAACGTAAATAGGAACTCACTCATAAAAACAGCAGCTATTTGCTGTATTCGTTGACAGTCTCTTATGGTTATATACGTTTTTAAATCTCAGCGTCAACTTCGCTGTGGGCTCTTGGAAGCTGCACGGTAATCTGAGATAGTGGTGCCAGGAAAATAACCTCTCCCTCAACGTCAACAAAATGAAGGAGCTGATCGTGGACTTCAGGAGACAGCAGAGAGAGCACGTTCCCATGTACATCGACAGACCGCAGTGGAGAAAGTGAAAATCTTCAAGTTCCCCGGCGTACACATCACTAACAATCTGAAACGGTCCTCCCACGCAGACAGTGTGGTGAAGAAGGCGCAACAGCACCTCTTCAACCTCAGGAGACTGAAGAAATTTGTCTTGGCCCCTATGACCCTCACAAACTTTTACAGATGTACAATTGAGAGCATCCTGTCGGGCTGTATCACCGCCTGGTACGGCAACTGCACCGCCCTCAACCGCAGGGCTCTCCAGAGGTTGGGGTGGTCTGCCCAACACATCACCGGGGGCACACTGCCTACCCTCCAGGACATTTACAGCACCCGATGTCACAGGAAGGCCAAAAAGATCATCAAGGACATCAACCATCCGAGCCACGGCCTGTTCACCCCGCTATCATCCAGAAGGCGAGGTCAGTACAGGTGCATCAAAGCTGTGACCGAGAGACTGAAAAACAGCTTCTATCTCAAGGCCATCAGACTGTTAAATAGCCATCACTAGCCGGCTTCCACCCAGTTACTCAACCCTGCACCTTAGAGGCTGCTGCCCTATGTACATAGACATGGAATCACTGGTCACTTTAAATGGAACAGTAGTCACTTTAATAATGTTTACATACTGTTTTACTCATTTGATATATATTTATATATATTGTATTTTACTGCATTTTAATCAATACCACTCAGAATAATATTGGCACTCGTACTAATATTTACATATTTCTTAATTACATTCTTTTACTTTTAGATTTGTGTGTATTGTTGTGAAATTTTAGATACTACTACACTGATGAAGCTAGGAACACAAGCATTTCACTACACCCGCAATAACATCTGATAAATATATTTATGTGACCAATAACATTTTATTTTATTTTGATTTGATATCTGATTGGCCAAGGATAGGCCTATAGGTGCACGTGATTTGCTCTCAGAGCCCCGTTGGGTAGGCGGAGTTTGTACCTTCAGACACATAACATTTTTCAAAATGGAAACACTTTGGCTACCCAGCGTGCAGGGCAGCTGAATCAAGTGCACCTACCGCAAACAGCGTGAACCCCCCCCCCCCCCCCCC
>QNTS01000306.1:1153206-1287883 GCA_003317085.1 Hucho hucho
CCCCCCCGAAAAAACAGGAACGCAAGGTTTTATCAAAGACAGTAGAAACTCAGTTGCTTTATTGTTGGGTTTTTATAGTGTCACGTCCAGGCCTGAGAAGACAGGCTGGAGTGTTTAGTTTTGTTTTGGTGTAGGGTTTTTTCTGTTCTAGGTTATATATTTCTATGTTGGGGTAATGGTTCCCAATTAGAGGCAGCTGAGTGTCGTTACCTCTAATTGGGAACCATATTTATGTTTGTAGTTTGCACTAGGGGTTTGTGGGTTATTGTTTGGTCATAGCTTGTTGTATGTTTAGTTGTGTTCAGCGTCACGATCTTCGTTTATATTTTGTTATTTTTCCCCAGTTACGTTTGTCGTTAATAAAATGTATACTGGAAGCATCGCTGCATCTTGGTCTGTCCCTCACGGAGATCGTGACATATAGAAATATTTCTATCTAAAGCACCTGGGGCGATGTAAGGGGTGTAAACTTGTAAAACAGAAAGTGATCATCCCTCCTATCCCATCGGCCTTCATTTTGTGGAATTACAGTGCCTTCAGAAACTATTCACACCCCTTGACTTTTTCCAAATGTTGTTAGGCATGATGCATCATAGTGACACAAACCATATTTGTCTCTTCATTATCATCTTTATTATATTAGCAATGAGGGAACAAATTCAACTGTATACCCTATCTGTGTTCGGCTTCTCTTTACCAGCTAGCTAGTATACCTCCAGTGTATACCTGTATTAGCGTATTATCTGTGGACCTATAACCTGTCCTGCTTCTCACTGACTGTGTCAGCTTTACCTGGCAGTAAAGTCCAGACCACTTCTACTAGGCCCTAAATACTCCAAATACTCAAGTGTTATTTTCATCTCACTGAAGCACTGAAGGTCTTCAAGGTGTTTCGTGTGTGTGTGTGCACGTGTGCGTGCGTGGTTGCATGCGTGCGTGTGTGTGTGTACATGGGCTGCAAGGAAAAGTGATGTGAATGGATGTTGGGTAATTGCAGTGTAATTAGTAGCATTTGCCAGGCGGACAGTAAGTGATTGTGAAGTGGTTGGTACATTCAGTACTAACACTGTTCCACACACACACACACACACACACACACACACAGTTAATAAGAGGACAGCTTTTCCTGACATACAGCTCATCTCTGACCAGAAGATAGCAGGCAGTCATTAACCCCTAACACATTCACTCACATGAATACACATACGCACACATACACATACACACACAAATCAATCAATCAATCAAATGTATTTATAAAGCCCTTTTTATATCAGCAGCAGTCACAAAGTGCTATACAGAAACCCAGCCTAAAACCCCAAACAGAAAGCCATACATATGTACAAGCACGATGGCTAGGAAAAACTCCCTAGAAAGGCAGAGACCTAGGAAGAAACCAAGAGAGGAACCAGGCTCTGAGTGGTGGCCAATCCTCTTCTGGCTGTGCTGGGTGGAGATTATAAGAGTACATGGCTATTTAATTTTTTTATTTTTTTATTTCACCTTTATTTAACCAGGTAGGCAAGTTGAGAACAAGTTCTCATTTACAACTGCGACCTGCCCAAGATAAAGCAAAGCAGTTCGACACATACAACAACACAGAGTTACACATGGAGTAAACAAACATACAGTAAATAATACTGTAGAAAAACAAATATATGTACAATGTGTGCAAATAAGGTAAGATAAGGAACGTAAGGCAGTAAATAGGCCATGGTGGCAAAGTAATTACAATATAGCAATTTAACACTGGAATGGTAGATGTGCAGTATATGAACTTGCAAGGTAGAAATACTGGGGTGCAAAGGAGCAAGATAAATAAATGAATACGATAGGGGATGAGGTAGTTGGTTGGGCTATTAACAGATGGGCAATGTACAGGTGCAGTGATCTGTGAGCTGCTCTGACAGCTGGTGCTTAAAGCTAGTGAGGGATATAAGTGTCTCCAGTTTCAGTGACTTTTGTAGTTCGTTCCAGTCATTGGCAGCAGAGAACTGGAAGGAAAGTTGGCCAAAGGAGGAATTGACTTTGGGGGTGACCAGTGAGATATACCTGCTGGAGCGCGTGCTACGGGTGGGTGCTGCTATGGTTACCAGCGAGCTGAGATAAGGCGGGGCTTTACCTATCAGGGACTTGTAGATGAGCTGGAGCCAGTGGGTCTGGCGACGAGTATGTAGCGAGGGCCAATGTGAGTCTGGAAGGAGAGTTTACAGTCTAGCCAGACACCTAGGTATCTGTAGTTGTCCACATATTCTAGGTCAGAGCCGTCCAGGGTAGTGATGATAGTCGGACGGGCGGGTGCAGGCAGCGAACGGTTGAAAAGCATGCATTTGGTTTTACTAGCGTTTAAGAGCAGTTGGAGGCCACGGAAGGAGTGTTGTATGGCATTGAAGCTCGTTTGGAGGTTAGTTAACACAGTGTCCAAAGAAGGGCCAGAAGTATACAGAATGGTGTCGTCTGCATAGAGGTGGATCAGGGAATCGCCCGCAGCAAGAGCGACATCATTGATATATACAGAGAAAAGAGTCGGCCCGAGAATTGAACCCTGTGGAACCCCCATAGAGACTGCCAGAGGTCAGGCACACTGAACTCTGTCTGCAAAGTAGTTGGTGAACCAGGCGAGGCAGTCATCTGAGAAACCAAGGCTGTTGAATCTGCCGATAAGAATACGGTGATTGACAGTCAAAAGCTTTGGCCAGGTCGATGAAGACGGCTGCACAGTACTGTCTTTTATCGATGGCGGTTATGATATCGTTTAGTACCTTGAGCATGGTTGAGGTGCACCCGTGACCAGCTCGGAAACTGGATTGAAGGTACGGTGGGATTCGAAGTGGTCAATGATCTGTTTATTAACTAGGCTTTCGAAGACTTTAGAGAGGCAGGGCAGGATGGATATAGGTCTATAGCAATTTGGGTCTAGAGTGTCACCCCCTTTGAAGAGGGGGATGACCGTGGCAGCTTTCCAATCTTTAGGGATCTCGGACGACACGAAAGAGAGGTTGAGCAGACTGGTAATAGGAGTTGCAACAATGGCGGCGGATAGTTTTAGAATGAGAGGGACCAGATTGTCTGGGAGGCTCGGACAAGTTTCTGCGGGGGGGGGGGGGGGGGTGGAGCTGTTGGCCGGGGTTGGGGTAGCCAGGAGGAAAGCATGGCCAGCTGTAGAGAAATGCTTGTTGAAATTTTTGATAATCATGGATTTATCGGTGGTGACCGTGTTACCTAGCCTCAGTGCAGTGGTTAGCTAGGAGGAGGTGCTATTGTTCTCCATGGACTTGACAGTATCCCAAAACTTTTTGGAGTTAGAGCTACAGGATGCAAATTTATGTTTGAAAAAGCTAGCCTTTGCTTTCCTGACTGACTGCGTGTATTGGTTCCTGACTTCCCTGAACAGTTGCATATCGAGGGAACGATTCGATGCTATAGCAGTCCGCCACAGAATGTTTTTGTGCTGGTCAAGGGCAGTCAGGTCTGGAGTGAACCAAGGGCTGTATCTGTTCTTAGTTCTACATTTTTTGAAAGGGGCATGCTTATTTAAGATGGTGAGGAAGTTGCTTTTAAAGAACGAACAGGCATCCTCGACTGACGGGATGAGGTCAATATCCTGCCAGGATACCCAGGTCAGGTTGATTAGAAAGGCCTGCTCGCAGAAGTGTTTTAGGGAGCGTTTGACAGTAATAAGGGGTGGTCGTTTGACCGCGGGCCCATTGCGTATGCAGGCAATGAGGCAGTACTCGCTGAGATCCTGATTGAAAACAGCTGAGGTGTATTTGGAGGGCAAGTTGGTCAGGATAATATCTATGAGGGTGACCATGTTTACAGATTTAGGATTGTACCTGGTAGGTTCCTTGATGATTTGTGTGAGATAGAGGGCATCTAGCTTAGATTGTAGGACTGCCGGGGTGTTAAGCATATCCCAGTTTAGGTCCCCTAACAGAACGAACTCTGAAGATAGATGGGGGGCAATCAATTCACATATGGTGTCCAGGGCACAGCTGGGAGCTGAGGGGGGTCTATAGCAGGCGGCAACAGTGAGAGACTTATTTCTGGAGAGATACATTTTTAGAATTAGAAGTTCGAACTGTTTGGGCATAGACCTGGAAAGTATGACAGAACTGTGCAGGCTATCTCTGCAATAGATTGCAACTCCTCCCCCTTTGGCAGTTCTATCTTGGTGGAAAATGTTGCAGTTGGGTATGGAAATCTCAGAATTTTTGGTGGCCTTCCTAAGCCAGGATTCAGACACGGCAAGGACATCAGGGTTGGCGGAGTGTGCTAAAGCAGTGAGTAAAACAAACTTAGGGAGGAGGCTTCTGATGTTAACATGCATGAAACCAAGGCTTTTTCGATTACAGAAGTCAACAAATGAGAGTGCCTGGGGACACGCAGGGCCTGTGTCTATTAAGGCCAGATTGTTCTTCAAGATGTTCAATCATTCATAGATGGCCATCAGGGTCAAGTAATAATCACAGTGGTGTGCAGTGTGATCGTGACTGCGTTGTCTGTGGACCTATTGCGACGGTAAGCAAATTGGAGTGGGTCTAGGGTGTCAGGTAGGATGGAGGTGATATGATCCTCAAAGCACTTCATGATGACGGAAGTGAGTGTTACGGGGCGATTGTCATTTAGCTCAGTTACCTTAGCTTTCTTGAGAACAGGAACAATGGTGGCCCTCTTGAAGCATGTGGGAACAGCAGACTGGGATAAGGTTTGATTGAATATGTCCGTAAACACACCAGCCAGCTGGTCTGCGCATGCTCTGAGGACGTGGCTAGGGATGCCATCTGGGCCGGCAGCCTTGCGAGGGTTAACACATTTAAATGTTTTACTTACGTTGGCTGCGGTGAAGGAGAGCCCACAGGTTTTGGTAGCGTCGGTGGCACTGTATTGTCCTCAAAGCGAGCAAAGAAGTTGTTTAGTTTGTCTGGGAGCAAGACATCGTGGTCCGCGACGGGGCTGGTTTTCTTTTTTGTAGTCCGTGATTGACTGTAGACCCTGCCACATACGTCTCGTGTCTGAGCCGTTGAATTGCGACTCTACCTTGTCTCTATACTGACGCTTAGCTTGTTTGATTGGGAATAGCTACACTGTTTGTATTCAGTCATGTTTCCGGTCGCCTTGCCATGATTAAAAGCAGTGGTTCACGCTTTCAGTTTTGCGCGAATGCTGCCATCAATCCACGGTTTCTGGTTGGGGAAGGTTTTAATAGTCGCTGTGGGTACAACATCACCGATGCACTTGCTAATAAACTCGCTCACCGAATCAGCGTATTCATCAATGTTATTGTCCGACACTATGCGAAACATATCCCAGTCCACATGATTGAAGCAATCTTGAAGTGTGGAATTAGATTGGTCGGACCAGCGTTGAACAGACCGGGTCGCACATTCAATATGCTGATAACATTTATGGAGCATTGTTTTCAGATTAGCCTTGTTAAAATCCCCAGCTACAATAAATGCAGTTTAGGATATGTGCTTTCCAGTTTACATAGAGTCCAATGAATTTCTTTCAGGGCCGTCGATGTGTCAGCTTGGGAGGGGATATACGCGACTGTGTTGTTACGATCACACCACGTCTCGTTAATCATAAAGCATACACCCCCGGTTGTAGAGGGTGCAACAGGTCAATACTTTAGAAGTAGATGTCAGTTGGCTTTTCATAGCCGAGCATTCAGAGGTTGAGACAGCAGGTGCGAGAGACAGAGACCGAGACAGAGAGAGAGAGAGAGAGAGAGAGAGATTCAAAAACAGCAAGTCCATGACAAGGTGGAACATCCAGTGAACAGGTCAGGGTTCCCTAGCCGCAGGCAGAACAGTTTAAACTGGAGCAGCAGCACGACCATGTGGACTGGGGACCGCCATGAGTCATCAGGCCAGGTATTCCTGAGGCATGATCCTATGGCTCAGGTCCTCCGGGAGGGGAGGGAGAGAGGCAGAGAGAGAGAATTAGAGGGAGCATACTTAAATTCACACAGGACGCCAGATTAAACACGAGAATTACACCAGATATAACAGACTGACCCTAGCCCGCCGGGACATAGGCTATTGCAGCATTGATACTGGAGACTGTAGCTCTATAAGAGAAAGCCTTGCCTCCAGCTGTTTGCTTAGAAATTCTAGGGCCAATAAGGAGGCCTGCATCTTGTGACCGTAGCATATGTGTAGGTATGTACGGCAGGACCAAATCGGAGAGATAGGTAGGAGCAAGCCCATGTAAGGCTTTGTAGGTTAGCAGTAAAACCTTGAAATCAGCCCTAGCCTTAACAGGAAGTCAATGTAGAGAGGCTAGCACTGGAGTAATATTTTTTGGTTCTAGTCAGGATTCTAGCAGCCGTGTTTAGCACAAACTGAAGTTTATTTAGTGCTTTATCTGAGTAGCCAGGAAAGTAGAGCATTGCAGAAGTCTAATCTAGAAGTGACAAAAGAATGGATTAGCTTTTCTGCATCATTTTTGGACAAAAAGTTTCGTATTTTTTGCAATGTTACGAAGATGGAAAAAAGCTGTCCTTGAAACAGTCTTGATATGTTCGTCAAAAGAAAGATCAGGGTCCAGAGTAATGCTGAGGTACTTCACAGTTTTATTTGAGACAACTGTACAACCATCAGGATTAATTGTCAGATCCAACAGCAGATCTCTTTATTTCTTTGGACCTAGAACTAGCATCTCTGTTTTGTCTGAGTTTAAAAGTAAAAAATGTACCGCCATCCACTTCCTTATGTCTGAAACACAGGTTTCCATTGTAGGCAATTTTGGGGCTTCACCAAGTTCCATCGAAATGTACAGCTGTGTATCGTCCGCATAGCAGTGAAAGTTAACATTGTGTTTCCAAATGACATCACCAAGAGGTAGAATATATAGTGAAAACAATAGTGCTCCTAAAACGGAACCTTGGTCCTCCGTGGTCCTAAAACGGAATGCCGAAACTTACAATTGATTTGTCAGAGGACAAACCATCCACAGAGACGAACTGATATCTTTCCCGACATATAAGATCTAAACCAGGCAAGAACTTGTCCGTGTAGACCTGTTATGGTTTCTAATCTCTCCAAAAGAATGTGGTGGTCGATGGTGTCAAAAGTAGCACTAAGGTCTAGGAGGACGAGGACAGATGCAGAGCCTTGCTCTGATGTCATTTAACAGGTTATTTACCACCTTCACAAGTGCAGTCTCAGTGCTATGATGGGGTCTAAAACCAGACTTAAGCATTTCGTATACATTATTTATCTTCAGGAAGGCAGTGAGTTGCTGCACAACAGCTTTTTGTAAAAATGTTAAGAGGAATGGGAGATTTGATATAAGCCAATCGTTTTTTACATTTTCCATGTTTGGCTTTTTCAAGTTTTAGTGAGTTTTAGTGAGTTTGGTACACATCCGGTGGATAGAGAGCCATTTATTATGTTCAACATAGGAGGGCCAAACACAGGAAGTAGCTCTTTCAGTAGTTTAGTTGGAATAGGGTCCAGTATGCAGCTTGACGGTTTAGAGGCCATGACTATTTTCATGAATGTGTCAAGAGATACAGGATAAAAAAACTTGAGTGTCTCCATTGATCCTAGGATCTGGCAGTTCTGTGCAGACTCAGGACAACTGAGCTTGGGAGAAATACGCATATTCAAAGTGGAGTCCGCAATTTGCTATCCAATGATCATGATCTTTTCATCAAAGTAGTTCATGAATTTATCACTGCTGAAGTGAAAGTTATCCTCTCTGGTTGAATGTTGCTTTTTAGTTAGCTTTGCCATAGTATCAAAAATACATTTTGGATTGTTCTTATTCTCCTCAGTTAGGTTGGAAAAATTTAATGATTGAGCATCAATGAGGGCTCTTCGATATTGCACGGTATCGTCTTTCCAAGCCTGTCGAAAGACTTCCAGTTTGGTGGAGTGCCATTTCCGTTCCAATTTTCTGGAAGCTTGCTTTCAGGTCTCTATTTTCTGTATAACAGGGGTGACATTTCTTGTGTCAAATGTTTTTTTGTTTTTAGGGGTGCGACTGTGTCTAGGGTATTACACAAGGTTCAATTAAGATCCTCAGTTAGGTGGTTAACCGATTTTTGTACACCGACGTCCTTGAGTAGGCGGAGGGAGTCTGGAAGGGCATCTAGGAATCTTTGGGTTGTCCGAGAATTTATAGCACGGCTTTTGATGATCCTTGATTGGGATCTAAGCAGATTATTTGTTGCAATTGGAAACATAATAAAATGGTGGTCCGATAGTCAAGGATTATGAGGAAAAACATTTAGATCCACAATAGTTATCCACGGGACAAAACTACATCCATGGTATGACTGTGGCATTAAGTAGGTCCGGAGACATGTTGGACAAAACCCCCTGAGTCGATGATGGCTCCGAAATCCTTTTGGAGTGGGTCTGTGGACTTTTCCATGTGAATATTAAAGTCACCAAAAATTAGAAAATTATCTGCCATGCCTACAAGGTCCGATAGGAATTCGGAGAACTCTGTGGGGAGCGCTGTATACGGCTCAGGAGGCCTGTAAACAGTAGCTATAAAAAGTGATTGAGTAGGCTGCATAGATGTCATGACTAGAAGCTCAAAAGACGAAAATGCAGTCATTGTTTTTGTAAATTGAAATTTGCTGTCATAAATGTTAGCAACACCTCCGCCTAGCAGGATGCCTGGGGGATATGGTTACTAGTGTAAACAGGAGAGGCCTCATTTAACACAGTAAATTAATCAGGCTTGAGCCATGTTTGTCAGGCCAATCACATCAAGATTATGATCAGTGATTAGTTAATTGACTATAACTGCCTTGGAAGTGAGGGATCTAACATTAAGTAACCCTATTTTGTGATGTGAGATATCACAATCTCTTTCAATAATGAGAAGGAATGGAGGAGGTCTTTCTTCCAGTGAGATTGATAAGGCTCATCCTAGATCGAGGCACAGACACGGTCTCAATGGGGATAGCCGAGCTGACTACACTGACTGTGCTAGTGGCAGATTCCACTAAGCTGTTAGGGTGCAGGCAAGGCAGCAGACTGCTATCTCATTGTGGAGCTATGAGTACTCACTCCAATGTGTTCAGACATTTTTTTTTAATATTCAGACTGATGCTGTTTACTTTTCACTGTGGTAAGACGAGGGGTTGGGGTGTGTTCCTATTTGTCAATAACAGCTGTTGCGCAATGCCTAATATTAAAGAAGTCTCGAGGTATTGCTCGCCTGAGGTAGAGTAAGCTGTAAACCACACTATCTACCAAGAAAGTTTTCATCTATATTATTCTCTATTTACCACCACAAACCGATGCTGGCACTAAGACCGCACGAGCTGCATAATGCCATAAGCAAACAAGAAAATGCTCATCCAGAAGCGGCGCTCTTAGTGGCCGGGGACTTTAATGCAGGCTAACTTAAATCCATTTTACCTCAATTCTACCAGCATGTCACATGTGCAGGAATTGAAAAAGATCTCCCTCGCCCTCCATTTGGGAAATCCCACCATAATGCTATCCTTCTGATTCCTGCTTACAAGCAAAAACTAAATCAGGAAGTACTAGTGGACTCCTGTGACGGGCCAGACACATGCACGCTGACACGGTCGCCAGTTGTACGGTGTTTCCTCTGACACATTGGTGCGGCTGAAAAAAGAAAAAAAAGGGCTAAAAAATTTTTTTGTAGGAAGTAGCAGTGACTCGCTCAATACGGAAGTGGTCAGATGACGCGGATGCTACGCTACAGGACTGTTTTGCTAGCATAGACTTGAATATGTTCCGGGATTCATCCAATGGCGTTGAGGATTGTACCACCTCATTCACCGGCTTCATCAATATGTGCATCGACAACACCATCCCCACAATGACCGTACGTACATATCCCAACCAGAAACCATGGATTACAGGCAACATCCGCACCCAGTTAAAGGCTAGAGCAAAGAGCGGGACACTAATCCGGATGCTTATAAGAAATCCCGCTATGCCCTCAGACACCTAGCGTGCCACCTCGACAAGCGTGCCACCTCGACAACATCCAGTGAAATTGCAGAGCGCAAAATTCATAATACAAAAATCGTAATATTAAACATTCATGAAAATACAAGTGTCATACACCATTCTTTAGCTTAGAATCTTGGTAATTGTACCGCTTTGTCTGATTTACAATAGGCTTTACGGCGAAAGCATAGCATTTGATTATCTGAGGACAGCGCCCCGCATACTTCCTGCATAGAAATATATTTCAAACCAGCACAGGCGTCACAAAAATCTAAAATAGTGATAAAATAAATCACTTACCTTTGAAGATCTTCCTATGTTTGCAATCCCAAGGTTCCCAGCTACACAATAAATGGTTGTTTTGTTCGATAAAGTCCCTCTTTATATCCCAAAAACTCTGTTTGGTTGGCATGTTTTGTTCAGCAATCCACCCGTTCAACTCGTTCAACATACAGACAAAAGAATCCAAAGAAGTTACCAATAAACTTTGTCCAAACAAGTCAAACAATGTTTCTAATCATTCCTCAGGTACCCTAATATGTAAATAAATGATCAAATTTAAGACTGAATGTAGTATGTTCAATACCGGAGATAAATAACAAAGAGCACACCCTCAGTCACGTGCGCCACAGGACTACAGACCCAAGATAGAACCCAATGATAAACTACAGCTACTTGTTCATTTTTCAAATAACAAGCCTGAAACCTTGTCTACAGACTGTTGACGTCCAGTGGAAGCCATAGGTACTGCAATCTGGGAGCTATTATTTTCATTGTGCAATAGGAAACCATACCAATTGCATGGGAGCTCAAAAAAGCAATTTTTCCAGATGGATTTTCCTCTGGTTTTTGCCTGCCATATCAGTTCTGTTATACTCACATACATTATTTTAACAGTTTTAGAAACTTCAAAGTGTTTTCTATATAATACAACTAATGCATATCCTAGCTTCTGGGCCTGAGTAACAGGCATTTTACTTTGGGCACGCCAGACTCTCCGAACTTCCGAACACTGCCCCCTAGCCCGGAGAGGTTAACGGACATGTACCCTGTCCCCACCCCAATGGACATTTATCATTGCCACAGTTATGTATATATTTTTATTATATTGTTTATGTTTTATTTCAGTTTGTCCTGCATTGTTGGAGCTCGGAGCGCAATAATTTCACTGTACCCTGTAATTACATGTGCAACCCTGTACATGACTATTAAACTCTGTAATCTAAGGTAATTACATGACTTTTTTAACTTGTATGGAAATTATGGTCGACCTTTCTGGACTTGATTAAATGTCATCTTTATTTATGCCGGACATCTCTTGAGGTGAGGGAGTCGACCTACAGTAGAACAAAGCTAGGCCTACATCCTAAACTCAGCAAAAAAAGAAACGTCCCTTTTTCAGGACCATGTATCTTCATTGTAAAGGGTTTAACACTGTTCCCATGCTTGTTCAATGAACCATAAACAATTATTGAACATGCACCTGTGGAACGGTCGTTAAGATACTAACAGCTTACAGATGGTAGGCAATTAAGGTCATAGTTATGAAAACTTAGGACACTAAAGAGGCCTTTCTACTGACTCTGAAAAACACCAAAAGAAAGATGCCCAGGGTCCCTACTCATCTGCGTGAATCTGTCTTAGGCATGCTGCAAGGAGGCATGAGGACCGCAGATGTGTCCAGGGCAATAAATTGCAATGTCCATACTGTGAGACGCCTAAGAAAGCGCTACAGGGAGACAGGACGGACAGCTGATTGTCCTCGCAGTGGCAGACCACATATAACAACACCTGCACAGGATCGGTACATCTGAACTTCACACCTGCGGGACAGGTGCAGGATGGTAACAACAACTGCCTGAGTTACACCAGGAACGCGCAATCCCTCCATCAGTGCTCAGACTGTCCGCAATAGGCTGAGAGAGGCTGGACTGAGGGCTTGTAGGCCTGTTGTAAGGCAGGTCCTCACCAGACGTTTATCGTCAAAGGAATGAGGCCTGTACTCTGGAGCGGGATCAATTTGGAGATGGAGGGTCTATCTGGGGCGGTGTGTCACAGCATCATCGGACTGATTTTGTTGTCATTGCAGGCAGTCTCAGTGCTGTGCGTTACAGGGAAGACATCCTCCTCCCTCATGTGGTAACCTTCCTGCAGGCTCATCCTGACAAGACCCTCCAGCATGACAATGCCACCAGCCATACTGCTCGTTCTGTGTGTGATTTCCTGCAAGACAGGAATGTCAGTGTTCTGCCATGGCCAGCAAAGAGCCCGGATCTCAATCCCATTGAGCACGTCTGGGACCTGTTGGATCGGAGGGTGAGGGCTAGTGCCATTCCCCCCAGAAATGTCCAGGAACTTGCAGGTGCCTTGGTGGAAGAGTGGGGTAACATCTCACAGCAAGAAATGGCAAATCTGGTGCAGTCCATGAGGTGGAGTTGCACTGCAGTACTTAATGCAGCTGGTGGCCACACCAGATACTGACTGTTACTTTTGATTTTGACCCCCCCTCCCTTTTGTTCAGGTGCACATTTTTCAATTTCTGTTAGTTACATGTCTGTGGAACTTGTTCAGTTTATGTCTCAGTTGTTGAATCTTGTTATGTTCATACAAATATTTACACATGTTAAGTTTGCTAAAAATAAACACAGTTGACAGTGAGAGGATGTTTCTTTTTTTGCTGAGTTTATTTATAGGCCCATCATTTCCTACAGGGAAGGAAGTTATAAGTCATTACGTTTAATCATTTTTCATAGATGACTTTGTCTTGAAATGACAAACGTCATGTGTCCTTCCAATCCCCATGTCAGTACTATAGAAGCTACTGTCACCCAGAGGGTTAGTATTTACCTTGTAGTGCTCATCACTATTTTATCAAATGGACTACCTACATCAGGGGTCCCCAATTACATTCAGCAGTGGGCTGATTTTTCCTTGAGTGGATTGTGGGGGGCCGGAACATAGTTATAAATAATTTGTACACTGCAAATTTACCGCAAGAATCCCAAACAGATATAGGATTTGACAAAAACATTTTAAACCTTAATTACATTGGGATACGATCACCTATGCCTCTCTATTTATGCACGGGAATACTTGGGAACAGATTTCCTAAATTAATAAGCCGCCTATTGGGGAACCCTGACCTACATGAAGTAGTCTGATAGGTGAAAAAGCATTCAGCCAAGATATCTACAATATGAAATTGTTTTACATCACTTGTCACCTGGGAATGGTTGGTTGTCGTAAGCTGTGATGACATAATAATAAGCCTACAGACTTGGGATCTTAATTTGATCACTCTGTTGTTGCTGAGAATTTTCTTGTGTCGCAGGATTTATCTAATTTTGGTTATATTAACAGCATTGCACTTTTCATGTAGCCTCGTTTAGACCAAATAATAGCCTAACCACCGATCAAGCAAAACTACATTGGTGGAACAATGTGAATGGACTTAATGTTCAAATCTTTTTATTGCAGAATTATTTTGCTGCGACAGAACTCGTCAAATTAAGATCCTACATCTGTATGTCGTATCATATACAGAGGCTGCCAGAGCACTTCAGATAAACACTTACTCCTTCTCCTCCTCCTTTGCCTCCTGTTCCTTCTACCTCTCATCTGTATCTTTGAGAGCTGTGGTTCCCCGGGGTCTTGTTAAGCAGGAGAGGTGGTGAGAATACTAGAGCATATAGAGGGGATATAAATGATGTATGGTACTTGTTAAAGTACAAAGGTACAGGTTCACACACACACACAGGCACACAGCACATGCAGACACAGGTTCAGATTAACAAGGTTTAAGAGCTGCCTGCAGGCAGCAGCACAGTTGGGTGTATAAATTATACTACAGTACATGCTGCTATATGGCCTAGTAGCTATAGTATCATAAATTGACCAAAGCCTAACAACTAAACTATTCCACTAGGTGTTTTATTGAACTTTGTGTGTACGTGAGTGCCTGCCTACCTGGTGGGCCTGCTTGCCTATGTAGAAAGTCTGCCTGGCTGCGTGGGTATGTGTGCTGTGTCAGGGCATGCTGGCATATTTATTGAGTGGGGAAGACTTGTGTTAGTTCTCAGAGATGATGCCCAGGCTTTAGCTCAGTGGGCTAATGCAATCTTGAGGCATACTGACAGTTGCATTTGTTAGCTGGTAGAACAAAAACATATGAATGACCTCTCGTTGTCACGCCCTGATCTGTTTCACCTGTCCTTGTGATTGTCTCCACCCCTTCCAGGTGTCTCTTATTTTCCCCAGTGTATTTATCCCTGTGTTTCCTGTCTCTCTGTGCCAGTTCGTCTTGTCTGTTTCAAGTCAACCAGCGTGTTTTTCCAGTGCTCCTGCTTTTACTATTCTCTCTTTTGCTAGTCCTCCTGGTTTTGACCCTTGCCTGTTTTCTGGGCTCTGTACCCACCTGCCTGACCAGTCTCCCTGCCCTGACCTCGAGCCTGCCTGTCACTCTGTACCTCCTGGACTCTGATCTGGTTTTGACCTTTTGCCTGTCCACAACCATTCTCTTGCCTACCCCTTTTGGAACTAATAAATATCAAACACTCTGCCTCCCGTGTCTGCATCTGAGGTCTGGCCCTGAGCCCTTAAACTCGTCTTATGATAAAAACAGCAGGCCATGCTACATCAATTCCCAAAGGATCTTTCCAGGATATAAACATCTAGCAATGTCAACATATATATATTTTTTGGGTTGTCTGGTAAATTTCACCCCAGCTACCAAACTAACCCTGATTCAGATGACCATGCTACCCATGCTATATTACAGAGACGTAATTTATAGATCGCCAGGTAAGGGTGCTCTCGAGCGGCTAGATGTTTTTTACCATTAGGCCATCAGATTTGCCACCAATGCTCCTTACAGGACACACAACTGTACTCTATACTCTTCTGCAAACTGGTCATCTCTGTATACCCGTTGCAAGACCCACTGGTTGATGCTTATTTATAAAACCCTCTTAGGCCTCACTCTCCCCTATCTGAGATATCTACTGTAGCCCTCATCCTCCACATACAACACCCGTTCTGCCAGTCACATTCTGTTAAAGCTCCCCAAAGCACACACATCCCTGGGTCGCTCGTCTTTTCAGTTCGCTGCAGCTAGCGACTGGAACGAGCTGCAACAAACACTCAAACTGGACAGTTTTATCTCAATCTCTTAATTAAAAGACTCAATCATGGACACTCGTACTGACAGTTGCGGCTGCTTTGCATGATGTATTGTTGTCTCTACCTTCTTGCCCTTTGTGCTGTTGTCTGTACCTAATGTTTGTACCCTTTTTTGTGGTGCTGCCATGTTGTGTTGCTACCATGTTATTGTCATGTTGTGTTGCTACCATGCTGTGTTGTCATGTGTTGCTGCCATGCTATGTTGTTGTCTTAGGTCTCTCTTTATGTACAGTACAGTAGTGTTGTCTCTCTCTGTCATGCTGTGTGGGTTGTCCTATATTTTTATTTAATTTAGAAACATTTTTTATCCCAGCCCCCGTCTCTGCAGGAGGCCTTTTGCCTTTTGGTAGGCCGTCTTTGTAAATAAGAATTTGTTCTTAACTGACTTGCCTAGTTAAACAAAGGTTAAATAAATAAAAATCAAAGGTGGTAGCCTATATTATGGAATGGATCAATAATCAATGATTACATAAGCTTTTGCAGAAGCAGCAACTACTCTTCCTGGGGTCCACAAAAAAACTAAACATGACAAGTAAGAAAACACTGATAGACAATGAGAGTCGCACAAATGTTAAAACACAACGATATACAAACAAGACAACTACAAAATAATACAACAACAAAAAATGTGTGTTAGTGTGTGTCCCCTCACAGTCCCCGCCGTTCCATGAGATGTTGTTTCATCCGTTTTTCAAGGTAATTTTTTTGTTGCTTGAGTAATTGGAGATGGGAGTTCCGTGCGACCATGGCTCTGTATAATGCAGTGCATTGCCGTTAATTTGTTTTGGAATGGGGGACTGTGAAGAGAACTTTGGTGACATGTCTTGTGTGGTATGTATGGGTGTCTGATCTGAATGTTATTTGATTATGCAGACAATCTGGAGTTTTCGTCACAGTAATATTTCTCATAAAAACTAGAAGAGAAGCAGGTAGTCTCTTGTCAACCCTCAACCAGGAAATACTGATATTGACCCTGTAAAACAGCACATTTCACTGCACCTATCCAGTGTATGTGACAATAAAACATAAAATGTTTTGGTATGTGTAGTAAAGGGCAAGGCGTGCTGCTCTGTTTTGATCCAGCTGCAGCTTTGCTAGGTCTTTCTTTGCTGCACTAGACCATATTTTCCAGTCAGTAATCAAGATGGGACAAGACCAGAGCCTGAACAATTAGTACAATTAATTTTTATGTAAAAAACGCAGAACATATTTTTATAAGACATACCTCTCCCCATCTTCACAACATCTTTGTTAATATGACTTGAACATGATTATTGACCATCCAATGTTATACCTAGGAGTTTAGCTTCCTTAACTTGCTCAATGGTCACACCCAGGGCTCTAAAATGAGATCAATTTGGTTGCATACGCGACAAAATATTTTGCTGTGCGACAAGGAGTTTTATTTTGGGAGCACTGTGCAACTCTTAAAAGAATCTCCCAGATAATAATTGTTGTAATGATAAGGCTTCACTGTGACGTTGTTTCCGAGTGCTCTAGAAAACAAGCAAGTGCAGATTTGTTAGCGTCATGGTTGCACCATTACTAAAGCGAAGACGGCTTGCTTCTAGTCCAACTCGGTGAAAAGATCTGACCCATACTACCGGCGCAACATGTTATTTATAGATGAAAGTGCGCAATATTGCCTCTAGACACAGAATGATAAAATAGTCAGGCTTAACATTGCAGTTTGACCAAACGTTTTGTTTGATGAAAGCTGAATTGAGAATGTCATGATTTATTGATTATTTAACATGTATTTGTGGATCAACAGAACTGTTGTATTAATGTGGGGAATCTAAGTATCCTGTCAAATCTAAAGGTAGGTTTATGGAGTCCAGGTGAGTAGGGTATAAAATGTATTTAAACATGTCAGCATCACATGTATTTCTTTAGTGTTATTAGTGTCTTTAGTGTTATTGTTTTAATGGGTGAATAAGGATTGTAAAATATCCTTGTGGTTGGGGGGTAATGCTTAAAGTATGGTAAGTATAAGTGGTCTCATCTCATTGGGAACAATAGCAAGGTAAGTTTATGATGAAACTTGCATGTGTTTTGATTAAGTCCTCAGTCACACAATTGGTAATAATGGGATTTTTTCTCAATGTCTTTTTTTGTAACAAACATTCTATCACAGGTGCAGAATGCAGTGTCCAGTGGGCCGTCTGGCATAGCCTGCACAGATGAGCAGCGACAATGGAATGCAGGGACTCGGAGGAACCTTGAGTCAAAGCAGTAAAACAGCATTGACTTCACACACCATAAGGCCAGTGACCAATATGCAGAAGTGCGTTAATACTGAACTGACAATAATATCACAGCCAGTAGCATCCCAGGTAAAATTGGACTGAAAGGAATATTTATTTGTGGCTGTACCATTTTAAGGTATTTGAAGATAATTAGCTGATGGCCTCCCAGTGGCTGGAAGACTGTGGATACTCTGTGGACCACAGAGGCACTGTTGTCAGTGTTGAAGAGCCATGTCTTTCAGCAAGCCCTGACAGAGTGCTGAACTCCAAAGAGCTGTTGGAGATCAAGTGTCCTGTCACGGGGAAGGGCTGTGATTCTCTGGATGATGTCTTCATTGTGAAAGGCTGTGATGTGAAGGTGGTGGAGGGCACAGCCAAACTGCAACCACATGGGCCACGTGGCTACTACATGCAGCTGCAAATTGGTATGTTTTGCACAGGACTGAGAGAAAGTAAGGTGCTCATCTGGACTCCGTCCCAGCAAGTTGTCATGCCTGTTCCCTATGATGCACAGTCCTGTGCAAAGGCTGTCCTGAGGTTGAAGGCATTCTACTCAACACACATGCTGCCATTTATTATTGAGGAGCATCAGGCAGGCAGATTGTCACTGAGTGACAAATATATATGCAGCTCTGTAGAAGTATGTAGTCAGATGTCTCTCCTGTTTGCAGTTACTATTAACAAATTTTTTTTCAATTAAAAAGCCTAACTTAATGCATCAACAGTCACAGTATTGTGGAAATTGTTTTTATGGCTTTGCTTTTTATTAATATTAATAGTATGTAAAACAAATAATTTAGTTGAGTTGTTACAGAATTAATTGACATTTATTTAACGTAACCTTTGACAATTTTAATTCATATTGGGAAATCGACCTTGTAAATGGCATTTGACTACTCAGTTAATTCAGCATTTTCATGATTGATATCAGCACGCAGGTTACACAGGGCAGCACAGATTCAAAGTATTTAGTCCATTTTAGATGGGAGGTTGATTGGTACTGTCTGTGAGATGATTCTAAACCGTTTGAGCCTTTTAATTCTGCGTTCCACATGAACCCTCACATTAGCTATCCGTCTTGTACATGTGGTGTCCTCCTCTGACAGCTGTGAAGGCTGAAATTGTTCATTTTCACCTCTCGTGTAGCAGATCATGGATTGTAAAGCCCCAGTCAGCCATGACCTCATCACCTGGACAGAGGTACTCCAGGAACCCAGAATCCGATGTTATATATTTGTCGCTACATCTACCTCCATATGCTGAGGAGAGGAACATCACTAGACCTGTAAGCATCTCTCTCTCTCTCTCTCTCTCTCTCTCTCTCTCTCTCTCTCTCTCTCTCTCTCTCTCTCTCTCTGTCTGTCTCTGTCTCTGTCTCTCTCTCTCTCTGTGTGTGAGTGTGAGAGAGAGAGACCTCTTCAAACAAACATCTGCAGCTGGATACTCTAGGTTTGAAAATATCAGGGCTGGTCAAAGAAAAATGTGTGTGCATTTATTTTTGTAATGTGCTTATTTTTGTAAGGCCCTGTGACGACCCGACCCTGTGACGACACTACTCTACACTACACTACTCTACACTACACTACACTACTCTACTCTACTCTACACTACACTACTCTACTCTACTCTAGTCTACTCTAGTCTACTCTAGTCTACTCTACACTACACTACACTACTCTACACTACTCTACACTACACTACTATACTCTACACTACTATACTCTACACTACACTACTCTACTCTACACTACTCTACTCTACACTACTCAACACTACTCTATTCTACTCTACACTACTCTACTCTACAATATACTACACTACTCGACTCTACACTACACTACTCTACTCTACAGTACACTACACTACTCTACACTCCACTACTCCACTCTACACTACTCTACTCTACACTACTCTACATTACTCTACACTACACTACACTACACTACTCTACTACTCTACTCTACACTACAATACACTACTCTAATTTACACTACACTACACTACTCGACTCTACACTACACTACACTACTCTACTCTACACTACTCTACTCTACACTACTCTACACTACTCTACTCTACTCTACTCTACTCTACTCTACTCTACACTACACTACACTACACTACACTACTCTACACTACTCCACTCTACTCTACTCTACACTACTCCACTACTCTACACTACACTACTCCACTACTCTACACTACTCTACACTACTCCTCTACTCTACTCTACTCTACTCTACTCTACTCTACTCTACTCTACTCTACAATACACTACACTACACTACACTACACTACACTACACTACACTACACTGCAATGACCACCAGGTACTTGATAGTGTTCTGGGCATAGTAATGGCTGAATGACTCCCCCTTGAATCCAGATTCTTGCACTTCTGTAAAGCAGTTTCTGAGCAGTCAATAATGCAGGTTGTTCCTGGGTAGTGGTCCTTAAAACATTGTAGCATTGTAGCACGGATGGTCGCCCTTGGCACCATGGAATGTACTCCCTCAGATTCTCTTCCATCATGTCAATCCAATAACTAAATCACTCAACTGACAATTCTCTGGGAAACACCAAACCTTTCTGCTAGGTAGTGCTGCAGCAAGTTGAGCTTCAGCTTCATCAGTGTCATCAGGAGTTGGTATGTCAGGTCTAACTGAACGCTGCCTTTGTAGAGGGGTAGAAGATGCTCCGCCAGGGTAGAAAAGGCAGCAAGAGACAAGGCTGTATGCAGTCAACAGAGAGATGTGCTGCTGGGCATTGTGTCCCTGCCTCACAGGTAGTGGGCTTTACATGATCACCTGAGCTGTAGTTGTGATCACTTGGAGATGGGTCTTCCCATTGGGTTTGGGCATCCTTCCCTGAAGGCATATCCATTCCTTCTATCTGTGTTGGCCAATCCCCATTTTCAATTTTGTGAACACTTGAGCCTGTTGTGTCATCTGTTAAGAAATCCGTATGGCTTGATAAACAAGGACAATAAATAACAAAATCGTACAAAAGAACACCATACTGCATGAACGCTCCTAACAATATTTCATAATCATAATAGTTAAGTATATATAAAATGGGATTTTTTTATTGAGTTGTAGAGGAAATAAATTGTGCTATTAACGTCTTAGGGATTGGTGGGGCGCTGCATTTCACTACCCGGTGAAATGCAAGGCGCCAAATTCAAAATCCAAAAGTTGAATTATTAAACATGCATCAATATACAAGTGTTTCATAGTCATCAAAAGCTCTGCTTCTTGGCAATATCACAGCATTGTCAGATTTCAAAAAGGCTTTACGGCGAAAGCACCACATTTGATTGTTTGAGGATAGCACCCCACATATTTTTCCCATTACCATAAATTCATAAGCCTTCATGGTTCACAGAAAACACATTTCACAGCGAAAACAAATCAATTACCTTTTGAAGAACTTCTGCTGAGGGCTTCCCAAGTGTCCAACGAAGACAATCCATGGTTCTTTTNGCGCGCCAGCCGGGAACGCGCATTTTCTTCTATTGACATCTGTGTGGCCACTTCCTTATTCATCTTCTTCTATGCTCTAAAAGCATCTAAAAAGAATCAGAACACTTTCTTGAGACTGTTGACATCCAGAGGAAGCAATAGGTACTGCATTCATATGCCCTTATATGGGCATTTTCATAAGGGAGGGGTTCCAAATGAGGCAATGTGTCAAAACCACTTTTTCCAGGACAGAAATTCCTCGGGTTTTTGCCTGCCATATCCGTTCTGTTATACTCACAGACAAAATGTTAACACTTTTAGAAAATTCAGAGTGTTTCCTATCCAATGGTACCACATATGTGCATATCCTATTTTCTGCGCCTGAATGGGAGGCATTTTACTTTGGGCACGCCAGGCTCTCCAAAACGGTCACCTCGTGCGCTGCTCCCAAAGAAGTTAAGAGACTGTGCTTAGATACAGAGCAAGAGGGAGACACAAAATGAGAGCAGGCAAACTGCTCAAGCATTTGGCTTACCTGTCACTGATGACTGCCTGACCAACGCCCGACGCTTCTTCACGATTGGAGCATTGTAGCCAAGCCATTTTTCTGGGTAAGGATCCTCCACTGTAGGCTTCTTGTCAAAGAAGTGGTAGGAGCACACAAAGGGACGTTTTGGTCCCTTTGCACAATTCCAAGAGTGTGCAAAGCTGTCATCAAGGAAAGGGTGGCTACATCGAAGAATCTCAAATATAATATATATGTTGATTTGTTTAACACTTTTTTGTTTACTACATGATTCCATATGTGTTATTTTATAGTTGTGATGTCTTCACTATTATTCTACAATGTAGAAAATAGTACAAATAAATAAAAACTCTGGAATGAGTAGCTGTGTCCAAACTTTTGTCTGTTACTGTATTTTATACCAAAATATAATGGTTCACTGTTCAATGTTGATTTTAGTCCACTTTACTAATGAAATAGTCATTGAAATGATTGGCAATATTGAAAGGTTTTGTTATAAATGATCCATTAACTTCAATGAAGAATTGAGTTTTCTGCCCATGATATCATTTAAGGTACTCCAAATTATTTTTCCATTGTGTTTTATATCATTTGTCTTGGTTTGGTTATATCATGTATTCTTCTTTTTATTAAGTTTAGTCTCAAAATGTCTCAATTGACAGTATGTCAACCAATCATCTGAGAAGCCTGACTTGTTTTCCACCTTTTTTGCACAATTTCTTTGAACCATAAAACTTTTCAATTCATCATCAATCCAGGGGGCTCTAACAGTTCTCACAGTTAGTTTCTTAACAGGTGCATGCTTGGCAACAATTGACATGAATAATTGTACAAATATTTCCAGCCTCATCTTGATTCACTTCCTCATACACATCAGACCAACATAGATTTTTTATATCTTCAACAAAAGAGTCCTGAGAAAACATTTTGTTTGATCTCTTATAAATTACTTTATTCCCAACCTTTGGCACTTCCTTGTTATTGCCACAATGTTATGGTCACTTCAGCCAATGGGAACTGATATTGCTTTGGAGCAAAGTTCTTGCATTTGATGCATTTCTGTCTGTGTTTTGATATTTCTTTTGTAACTTCAGTCTGTCTGAAGGTAGGAAAAGTGTTGTTCAGCTCTGGATTAAAGTGATAAAACAGTGGCGAGGGACGGACGCGATAAAGCAAAGATTCGTTTCAGGGGAAAAGATTGTGTTCTGCCAAAGAGAGGAGATTCAATTCCCCTCTTTTTATAAACCTGTATATCTCCACTGAAAGAGAGAGTGTGTGAGTGTGCGTGCATGTGTGTGTGTGTCTGTCAGTGAGGAACATAAGGCAGGGCCATATACCATTGTGTAGAATTAAATGATTAACCCTGAGTAAAATTGAATCAGATCAAATGTCAGCCTTTTTGCAATTGCCTAATAAACCAAAACATCAGCCATTTTACTTTGGCCCCACACCCCAAAACGTCAGCCATTTACCCTTACCTTCCACTGTCAATCACCAGCATCCAAATCCTTTAACAACCCTTAGGGAAATTCTACCCTTGCATTTAGTTGTCTATCCTTGGCTGTGCCATGCTCTGGATCCAGGCCATAGGCCTTTGGGGGAGAGTGAGTGGACAGTATACTAAACTGAGCTAAAAAAAAAGCATCCCTTTCTCAGGACCCTGTCTTTCAAAGATAATTCGTAAAAATTCAAATAACTTCACAGATCTTCATTGTAAAGGGTTTAAACACTGTTTCCCATGCTTGTACAGTGAACCATAAACAATTAATTTTTATTTGTTTATTTCACCTTTATTTAACCAGGTAGGCAAGTTGAGAACAAGTTCTCATTTACAACTGCGACCTGGCCAAAATAAAGCAAAGCAGTTCGACACACAACAACACAGAGTTACACATGGAGCAAAACAAACATACAGTCAATAATACAGTAGGAAAAAAACAAATCTATATACAAAGAGTGCAAATAAGGTAAGATAAAGAAGGTAAGGCAATAAATAGGCCATGGTGGAAAAGTAATTACAATATAGCATTTAAACACTGGAATGTATACCATTGTGTAGAATTAAATGATTAACCGTAGATTAACGTGAAATGTAGAAAAACTGGGGTGCAAAGGAACAAGATAAATAAATAAATACGGTAGGGGATGAGGTAGTTGGTTGGGCTATATACAGATGGGCTATATACAGGTGCAGGGGTCTGTGAGCTGCTCTGACAGCTGGTGCTTAAAGCTGGTGAGGGAGATAAGTGTCTCCAGTTTCAGCGATTTTTGTAGTTCGTTTCTAGTCATTGGCAGCAGAGAACTGGAAGGAAAGTCGGCCAAAGGAAGAATTGGCTTTGGGGGTGACCAGTGAGATATACCTGCTGTAGCGCGTGCTACGGGTTGGTGCTGCTATGGTGACCAGTGAGCTGAGATAAGGCGGGGCTTTACCTAGCAAGGACTTGTAGATAACCTGGAGCTAGTGGGTATGGCGACGAGTGTGAAGCGAGGGCCAGCCAACGAGAGCGTACAGGTCGCAGTGGTGGGTGGTATATGGGGTTTGGTGACAAAACGGATGGCACTGTGATAGACTGCATCCAATTTGTTGAGTAGAGTATTGGAGGCGATTTTATAACTGACATCACCGAAGTCGAGGATCGGTAGGATAGTCAGTTTACGAGGGTATGTTTGGCAGCATGAGTGAAGGATGCTTTGTTGCGAAATAGGAAGCCAATTCTAGACTTAATTTTGGATTGGAGATGTTTGATGTGAGTCTGGAAGGAGAGTTTACAGTCTAACCAGACACCTAGATATTGTTAGTTGTCCACATAATCTAATACAGAACCGTCCAGAGTAGTGATGCTGGACAGGCGGGCAGGTGCAGGCAGCGATCGGTTGAAGAGCATGCATTTAGTTTTATTTGCGTTTAACAGCAGTTGGAGGCCACGGAAGGAGAGTTGTATGGCATTGAAGCTCGTCTGGAGGGTATTTAACACAGTGTCCAAAGAAGGGCCAGATGTATACAGAATGGTGTCGTCTGCGTAGAGGTGGATCAGAGACTCACCAGCAGCAAGAGCGACATCATTGATGTATACAGAGAAGAGAGTCGGCCCAAGAATTGAACCCTGTGGCACCCCCATAGAGACTGCCAGAGACACACTGAACTCTATCGGAGAAGTAGTTGGTGAACATGCGAGGCAATCATTTGAGAACCAAGGCTGTCGAGTCTGCCGATAAGGATGTGGTGATTGACAGAGTCGAAAGCCTTGGCCAGATCAATGAATACGGCTGCACAGTAATGTCTCTTGTCGATGGCGGTTATGCTGTCGTTTAGGACCTTGATTGTGGCTGAGGTGCACCCATGACCAGCTCTGAAACCAGATTGCATACCGGAGAATGTACGGTGGGATTCGAAATGGTCGGTAATCTGTTTGTTAACTTGGCTTTCAAAGACCTTAGAAAGGCAGGGCAGGATAGATATAGATCTGTAGCAGTTTGGGTCTATAGTTTCTCCCCCTTTGAAGAGGGGGATGACCGCAGCTGCTTTCCAGTCTTTGGGAATCTCAGACGACACGAAAGAGAGGTTGAACAGGCTAGTAATAGGGGTTGCAACAATTTTGGCAGATAATTTTAGAAAGAAAGGGTCCAGATTGTCTAGCCCGGCTGATTTGTAGCGGTCCCGATTTTGCAGCTCTTTCAGAACATCAGCTAACTGGATTTGGGAGAAGGAGAAATGGGGAGGCTTGGGCGAGTTACTGAGGGGGGTGCAGAGCTGTTGACCGGGGTAGGGGTAGCCAGGTGGAAAGCATTTTCAGCCGTAGAAAAATGCTTATTGAAATTCTCAATTATTGTGGGTTTATCGGCGGTGACAGCATTTCCTATCCTCAGTGCAGTGGGCAGCTGGGGAGAGGTGCTCTTATTCTCCATGTACTTTACAGTGTCCCAGAACTTTTTTGAGTTTGTGTTACAGGAAGCAAATTTCTGCTTGAAAAGCTAACCTTGGCTTTCCTAACTGCCAGTGTATATTGGTTCCTAGCAGCACAAACTCTGAAGATAGATGGAGGGCAATCAGTTCACATATGGTGTCCAGAGCACAGCTGGGGGCAGAGGGTGGTCTATAGCAAGCGGCAACAGTGAGAGACTTGTTTCTAGAAAGGTGGATTTTTAAAAGTAGAAGTTCAAATTGTTTGGGTACAGACCTGGATAGTAAGACAGAACTCTGCAGGTTATCTCTGCAGTAGATTGCAACACCGCCCCCTTTGGCCGTTCTATCTTGTCTGAAGATGTTATAGGGATGGAAATTTCAGCGTTTTTGGTGGTCTTCCTAAACCAGGATTCAGACACGGCTAGGACATCCGGGTTGGCAGAGTGTGCTAAAGCACTGAATAAAACAAACTTAGGGAGGAGGCTTCTAATGTTAACATGCATGAAACCAAGGCTTTTACGATTGCAGAAGTCAACAAATGATAGCGCCTGGGGAATAGGAGTGGAGCTAGGCACTGCAGGGCCTGGAATAACCTCTACATCACCAGAGGAACAGAGGAGGAGTAGGATAAGGGTACGGCTAAAGGCTATAAGGACTGGTCGTCTAGGACGTCCTGAACAGAGAGTAAAAGGAACAGGTTTCAGGGGCGATAAAATAGATTAAAGGCATAATGTACAGACAAAGGTATGGTAGGACGTGAATACAGTGGAGGTAAACCTAGGCATTGAGTGGTGATGAAAGAGATATTGTCTCTAGAAACATTTAAACCAGGTGATGTCATCACGTGTGGGTGGTGGAACTGAAGGGTTGGATAAGGTATATTGAGCAGGGCTAGAGGCTCTACAGTGAAATGAGACAATAAACACTAACCAGAACAGCAATGGACAAGGCATATTGACATTGAGGAGAGGCATGCTTAGCCGAGTGATCATAAGGGTCCAGTTAGTAGTGAGGCTGGTTTGGGACACGGCGATTCAGACAGCTAGCCGGGCATAGCAAGCTAGCAAAGGCTAGCAGGCCGGCTAAACAAAGACGGAGGAAGTCTGTATATAGCCTCCTCATGCGTTTCCGTCAGTAGACCAGTCGTGATGGGTTAGTGGGGTTCCGTGTGGTGAAGGGGACTAGGCCAATTGGCAAAATAGGTAATAGTGGCCCAAGAAATTGTCCGATGGACCTGCTTAGCTAGCAGCCAATATGCTCTAGACAGCAAACGTTAGCAGGCCGCAGTTAGCTGATGGGCGTTCAGGTGACGTAGCGACGGAGGGCCGGTTGAATAACCCCCTCGGTAGATAACGTCGGTAGTCCAGTCGTGAAGGCCCGGTGGGGCTCCGCAACGGCAGTAAAAACGGGTCCGGATAGGTGTTGTAGCCCAGGAGTGGCTGATGGGATTCTTCAGCTAGCCGGAAGATGGTCTTAGCATAGGCTAGCTTCAGGCTAATTGGTGCTTGCTCCGGGACCAACGTTAGCCAATAGTTAGCCAATAGTCACCTGGATAGCAGCTAGCTAGCTGCAAGATCCAGGTGAAAATATCCAGAGCTTGCGGTAGGAATCCAGGGATATGAAGAGAAAATATGTCCGGTATGCTCTGGTTTGAGTCGTGTTATATGAACGGCGAGAGCTTTTCCGAGCTAAAGGTTAGCTGCTACTGTCCGCTAGCAATGGTAAGCTAAATACTAACGTTAGCTAGTAGCTAGTGAAGTCAGCTAGCATTTGTTGAGCTGGCTAGCTTCTGTTAGGGAATTCCGGATTCGAGGTTGAAGTTGAATTTTAGAAAAACTATATAAAATAATATGCTAAGAAAATATATAAAAAGATAAATACACTGGACACAACAGGACGAGGACAAAAGACGTCTGACTGCTACGCCATCTTGGATAAGATGAACATGCACCTGTGGAACAGTCGTTAAGACATTAACAGCTTACAGACAGTAGGCAATTAAGATTACAGTTATCCTCTTACGGATCCGATCCCGTGAGCGGGTTTGTTTTCGGAGCAAACAAAGCGCGGCAAATTCAAAATAGAAATTCATAATATTTAAAATTCATGGATATACAAGTGTTGCATATGGTTGTAAAGATTAGAGTCTTGTTAATATCACAGCGTTATCAGATTTCAAAAAGGCTTTTCGGCGAAAGCACAACATTTGATTGTTTGAGGATAGCACCTCACATATTTTCCACATTAGCATAAATTCATATCCAGCGCGGGTCTCACAAAACCCATATAAGAGCTAAAATAAATTGCTTACCTTTTGAACTTCTTCTGAGGGCATCCCAAGTGTCCAAACAAGAGAATCCTTGGTTCTTTTGTTAGAAAAAGTAATTTATTATATCCATAAATCTCCATTTGGTTGGCGCGTTATGTTCAGATTGTCCACCAAGCATTTCCAGTCTACTCGCCCGTTGTACAGTGAAGAGAACGCATTCAAATTATACCTATCAACTTTGCCCAAACAAATCAAACATCATTTATAATTTATCCTTAGGCACCCAAAATAAACACAGTTGACAGTGAGAGGACGTTTCTTTTTTTGCTGAGTTTAGTTGCAACACGTTTCAGGTATGACCCAGCTGCAGACAGTGTCGAAGAAACAAAAGTTTATTTCCAGAACAAGGGCAGGCAAACGACAGGTCAAAGGCAAGCAGGGGTTAATAATCCAGAGAGGGTGCAAAGGATCCAGAATGTCAGGTAGTCTCAGTGTCAGGGTCAGGACAGACAGGGGTCAATAATCCAGTAAGGTGGGGGAAGGTACAGAACGGCAGGCAGGCTCAGGGTCAGGTCAGGCAGAACGGTTATTACCAGGAAGGACTAGAAAACAGGAGCAAGAAACAGGCAGGAGCAGGGGAACAAACGCTGGTAGGTTTCACGAACAAAACAAACTGGCAGCAGACAAACAGAGAACACAGGTATAAATACACAGGGGATAATGGGGAAGATGGGCAACACCTGGAGGGGGTGGAGACAAGCACGAAGACAAGTGAAACTGATCAGGGTGTGACAGGAGGAAACAATGAAATGCGAGGTCTCCCAGGCAGCGGATCCAGACCATAGATACACTTCATGTTTTATTGAGCTTCCATTGGCCCACAGGCAGCTGGCTGTTTGATGTGTTCTAACCTGGCCAGGATCAATACAACCACTTCATGATGTCATACTGGCTCTATTGACACTCCTGTTCATACACTCTGAGTCCCAAATGCCACCTTAATCCCTATAGGGCACTAGTTTTGACCAGAGCCCATAGGGAGGGAATAGGGTGCCATTTGGGACTTAGAGTTTATGAACAGGAAGGGGAATGCACTGTTTAGAGGATCTCACCAGAGTTTTAATTCAGCAAGGCTTTTGATTGGTCTAGGGGCACACCTGTCAGATAGCCAAAGAGAGTGAATGCACTGCCAGGTTTATGGGGGATTTGAGGGGCAGCAGGGATGTCCTGTATGATTAATTCCCCTGAGGCTGAGAGAGAGGAGGTCTGAGAGGAGTGAAAGAGAGAGATAGATAGAGAACTGGTTGCCATCTAAAATGAGCTACCAATGGAATTATTGGCCCAATCAATCAGAGAGAGAGAGAGAGAAAGACCCACTAAATTATTAGGAGCATATATAGAGTGTGTGACGATCTTTATTACATTTTTCATTACATCAATCTCAGCGACAGCAGTAATTAGTCTCGTGTGATCATGAAATGCAGTCTGTGTCATTTGTTGTGGTGATCCTACTAACAACGTGGCATTAGTCTGGACACATTAGTCTGGATCTCATTTGTGGATGGCTGCCTAGCTTTGTTAAACACTTTTAATCAGATGTGGATGCTGTGAAGTGGCCCATCGTTTTAACACACAGTCAGTCAGGTCAGTTCATGCATGACGTCCAGACTGAAATCTTTCTGACAGGAGTAGCTAGTTTTCCTCTATGCCTCATCCTTTCATTCCTCTCCTCCTCATTATCTTCTCTATTCTTCCTCTACTCCTCTCCTCTTCCTCTCATCCTATCTCCTCTTTCTCTCTTCCTTTCTCCCTTTTCTCCTCTTCCTCTCCTCCCCTATCATACTATCCCCTCTTCCTCTCCTTCCCCCCTCTTCCTCTCCTCCCTCTTTTTCTTGTCCTACCCCATCTTCCCCTCCTTCCCATCCTCTACTCCTGTTACCTCCCCTCCTCTTCTCCTCCTATCCCCTACCCTCCTCCTCATCCCTCTTCCTCTCATTCTACCCCTTCTTTCTCTCCTCGTCTCGCCTTCTTCTCTTCCCCCTCTCTGTCAGAGACATTAATTATTGGTGCTGCTGTATTGATTAATCCTAATGAGAGAATGTGCTGAGGCCACATGACAGGTCTGTCTGTCTGTCTGTCTGTCTCTCCCAACTTTCCTCTGCTGTCAGGTCTTTCTAGGCAAAATATGATGACGAGGACAGGAAGTCTTGACAAAGTTTGCCTCAAATTTACAGTTTTCATATCCAGAAGGATTGTAGGATGGGATTATCTGAATGGCAGATTCACAATTCAAAGGCTGTCTTCTGATTAGCGCCATAAGGATTCTTCATGGAAGTGTTGGCTCTGATTTGAATAGATTCCAATCGTTTTTTGAACATTTCAGAACTTCTCTGGGGCTTAAGAAAATTCTCCATCTCTGTCTGTCCCTACTCATGAATCTCAAAAGTTATTACACAAGCACTATAATTTGATTGTTGCACTATATTTCATTCCCTTAGGTCTAATTATGTCTGCGTGTTTGTGTGTGTGTGTGTGTGTGTGTGTGTGTGTGTGTGTGTGTGTGTGTGTGTGTGTGTGTGTGTGTGTGTGTGTGTGTGTGTGTGTGTGTGTGTGTGTGTGTGTGTAATTCAGCTGACAGAGAGATCCCTCTCTCCCTCCATTAGTTATATTATCAGCTCAGGTAATGATCGTCTGTATCTTTATTACCAGTTTTATTGGTGGAGCTAATATTATGGGCTGTCCCTGCCGTGCTAATGCCGAAGAGATGAGAGGATCAATCACTACTAGATTGGCTCCTGGAGGATAAATAAGCTTCTAGCAGATAAAGAAAGAGAGACAGAGAGAAGAGGAAGAACGAGGCAGAGAAAGAGAGAAATTAGCTTTTCTGATAAATAGAGAGGGAGAGGGAGAAAGAAATGAGCTCCCCTGAATGTGGCATCTCAATCCTTTTTGGACATAAAAGTAATACAAATGTAAGGAGTAAAGGAACGAACAGAAGAGAAATATTTAAAAAATTATAATTGTGTGGTGGTAGCAGAAAGAAGGGTGGAGAGAGAGAGAGAGAGAGAGAGAGAGAGAGAGAGAGAGAGAGAGAGAGAGAGAGAGAGAGAGAGAGCATGATAACTGATGCTTTTACTTGTCTTTGATGCTGTGTAGACCAAAGCAGAAATGGTCCGGCAAAGAGAATGACAGTCTCATATGTAGTTCGAGAGTCAGACAGAAACATATATACACACCCACAGTGCCTCGGCAAGGACTATATAAGGATTAGGGACAGTTGTTTTGGTTTATTTATATTTAAAAAAATGTATTGGACCGGTATTTCTAGTGACTATCAAGCCAACACCTTAACCCAGCGGTTCCCAAACGAGGGGTCGCGGCCCCATGTGGAATTTCCAAAATCCTGAAAAGAAACACAGTATACAGTGCATTTGGAAAGTATTCAGACCGATTCCCTTTTTCCACATTTTGTTACGTTAAAGCCTTATTCTAGAATTATGAAATCAAATAAAATCCTCATCAATCTACACACAATACCCCATAATGAATAAAACATTTTGCAAATGTATTCAGATTTAAAAAAAATATATATATCACATTTACATAAGTATTCAGACCCTTTGCAATGCCACTCGAAATTGAGCTCAGGTGCATCCTGTTTCCATTGATCATCCTTGAGATGACCTGGTTTAATGTCCCACAGTTGACAGTGCATGTCAGAGCAAAAACCAAGCCATGAGCACACTCTGCCAACCCTGATGTCCTAGCCGTGTCTGAATCCTGGCTTAGGAAGGCCACCAAAAATCCAGAAATTTCCATCCCTAACTATAAAATTTTCCGACAATATAGAACTGCCAAAGGGGGCGGAGTTGCAATCTACTGCAGAGATAGCCTGCAGAGTTCTGTCATACTATCCAGGTCTGTGCCCAAACAATTCGAGCTTCTACTTTTAAAAATACACCTTTCCAGAAACAAGTCTCTCACCGTTGCCGCTTGTTATAGACCCCCCTCAGCCCACAGCTGTGCCCTGGACACCATATGTGAATTGATCGCCCCCCATCTATCTTCAGAGTGCGTACTGTTAGGTGGCCTAAACTGGGACATGCTTAACCTCTTGGGGATAATTAAGGAGCATCCTTGACAACATCCGGAAGTAGAAATATAAAACTTTCATGAAAATACAAGTGTTGCACACTCTTCAAAAGCTTAGACTCTTGGCAATCTCACAGCGTTGTCAGATTTCATAAAGGCATTACGGCGAAAGCATTTGATTGTCTGAGGACAGAGGCCCATGTACTTCCTCCATTAGCATAATAATAAAACCAGCGCGGGTGTCACAAAACACATAAAAAGAGCTAAAATAAATCACTTACCTTTGAAGATCTTCTGCTGATGGTAATCCAAAGTGTCCAAGCCAGACATTCAATGTTCCTTTTGTTCCAAAAAGTCCCTATTTATATCCATAAAGCTCCATTTGGTTGGCGCGTTCTGTTCAGAAAATCCACCGTCCACTCGTCCCATTATACAAGACAAAAAATATACCTACAAACAAATCAAACAACATTTCTAATCGATCCTTAGGTACACTATTATGTATATTAAGTATAATATTTCACACTGATAATATTCTGGGCGATAGAAAAAACCGAGGGTCGCGCTCCCGGGTCCCACGCGCCACAGACAGAAATTACTTCCTCACTCCACTTGGAAAGACTTCCTGTATTCGTCTAGTTTTCAAGGTAAACTCTTCAAACCTTTTTCTAAGGACGGTTGACATCTAGTGGAAGTCATAGGTACTGCAACCTGGGAGCTGGATTAAAGCATGTCCTATAGCAACCCATTGGAAAAGGAGGCATGTCACAAAATCAGATTTTCTTGGATGGATTTTCCTCTGGTTTTTGACTGCCATATCAGTTCTGTTATACTCACATACATTATTTTAACAGTTTTAGAAACTTCATAGTGTTTTCTATCCAATAGTACTAATTATGTGCATATCCTAGTTTCTGGGCCAGAGTGGCAGGCATTTTACTTTGGGCACGCCAGACTCTCCAAAATCTCCCAACACTGCCGCCGCTCCCTAACTAGTTTTTTAACACCCTGGCCGTCCTACAATCTAAGTGAGATGCCCTCAATCTTACACAAATTATCAAGGAACCTACCAGGTACAACCCTAAATCCGTAACCATGGGTGCGCTCTTAGATATCATCCTGACCAACTTGCCCTCTAAATACACCTCTGCTGTCTTCAACCAGGATCTCAGCGATCACTGCCTCATTGCTTGTGTGCGTAATGGGTCCGCGGTCAAACCACCATCATCACTGTCAAACGCTCCCTAAAACACTTCAGCGAGCAGACCTTTCTAATCGACCTGGCCCGGGTATCCTGGAAGGATATTGGCCTCATCCTGTCAGTAGAGGATGCCTGGTTGCTCTTCAAAAGTGCTTTCCTCTCCATCTTAAATAAGCATGCCCCATTTGAATTTTTTTTTGAACTAAGAACAGATATAGCCCTTGGTTCACCCCAGACTATACCGCCCTTGACCAGCACAAAAGCATCCTGTGAAGTTCTGCATTAGCATCGAATAGCCCCCAAGATATGCAACTTTTCTGGGAAGTCAGGCAGTTAGGAAAGCTAAGGCTACAAACAGAAATGTTCTTCCTGTAGCACTAACTCCAAAAAGTTTTGGGACACTGTGAAGTCCATGGAGAATAAGAGCACCTCCTCCCAGCTGCCTACCGCACTGAGGCTAGGAAACACTGTCACCACCGATAAATCTACGATAATAGATCATTTCAATAAACATTTTTCCACGGCTGGCCATGCTTTCCACCTGGCTACCCCTACCCCGGCCAAAATCTCAGCACCCCCTGCAGCAACTTGCCTTCCCCCGCTTCTCCTTCACCCAAATCCAGACAGCTGATGTTCTGGATCCCTAAAAATCAGCCGGGCTAGACAATCTGGACCCTCTCCTTCTAAAATTATCTGCCGAAATTGTTGCAACCCCTATTACTAGCCTGTTCAACTTCTCTTTCGTATCGTCTGAGATCCCCAAAGATTGGAAAGCTGCCACGGTCATCCCCTTCTTCAAAAGGGGAGACACTCTAGACCCAAACTGTTATAGACCTATATCCATCCTGCCCTGCCTTTCTAAAATCTTCGAAAGCCAAGTTAATAAACAGATCACCGACCATTTCGAATCCCACCCCTACCTCGCCACTATGCAATCTGGTTTCCGAGCTGGTCATGGGTGCACCTCAGCCACGCTCAAGGTCCTAAACGATATCATAACCGCCATCAATAAAAGACAGTACTGTGCAGCCGTCTTCATCGACCTGGCCAAGGCTTTCGACTCTGTCAATCACCGCATTCTTATCGGCAGACTCAATAGCCTTGGCTTCTCAAATGACTGCCTGGCCTGTTTCACCAACTACTTCTCAGATATAGATCAGTGTGTCAGATCAGAGGGCCAGTTGTACAGACCTCAGGCAGTCTCTATGGGGGTGCCACAGGGTTCAATTCTTGGGCAGACTCTTTTCTCTGTATATATCAATGATGCCGCTCTTGCTGCTGGTGATTCTCTGATCCACCTCTACACAGACGACACCATTCTGTATACATCTGGCCCTTCTTTGTACACTGTGCTGACAAACCTCCAAACGACCTTCAACGCCATACAACACTCCTTCCGTGGCCTCCAACTGCTTTTAAATGCTAGTAAAACTAAGTGCATGCTCTTCAACCGATTGCTGCCCGCACCCTCCCGCCCGACTAGCATCACTACTCTGGACGGTTCTGACCTAGAATATGTGGACAACTACAGATACCTAGGTGTCTGGTTAGACTGTAAACTCTCCTTCCAGACTCACATTAAGCATCTCCAATCCAAAATTAAATCTAGAAACGGCTTCCTATTTTGCAACAAAGCCTCCTTCACTCATGCCGCAAAACATACCCTTGTAAAACTGACCATCCTACCGATCCTTGACTTCGGCGATATAATTTATAAAATAGCCCCCAACACTCTACTCAGCAAACTGGATGTAGTCTATCACAGTGCCATCCGTTTTATTACCAAAGCCCCATATACTATCCACCACTGCAACCTGTATGCTCTTTTTTGGCTGGCCCTCACTACATATCCGTTGCCAAACCCACTGGCTTCAGGTCATCTACATGTCTTTGCTAGGTAAAGCCCCGCCTTATCTCAGCTCACTGGTCACCATAGCAAGCAGGTATATTACACTGGTCATCCCCAAAGACAACACTTCCTTTGGCCGCCTTTCCTTCCAGTTCTCTGCTGCCAATGACTGGAACGAATTGCACAAATCTCTGAAGCTGGTGTCTTATTTCTCCCTCTCTAACTTTAAGCATCAGCTGTCAGAGCTGCTTACGGATCACTGTACCTGTACACAACCAATCTCATCCCCATATTATTACTTACCCTCTTCCTCTTTTGCACTCCAGTATCTCTACTTGCACATCATCATCTGCACATATATCACTCCAGTACTAATGCTATATTGTAATAATTTTTGCCTCTATGGCCTATTTATTGCCAACCTTCCTACACTTCTGCATTTGCACACACGTTACATAGCTTTTTCTATTTTCTTTTCTTTTGTGTTATTGACTGTACGTTTGTTTATGTGTAAATCAAATCAAATCAAATTTATTTATAAAGCCCCCCTTACATCAGCTGATGTCACAGAGTGCTGTACAGAAACCCAGCCTAAAACCCCAAACAGCAAGCAATGCAGGTGTAAAAGCACTGCAGGTGTAAAAGCACGGTGGCTAGGAAAAACTCCCTAGAAAGGCCAAAACCTAGGAAGAAACCTAGAGAGGAACCAGGCTGTGAGGGGTGGCCAGTCCTCTTCTGGCTGTGCCGGGTGCAGATTATAACAGAACATGGACAAGATTTTAAAATGTTCATAAAACAGGCAGAACAGTTGAAACTGGAGAAGCAGCACGGCCAGGTGGACTCGGGACATCAAGGAGTCATCAGGCCAGGTAGGCCTTGAGGAATGGTCCTAATGCTCAGGTCCTCCGAGAGAGAGAAGAAGAAAAAAGAAAGAAAGAGAGAGATNTACAGAAACCCAGCCTAAAACCCCAAACAGCAAGCAATGCAGGTGTAAAAGCACTGCAGGTGTAAAAGCACGGTGGCTAGGAAAAACTCCCTAGAAAGGCCAAAACCTAGGAAGAAACCTAGAGAGGAACCAGGCTGTGAGGGGTGGCCAGTCCTCTTCTGGCTGTGCCGGGCGCAGATTATAACAGAACATGGATAAGATTTTAAAATGTTCATAAAACAGGCAGAACAGTTGAAACTGGAGAAGCAGCACGGCCAGGTGGACTCGGGACATCAAGGAGTCATCAGGCCAGGTAGGCCTTGAGGAATGGTCCTAATGCTCAGGTCCTCCGAGAGAGAGAAGAAGAAAAAAGAAAGAAAGAGAGAGATAATTAGAGAGAGCATACTTAAATTCGCACAGGACACCAGATAAAATAAATACTCCAGATATAACAGACGGACCCTAACCCCCCGACACATAAACTACTGCAGCATAAATACTGGGGGCTGAGACAGGAGGGGTCGGGAGACACTGTGGCCCCGTCCGACGATACCCCCGGACAGGGCCAAACAGGCAGGATATAACCCCACCCACTCTGCCGAAGCACAGCCCCCACACCACTAGAGGGAAATCTTCAACCACCAACTTACCATCCTGAGACAAGGCCGAGTATAGCCCACAAGATCTCCGCCACGGCACCAGTAAGCCAGTGACTCAGCCCCTGTAATAGGGTTAGAGGCAGAGAATCCCAGTGGAGGGGAAACCGGCCAGGCAAAGACAGCAAGGGTGGTTCGTTGCTCCAGTGCCTTTCCGTTCACCTTCACACTCCTGGGCCAGACTACACTCAGTCATAAGACCTACTGAAGAGATGAGTCTTCAATAAAGACTTAAAGGTTGAGACAGAGTCTGCGTCTCTCACATGGATAGGCAGACTATTCCATAAAAATGGAGCTCTATAGGAAAAGGCCCTACCTCCAGCTGTTTGCTTAGAACTCTGTGTTGTAACTCTGTGTTGTTGTTTTTGTTGCACTGCTTTGCTTTGTCTTGGCAAGGTCGCAGTTGTAAATGAGAACTTGTTCTCAACTAGCCTACCTGGTTAAATAAAGGTGAAATAACATTTTTTATAAATGAGGTCGAAGGAATTGTCTGTAGAACTCTGAGACAGGATTGTGTTGAGGCACAGATCTGGGGAAGGGTACCAACAAATATCTGCAGCACTGAATGGCCACAAGAACACAGTGGCCTCCATCATTCTCAAATGCAAGAAGTTTGGAACCATCAAGACTGTTCCTAAAGCTGGCCGCCTGGCAAAACTGAGCAATCGGGGGAGAAGGTTCTTAGTCAGGGAGGTGACCAAGAAACCGATGGTCACTCAGACAGAGTTCCAGAGCTCCTCTGTGGAGATGGGAGAACGTTCCAGAAAGACAACCATCTCTGCAGCACTCCACCAATCAGACCTTTATGGTGGAAGCCACTCCTCAGTAAAAGGCACATGACAGCCCACTTGGAGTTTGCCAAAAGGCACCTACAGGACTCAGACCATGAGAAACAAGATTCTCTGGTCTGATGAAACCAAGATTGAACTCTTTGGCCTGAATACCAAGCGTCACATCTGGAGGAAACCTGGCACCATCCCTACAATGAAGCATAGTGATGGCAGCATACTGCTGTTGGGATCTTTTTCAGTGGCAGGGACTGGGAGACTAGTCAGGATCGAGGGAAAGATGAACGGAAAAAAGTACTGTCCCACCCTGATCTGTTTCACCTGTCTAGTGCTTGTCTCCACCCTCCACCAGGTGTCTCCTGTTTTCCCTATTATCCCATGTGTATTTATACATGCGCTTTCTGTCTGTCTGTTGCCAGTTTGTCTTTTTTTGTCAGGTCTTACCAGTGTGTTTCTGTTTCTCCAGTTCTCTAGTTCTTGTTTTCTAGCCTTCCCGGTTCCGACCTTTCTTTCTGCTCTGACCCTGAGCCTGCCTGCCGTTCTGTCCCTTTTTAAAATGTTTGTTATTTTGTATCTTTTTATAGTATTTTTTTACATTTTTTTATTTTTTTATATATATATATATTTTTCCCCCTTTTTCTCCCCAATTTTGTGGTATCCAATTGGCAGTTACAGTCTTCTCTCATCGCTGCAACTCCCGTACGGACTCGGGAGAGGCAAAGGTCGAGAGCCGTGTGTCCTCTGAAACACAACCCAACCAAGCCGTACTGCTTCTTGACACAATGCCCACTTGGCCCGGAAGCCAGCTGCACCAACGTGTCGGAGGAAACACCATGCATCTGGCGACCGTGTCAGCGTGCACTGCGCCCGGCCCGCCACAGGAGTTGCTAGTGCGCGATGGGACAAGGACATCCCTGCTGGTCAAACCCTCCCCTAACCCGGATGACGCTGGACAGACGGCCGGCTGCGACAGAGCCTGGACTCAAACCCAGAATCTCTAGTGGCACAGCTTGCACTGCGATGCAGTGCTTTAGACCACTGCGCCACTCAGGAGGAGTCCCTTTTTGACTCTGCCTTGGATTACGAACCTCTGCCTGCCCTTGATCTGCCCTTTTGGCTGCCCCTTTGTTATAATAAATATTTGGAGAACTGAACCACCTGCCCCCTGTGTCTGCATCTGGGTCTCATCCTGTGTCGTTATAGTACGAACTGGCCAGGACTGATCCAGCAGACTTGCTCCGCAGCGCTGTCTGCCTGCAGGGAGCCACCATTGGAAGAGACGAGGAGCTACATCAGAACCTTATGGAAGGACTCCATACCTTGGAGGAATGCCATGACCAGGGTTTCAACTCATTACTGGAGCAATTCCGCGGACTATCTATCGGGCAGCAAGCCACAATGGAAACCTACGGACGCTCAGTAACCCTTCTACCAGCAGTGCTTTTCCCCAGCCTACCCTGGCTTCCCGAGAACCCCGCTTACCTCCTCTGGAGCACTATGTTGGGGATCCCAGGACCTGCTGGGAGTTTCTCTCCCAGTGCTCTCTCATTTTTGAGCTGCAGCCCTCTTAGTTTCCTTCAGATCGTTCGAAGATAGCGTATCGCATAACGCTGATGTCTGGAAGGGCGCCCTCCTTCTCTACTGTTGTGTGGGAGCAACAATCCGCCGTTTGTCATCGTCTGGAGGATTTCGTAGCAGAGGTGAGGAAGGTGTTTGATTCTCCGGTGTCCAGGGGAGAGGCAGCTCGGAAGCTACTTCACCTACGTCAAGACTTCCATAGTGTGGCAGACTATGCAGCACGTTTGCCGTCGACAGTGCCTGGAACCCGGAGTCCCTGGTCGACACCTTACTTCATGGATTATCAGAGAAAATGAAAGATGAGCTCGCAGCTCGGGAGTCACCCATGGACCTCGACACCATCATTGCGTTGAACATAAGGATTGATGGGCGTTTACGGGAACGCAGGAGGGAGAGGAGGTCTGTTCTCGGCCACACTCGCTCGTCCACAGTTTCTCCCTCACCTCCAAAGAACCCTGGAAGTCCCCAACGCCTGCATTCCTGAGAGAATCCAAAGCCACCAGAGTTCCCTAGGGAATCATCGGGGACTGGCAACTTGTTTCCTCCAGAGCCCATGCAGCTGGGCAGGGCTAGATTGTCTCCTAATGAACGTTTACGCAGGCTGAGCTCCAACAGTTGCCTGTATTGTATTACTACAGGACATTATACTGTATACTGAACAAAATATAAACGCAACATGCAACAATTTCTAAGATTTGACTGAGTTGCAGGAAATCAGTCAATTGAAATGAATTCATTTTGCACTAATCTATGGATGTCACATGACTTGGCAAGGGCGCAGCCATGGGTGGGCCTGGGACGGAATACGCCCATCCACTTCGGAGCCAGGCCGAGCCAATCAGAATGAGTTTTTCCCCACAAAAGGGCTTTATTACAGACAGAAATACTCCTCAGCACCCCGTCAGACGATCCTGCAGGTAAAGAATCTGGATGTGGAGGTCCTGGGCTGGCGTGGTTTGCATGGTCTGCGGTTGTGAGGCCGGTTGGATGTACCGACAAGTTCTCTAAAATGAAATTGGAGGTGGCTTATGGTAGAGAAATTAACATTATATTATTTGGCAACAGCTCTGGTGGACATTCCTGCAGTCAGCATTCCAATTGCACGCTCCCTCAACTTGAGACATCTGTGGTATTGTGTTGTGTGACAAAACTGCACATTTTAGAGTGCCAGGACAAGGTGCACCTGTGAAATGTTTATGCTGTTTAATCAGCTTCTTGATATGCCACACCTGTCAGGTGGATGGATTATCTTGCTCACTAACAGGGATATAAACAAATTTGTGCCATTTTTGGGGGATAAATAAGCTTTTTGTGCGTATGGAAAATTTGAGGGATCTTTTATTTCAGCTCATGGAACCAACACTTTACATGTTGCGTTTATATTTCTGTTCAGTATATATTATAATACTGCCTTTGTATCTAAAAATCATTTATGTGGTTAGCCTAAAAAATCTAAATTAAAATTATTAATGTCTAAAAGATAAAATTCAACCAGAGAGCGCCCTTTGATCATGGGAAAAGGCAGCACTTGACCGTTGCACTTGAAACTTCCCACAGTGAATGGCAAGGCCCGCTACGCTATGAAACGACACACTATTACAGAGACTTTGAAATTACCGCCATAATTAATATGATGAAAACAATGTGTGGGGAGGCAGAGGCACAGAAACTCATATCAATACCTTTGTCAGATAACACTGTTAATAAACGAAAGCACTTACATTGTATCATATAATAGCACTCACAGTTATCCAAGAAACCAACATTTTGACGTTTATGGTCTGTTTACATACATTTCAAGGTTTTACTGCTAACCTACAAAGCATTACATGGGCTTGCTCCTACCTATCTTTCCAATTTGGTCCTGCCGTACATACCTACACGTACGCTACGGTCACAAGACGCAGGCCTCCTTACTGTCCCTAGAATTTCTAAGCAAACAGCTGGAGGTAGGGCCTTTTCCTATAGAGCTCCATTTTTATGGAATAGTCTGCCTATCCATGTGAGAGACGCAGACTCTGTCTCAACCTTTAAGTCTTTATTGAAGACTCATCTCTTCAGTAGGTCTTATGACTGAGTGTAGTCTGGCCCAGGAGTGTGAAGGTGAACGGAAAGGCACTGGAGCAACGAACCACCCTTGCTGTCTTTGCCTGGCCGGTTTCCCCTCCACTGGGATTCTCTGCCTCTAACCCTATTACAGGGGCTGAGTCACNTCTTCTCTCTCTCGGAGGACCTGAGCATTAGGACCATTCCTCAAGGCCTACCTGGCCTGATGACTCCTTGATGTCCCGAGTCCACCTGGCCGTGCTGCTTCTCCAGTTTCAACTGTTCTGCCTGTTTTATGAACATTTTAAAATCTTGTCCATGTTCTGTTATAATCTGCACCCGGCACAGCCAGAAGAGGACTGGCCACCCCTCACAGCCTGGTTCCTCTCTAGGTTTCTTCCTAGGTTTTGGCCTTTCTAGGGAGTTTTTCCTAGCCACCGTGCTTTTACACCTGCAGTGCTTTTACACCTGCATTGCTTGCTGTTTGGGGTTTTAGGCTGGGTTTCTGTACAGCACTCTGTGACATCAGCTGATGTAAGGGGGGCTTTATAAATAAATTTGATTTGATTTGATTTTGATTTGAAAGGGTATTTATACCTTCAATCTGTATAGAACCTCTATAAACTGTATTTATAATTATATGACAATATTTTATGTTGACAGTAATTCTATTACACAATTTCTGAAATATCACATGCATTACACCTAAATAAGTAAAATCAGGAAATGCATCACCTATGCCTCTAGTGCCATTATTTCCAATTAGACTGGTTTTGATTTCTCCCTGATCAATCCATCTAATTTTTTAACATTGCTATGGGCACAGCCAGACAAAATTATTTGAAGGAGTACATTTATACAAAAGTCAAGTAAACAAATATAAGTGTAAGTGTAATTTTATATTTACTTTATTCAAGTTTGCTAACATTAGCTAGACCTACTAGTAGGCTCGTTATTTTGTGATAATAACGTTAGTTGTGTTGTGTCAGAGTTAAGGGCCATCCACCAAGCCAACAACTACAACGATAACTAAGATGATAATCTATAATTAAAACTGTAAAACTTTGGTGAGCATCCACACTCGAGGAAAGTTGATTGTTTATCGTTCTGCAGTCCTACACCTGTCAATCAAACTGATCAACATATACCACTGCACGCTGCCTAATAATAAGGTGGTAACACAAGACCATTCATGAGGTCTCTAATGCACAGATACTGGTTCAGACCATTCAGTGCTTTCAGGGTATGTTCATTGTCAAAGTGACAACTGCAAATAATACTTAAATGGAGGCTACACTTACGCCTAATACAAAATAATATAGTATTTAAATTCAGCAATTCAACAACAAACGCGTTTAGCCTGGGCATCTTTTACAGCATGTCATTGCCTTATTGCTCAAGTGGTTTGCAAGTGATTTCCATTTTTATAATTGTTGTCAAGGCCTTTGTCTTCTTTTTCACTGTTCTCATCGCTGCCTGTCCTGTGCAACTATTTGCAATGCATCAGTGCTACAGTGTTATCATAACCAGCCAAAAGTTAGCATTTTCTATGCTGTAGACCTGTTTTACATTCAGCAAGAGCCTGCAGAGTTCTGTGCTACTATCCAGGTCTGTGCCCAAACAATTTGAGCTTCTACCTCTCCAGAAACAAGTCTCTTACCATTGCTGCTTGCTATAGACCACCCTCTGCCCCCCAGTTGTGCCCTGGACACCATATGCGAACTGATTGCCCCCGATCCATCTTCAGAGCTTGTGCTGTTAGGTGACCTAAACTGGGACATGCTTAAAACACCCCAGCCATCCTACAATCTAATCTTGATGCTCTCAATCTCACACAAATGATCACTGGACCTACCAGGTACAACCCCAAATCCGTAAACACGGGCACCCTCATAGATATCATCCTAACCAACCTGCCCTCCAAATACACCTCTGCTGTCTTCAACCAGGATCTCAGCGATCACTGCCTCATTGCCTGTGTCCGTAATGGGTCCGCGGTCAAACGACCACCCCTCATCACTGTCAAACGCTCCCTAAAACAATTAAGCGAGCAGGCCTTTCTAATCGACCTGGTCCTGGTATCCTGGAAGGATATTGACCTCATTCCGTCAGTAGAAGATGCCTGGTTATTCTTTAAAAGTGCTTTCCTCACCGTCTTAAATAAGCTTGCCTCATTCAAAAGAATTTGAACCAGGAACAGATATAGCCCTTGGTTCACTCCAGACCTGACTGCCCTTGACCAGCACAAAAACATCCTGTGTCGTACTGCATATGCAAAGAATATCCCCGCGACATGCAACTTTTCAGGAAGTTAGGAACCAATATACACAGGCAGTTAGGAAAGCAAAGGCTAGATTTTTCAAACAGATATTTGCATCCTGTAGCACTAACTCCAAAACGTTCTGGGACACTCTAAAGTCCATGGAGAATAAGAGCACCTCCTCCCAGCTGCCCACTGCACTGAGGCTTGGAAACACTGTCACCACCAATAAATCCGCGATAATTGAGAATTTCAATAAGCATTTTTACACGGCTGGCCATGCTTTCCACCTGGCTACCCCTACCCCAGTCAACAGCTTCAATGCCATACAACACTCCTTCCGTGGCCTCCAACTGCTTTTAAATGCAAGTAAAACTAAACGCATGCTCTTCAACTGATCACTGCCCGCACCTGCCCGCCCGTCCAGCATCACTACTCTGGACGGTTCTGACTTAGAATATGTAGACAACTAAAAATACCTAGGTGTCTGGTTAGACTGTAAACTCTCCTTCCAGACTCACATTAAGCATCTCCAATCCAAAATTAAATCTAGAATCGGCTTCCTATTTCGCAACAAAGCCTCCTTCACTCATGCTGCCAAACATACCCTCGTAAAACTGACCATCCTACCGATCCTCGACTTCGGCGATGTCATTTATAAAATAGCCTCCAACACCCTACTCAACAAATTGGATGCAATGCCATCCGTTTTATCACCAAAGCCCCATATACTACCCACCACTGCGACCTGTACGCTCTCGTTGGCTGGCCTTCACTTCATACTCTTCGCCAAACCCACTGGCTCCAGGTCATCTACAAGTCTCTGCTAGGTAAAGCCATTCCCTTATCTCAGCTCACTGGTCACCATAGCAGCACCCACTCGTAGCACGCGCTCCAGCAGGTTTATCTCTCTGATCACCCCCAAAGCCAATTCCTCCTTTGGTCGCCTTTCCTTCCAGTTCTCTGCTGTCAATGACTGGAACGAACTGCAAAAATCACTGAAGCTGGAGAATCCTATCTCCCTCACTAGCTTTAAGCACCAGCTGTCAGAGCAGCTCACAGATCAATGCACCTGTACATAGACCATCTTTAAATAGCCCATCCAACTACCTGATCCCCATACTGTATTTATTTATTTATCTTGCTCCTTTGCACCCCAGTATCTCTATTTGCACATTTATCTTCTGCACATCTACCATTCCAGTGTGTAATTGCTATATTGTAATTACTTCTCCACCTTGGCCTATTTATCGCCTTACCTCCCTTATCTTACCTCATTTACACTCACTGTATATAGACTTTTTGTTTTCTTTTTCTACTGTATTATTGACTGTATGTTTTGTTATTCCATGTGTAACTCTGTGTTGTTGTATGTTTTGAACTGCTGTGCTTTATCTTGGCCAGGTTGCAGTTTTAAATGAGAACTTATTCTCAACTAGCCTACCTGGTTAAATAAAGGTTAAATAAAAAAATAAAAAAAATAAAAATTAGCAAGACCAAGCTTGCAACCATTTGGATCAGTTCTGTGTTGTTTCTCTGCAGTTTAGCCTACAAGGTCCAGGCACATTAGCAGGCCAGTAATATGCTGTATTTTTTGAGGATGTATCGGCTAAAAGAAACATGCTAATGTAGGGATTTTTAGCAGCATATCACCCTGCATCCCACTGCTAGCTAAGCAGGGTTGGTCCCTGGATGGTAGACCAGATGCTGCTGGAAGTGGTGTTGGAGGGACAGTAGGAGGTACTATTTTCTCTGGTCTAAAAAAATACAAATATCCCAATGCCCCAGGGCAGTGATTGGGGACATTGCGCCGTGTAGGGTGCCGTCTTTCAGATGGGACGTTGGATGTCCTGACTCTCTGTGGCCACTTAAGATCCCATGGCACTTATCGTTAGAGTAAGGGTGTTAACCCCGGTGTCCTGGCTAAATTCCCACTCTGGCCCTCATACCATCATGGCCACCTAATTATACCCAGCTTCAAATTGGCTCATTCATCTCCCCTCCTCTCCCCTGTAACTATTACCCAAGTCGTTGCTATGAATGAGAATGTGTTCTCAGTCAATTAACTGATAAAATAAAGGTTAAATACATAAAGATTAAATAGTGGCACACATAGGAATTATGATAATGCTCAAGCATGGAGGAAGTTGTATCCATAGTTTCCACGTTTGGCTTCCGTGTTTGAAAAGCGCAAAAAAATGAGGTGGAAATGGCTGCCATTTTAACCCCATTCTGGAACTTTTAGTATTTAGAACATAGCCCTTCTAATTTAATGGTCAGTGCTATCCGGGATTCTTGGCACGTCCTTACCCTAAACCCTAACCTTAACCCTTCCCTAATCATTTAAAATATAAACTTCAATAGGGTAGGGATGTCCCAATGATCCCAGATAGCACAGATAGTGAGTTTGCTACAACATACTTCCCTGGTTGGTTTCATTGACTCTCCCCTTAAACTGCCTCTAACACATTTTTTGCTACAACTTCAAATCACTGATCTACAAATAGTGTTCCCTGCCAAATAATAGGCTTTGTGAAATTACGATTCTGGCTTGGGTGATCCCCATACCAAACACTCACGCACAACCTGACATGGATTGATTTATTGGAGACAGCTTGTGTCAATGAAATAACATTTTCTAGGATTTTCTCTCCTTGCAGCAAAACTAGTGGGCAATGCTGGAAATACCAGTCAAAGAAAAATACCACAAAAACCAACCAAAACAACTGGCCCTAATCATGATCATTATATTTTAATAAATAGCTTCACAGCTTCTCCTGCAATGACAGGAGTGTGGGCTGGGGTTTGGTTTGTGTCTGACATTTAACACAGGCTCGCTCTGACAGTCTGAGGGTAGAATAACACACATGTAAGCACGCACTCACACAGCTCTCTAAAAGGTTAGCCACTCTCAACTCTCTCCATTCATAGCCCAGCGTTTCTATCTCTGTGGGTGTGTGTCTCCCTGCCACTATCTCTGATCCTTTTCCATTTCTCAGTCTCAGTATGAGCTGAGCTGAGCTGAAAGGTTAAATAGCCCATTCTGCCCTGATGGACTCCCACTGACACGCGCACACACACACTCCTACACACACTCGCCCCTATAAGTTCTTATGTGAAACGGTTGGACAGCAATCTTACACACACCCTACTGTGTGAAACACACTAAGGAGGCCTATTTCACGTCTGTATGGTAGTTTTCTCACACTCACATCACGCATGCCCACACACATAGACTGTTGCTATTCCACTTTACCAGGCACCAATATGTGGTGTTATCTGTTGCTACTGCAGTGAAGCTAACTGGCTTTATTTCATAATTGAAAGCTTGATTACATTGCTGCTAGAGAGACAATTGATAAAGTGCTTTAAAGTCAGAATTAAATTGTCCACTAAGAGATCCAGGAATCTGAGTACAATTGTTATGGCTTCAGCGCCACCGCATTAGTTCCACTAAAACTGAGGGACAGCGAGGGGTGAAGGGGTGGGAGGAAGAGGGAGAGAGAGAAGGGAGAGATGTAGAAGGAAGAGAGAGAGAAGGGAGAGAGAGAAGGGAGAAAGAGAGAGAGAAGGGAAAGTGGTAGAAGGGAGAGGTAGAAGGGAGAGAGGTAGAAGGGAGAGAGAGAGAAGGGAGAAAGAGAGAGAAGGGAGAGAGAGAAGGGAGAGAGAGAAGGGAGGGAGAAGAGAGGGAGAAGAGAGAGAGAGAGAAGGGAAAGAGAAGAGAGAGAGAAGGAAGAGAGAGAGAAGAGAGAGAGAGAAGGGAGAGCGAAGAGAGAGAGAGAAGGGAGAGCGAAGAGAGAGAGAGAAGAGAGAGAGAGAAGGGAGAGAGGTAGAAGGGAGGGAGGTAGAAGGGAGAGATGTAGAGAGAGAGAGGGGTAGAACATTAAGTGAGAGGTAGAAGAGAGAGAGAGAGAGGTAGAACATTAAATGAGAGGTAGAAGGGAAAGAGAGGTAGAACATTAACATTAAATGAGAGGTAGAAGGGAAAGTTGGAAGAGAGAGAGGTAAAACATTAAATGAGAGGTAGAAGGGAGAGAGTTGGAAGAGAGAGAGGTAAAACATTAAATGGAAAATGCTGTTTATAGTGCAGTGGAGTTTGAACAGCTCTAACTACATTTCACAGCTGTACAATGATCCAGCAGAATGGTTCAGGGATGGAGGGATGAGGAGGAGGAGAGGAGGAAATGTTTTGTAGTTGTAATTAGGAGCATCCTCTATCTCAGTGTTTGCTGAAGCAGCTGGCTAGAGAGGGAGATAGGGGAGGGGGCTATTAGAGAACCTGAGTGTGTGAGAAAAAAAGAGAAGATATTAAACCAGTATGTGTGACAGGTTTTTCTCGCATGTCTGCTAGTCTGGGGTGTGTAAAGTACTGAGGCAATCTCTAGGCTTGCCATTTTGTTCTGTATCTTTTATCAAAGCCTCATCCCCCACTGTAATCACTCAGTCCAGCTATGTGATACAGGATTCTTCAGGTCATCACATTTATCAGCTCGACGTGATCGGAATTTTGACTCACCTCTGAGTTGATGAAATATGAATGTGATGTCCACAAACTGTAAACATTTTCTCTCTCTAACATCTCTCCTAATAGCTCTGTACTTCCTGTACTCACTTTTGCCCTCTCTGTCACACTCCTGCCTTCTCTCTGTCACTGTCCATAATGAGTCATCATGCAGCTTTAAGGCTGTTTAGGGACAGTAGCGCTAGTGTCCAGTCAGCAGTATAGGGGGCTGATGTTNTGTGAAGACAAAGAATGTGGTGAAGAGAGACAAGGACAAGCTATTTTTCCATATGCAGAGAACAGGGCATTGAGATCATAGATGTATCAGGGAAAGATGTAATGCTGATTTAAATACATAAAGGTCTAGAAGATGACAACAGAATGGCCAACACAGGAAATATATGTTCACGATAGATGTATTCTTTTTGTATTACATTAAGGGCCTTGCCACCATATGATCTAATCTTGGAACAGATAGGGGCGTTACTGGGCGTGAACAAGCAAGAACTCAGATCAAAAGATCATAGGTGGCATGAGAGAAAGAAGGAGTGACTGCATTTGAATATGGGCTGTACTCATGTCATGTGGGGGTATAAATCAGAATTGTGTGATTGGTTGAATCAGCTGATTCCTAGGTCAGCTCCCTTTAATTGTGCTTAATTAAAGGTATTATTGAATTCACAAGTTTCTTGTATGAATGTCATAATTTGAAAATCATTTGCCACGACAGGGGCTGATGTTTAGGGACAGTAGCGCTAGTGTCCAGTCAGCAGTATAGGGGGCTGATGTTCAGGGACAGTAGTGTTAGTGTCCAGTCAGAAGTATAGGGGGCTGATGTTCAGGGACAGTAGCGCTAGTGTCCAGTCAGCAGTATAGGGGGCTGATGTTTAGGGACAGTAGCGCTAGTGTCCAGTCAGCAGTATAGGGGGCCGATGTTCAGGGACAGTAGCGCTAGTGTCCAGTCAGCAGTATAGGGGGCTGATGTTCAGGGACAGTAGCGCTAGTGTCCAGTCAGCAGTATAGGGGGCTGATGTTCAGGGACAGTAGTGTTAGTGTCCAGTCAGCAGTATAGGGCTGCACAAATCCAGCCACAGTCACACACTGCTGCCTGCAGTTTCCTGGTCTAATTGATGTCACCAGCCCTGATCCTGGAGCGTTTCAAGGTTTTTAGTCTCGGCCTCCTAACTCAACTAAAACATCTCATTCAACTAATAGTTAGGACCTTGGTTGATGTAAAGGGTTGTGTAGAATATGTAGCCTCATTTCTTAGGTCTAGGAGTAAGCAGTGAACATTCATTGAGCTCTCCAAGATGTGGGCATGGGTTTGTGTGTGTTTGTCTGTCTGTATGTGTGTATGTGCACATGTATGTGTGTGTGTGTGTTAGTGTGTGTGTGCGCGCACGTGCGCATGTGTGTGTGTTTGCAAGCTTTTCCTGCAGGTGAAATATTGACAGCAGCTGCATTTGGAAAGCTCTTTGATGTGCTGGAGTTGAGATTGGTCCGGAGGGCCTTTCTGCGCTCTCTCTCTCTCTCTCTCTCTCTCTCTCTCTCTCTCTCAATCACAGTAGGAGATGTATTGTACACACACTCACGCACGAATGCACACACACACACATGCAGACACAAACAAATGTGCAAGGAATTATCTGTTATAAATTTCCATTTCATGTCCAGTCATCATTACCAGTAGATCAATATATAATAAATGTAGTCTGTAGTGAACTGTGTGTGTGCTGTTAATTAATAGTGAATAAATGTATCTTGCTCATCATCTGTGGATAAATTTTACACAGTGGAAAATGCAACAGCAAACACTTAAATATTCACAATGGTCAAGTGCTGCAAAGAAGGACTTAGAAAAGCTGCAGCTGGCCCAGAACAGAGCAGCACGTCTTGCCCTTCAATGTACACAGAGGGCTGGTATCAACTGTATGCATGTCAGTCTCTCTTGGCTCAAAGTAGCGGAGAGATTGACTGCATCAATTCTCGTTTAAAAAATATATATCTTATTGTGTTGAAAATTCCAAATTGTCTGTATAATCAACTTACACATAGCTCTGACAAACATACTTACCCCACCAGACATGCCACCAGAGGCCTCGTCACAGTCCCCAAATCCAGAACGGATTCATGGCAATGCCCAGTATTATATAGAGCCATGATCAAATGGAACAAATTACTCAAGTAAACAGCAAAATCATCTTTAAAAACAAATAAAAAACACCTCACAGCACAACGCCTTTCCCCTATCTGACCTCGCTAACCTAGTTAAGGCATATGTACACGTATATGTAGTAATGTATGCATGCGTGTAAGTCTGTTAATGTTTTTAAACATATGTAAATTGTAAGGTATTTTTGTCTGTAATGTCTTTTTCGTTATGTGTCGGATCCCAGGAAGACTAGCTGTCGGCATGACTTGTTTGGTCGACTGTGGTGTTAAAAATACTGAGCATCTCTTTATCACACGTAGACCTCTCCCCATCTTTACAACAATTTAATCAATATGCCTTGACCATGACAATTTACAGTCTAAGGTGACACCAAAAAGTTTAGTCTCCTCAACTTGCTCAATAGCCACATCATTCATTACCAGATTCAGCTGAGGTCTAGAACTTAGGGAATGATTTGTACAAAATACAATGCTTTTAGTGACTGCAAACTGACTGCAACTCTTTATTTAGGGTTACAGTGATTTCACTAGCTGTGGTTGCTGATGTGTATAATGTTGAATAATCAGTGTATATAGACACACAGGCTTTGTTTAATGCTAGTGGTATATCATTAGTAAAAATAGAGAATCCAATTACATATATAATATAATTAAATTAAATATACCTTTGACCTAGCGTCTGTTATGCAGTACAGAATTTCACAAGACACACAATACAATTAAGTGTGTGTTATATAATCAGATTGGCTGCATATGACCTGAGAGCACTGCTAGCACATGTAGGTAATGACACACACTACCAGATGGGATGTCAGACGCTCATGAAGCCTTAATGTCTGCTCTATGTGGCTTTCACATTATCCTTATGAAGTGCTTACAAATGTGTGATGAATGCCTACAAAGTTAAAGACCCAGTGCAGTCTTTTTTTATATCACAATCAAATCATTTTCTGGGTAACAATGAAGTACCTTACTGTAATAGGTTTCCATTAAAATTGAGAAAAATTGCTTTTTAGCAAACAAACTACTTCTCAAGCAACCATTTTGCTAGGACTGTCTGGGTGGGGAGGGGAAAACTGAAAACTAGCTGTTTTTGGCAGAGGTTTGTAATTCTTTGTTATTGGTCTTAACCAATTTACCGCATGGTGATGTCACCCATGCAAACCTGCTGATTAGAAGGTGAGTTTCATCAAATGTTATTTTCATCAGATGTTGTACAATCTGATATAAAACACAGGGATAATAGGGCCTATAAAGAATAGATGTGGAGTATTTAAAGAATAGTCATGAATGCTTTACAAAGTTATAGAAAATTGTATCAAAAACATATAGCCAATTGATTTGATTTGATTGATTATTGATTGATTGTATATTTATTTACCCATGCCTCATCCCTCTCTTTTTCTCTCAGGATGTTGTTTTTGTGAGTGTGTTTTAACTTACTTTTAGCATCACTTTGATGAACTGAGCAGATTGTGATCTGGTCTGTCCTGGCTTCTTCATTGTGCCTATACCTAATGACACTCACATGGTGCTCTCACTCTGTTCCAAACAAACACTTGGTTCTCCTCTCTGCTTGTATTAGATTCATCAGCCAAGGCTGCTTTTATAGCCTTTATCATAAGACCCACATAAATTACACAAACCTCAGGCTGTACCCGTCCCACGTCCCCCCGTCCCCTGTCCCCCCGTCCCCCCGTCCTCTCTATGTCTCTTTTCATCTCTCTCTGTGTCTCTGTCTCTCTCTCTCTCACACACACACACAGATAGTAATCAGAAATTGTGCCAGGCCTACTTGTAGCTGACTTGGTGTGATAATCCTCCTATTGTAGAGCCAGGAGAGCAGACAGTAAACTGTGAAACTCCCAGACACACATTTCATAACACATCTGATCAGGACTCAGCACATCACAGAGAAGATGTTTATGCCACTGGCTGCAGCACTGTGACCCACTACAAACCTTTTGACTGTTCTTGTGACTCACCAAAGAGACACAACGTTTCTACCAGGGGTTGGAACCAAAGTTATTTTCCAATAGTTTAGTTCTGAACAGAACCATTCTTGTTTTGTTCTGCTCCACTGTTCCCAACAGCAAAAGCTCTGAACCGGTTTGAAACAAAAAAAGTAACGGTTTATATCATTTTTAAACTTTCTAAACTTCTGAAATACACTACCGTTCAAAAGTTTGGGGTCACTTAGAAATGTCCTTGTTTTCGAAAGAAAAGCAATTTTTTTGTACATTAAAATAACATCAAATTGATCAGAAATACAGTGTAGACATTGCTAATGTTGTAAATGAATATTGTAGCTGGAAATGGCAGATTTTTTTGCTTGTTTTCCTGAGAGGAATCTCTCCTACCATTTTCCTGAGTACTTTATTATTCTGCACCTTGGGTTTCATCTCGCTTTTGTAATTATAGTGCTTTAATAAACTCAGTAGTTCTAAACCTGCAACTGCCTCCTGCCTCCTCCTCTCTACGCTTGTGACAGTCAGACAGGTCCTAACTATCTGAATAACGGGTAGTATTTTGGGGAGAGGATATGGTGGCGGCCGATATAAGACACAGCCTTGTCTGTAATTCAGGTGCCATCATGAGCATGTTCTTTAAGCCACGTAGCCCCAAACACAAACACACACACACACACAGGGCTAGGTTGCTGTATTAACACTTTGTGACAAATGTCTTATATGGAAAAACTGTCATATATCTACATATTGAGTGTGATTGACTGAGTGCAGTCAGTGCCAACCCCAATTAACTGTAATAATGTCACTGCATGTGTTTCTCATAGGGATTTACAGCCACTACAATACTGTATTTTGCTGTCATTGGGTTTTTAGGATTTTATTAATTTGTGTTGGTTGGTACCAGTGTTGTTTATACCCTCTGTTTCATGTCTGTTGATATGGCAAGAATTGGGTGTGACTATAGCTCAGCTGTGATATTATTTTGTATGATGTTGTTGAATTTTTTTATTTTTTATTTAACACTTATTTTACCAGGTAAGTTGACTGAGCACACATTCTCATTTACAGTAGTTACAGGGGAGGGGGATGAATGAGCCAATTGTAAGCTGGGGATGATTAGGTGGCCATGATGGTACAGCATGAGGGCCAGATTGGGAATTTAGCCAGGACCGGGGTTAACACCCCTACTCTTACGATAAGTGCCATGGGATCTTTAGTGACCACAGAGAGTCATGACACCCGTTTAATGTCCCATCCGAAAAACAGCACCCTACATAGGGCAATGTCCCCAATCACTTCCCTGGGGCATTGGGATATTTTTTTAGACCAGAGGAAAGGGTGCCTCCTACTGACCCTCCAACACCACTTCCAGCAGCATCTGGTCTTCCATCCAGGAACTGACCAGGACCCTGGATGCGGATGTCCTTTATGGATGTTGAATCCAGCAGTGCTGTGAAGCTCAGACAAGCAAGCTTAGTTCACTAACAAAACTGAGCCATACTTCAAATCATGTTACTGGTCGCATACGAATGTTTAGCAGATGTTATTTCTGGTGTAGAGTGTAATGGAATTGTAATGTTTGTGCTTTTCTTAGAACTAATTTCTGTGTTCTATTTATGTGCTGTTCTATAAACCAATTTCTGTGTTCATGGAAGTGGTTGACTGAACAAATCCTCACTCTCAGTAGCTGCAATTTGGCAGTATGCCCAGACCTTGTTTTGAGAACGAACGAAAGATATCTCAGTTTCAAGGTCTCAGCTTAGAGAGAAGAAGCCGTGTGAGGTATTGGTCTGTCACATGTTATGAACCAGTATTGGTCGACCACATGAATGAAACAAAACTGTAATGATTAATTAATTATGCAAAATCATGCAAATATAACTTGTCTGTGTATAGCCCTATATAAGACAACTGCTGGGACTGCCCAGGGAGAGCTCCGGAATGACGTGTACTATGGTGCATTGAGTTGGTTGGAACCTCTCCAGTGCGCTGACAATAAACAATGATTCATTTAATATTGACTTTGAGTGTCCCTGTGTCAATTTGGATAGGATGAATAGGATGATTGATTCTGCCTGCGGAGCTTTCCAGTGGAGATCTGCGCGGAAAACCGGTGGCGCATTTTATGAAGCATGAGGGAAATTCCTGTCTGACCAAAAGAGGACGAGGAACAGCCCAGACCAGACCCTTACTGTGAGCTGCCCAGGAGGAGACACACCATCTGCAAACAATTGAGGGACAGCAACTGATTTCAGTGAGTCAATTTAAATGAATCTGTATAAAAATAAAAAATATATATCAAATATAAATAAAACCAATAAAATTGAACATAAATATGTAGAAGGAGGGTACCACAAGAAGACAAAGGACTGTGAGACAGGCTTAATCCTAGACACATGGAACGTAGGGTGAATACGGAGGGTACGGGGTAACAAGAGACGGACAGCAGTGGAACTAAGGACTCTAGAGATGGGAAACGGTCCAATGAAACGGGGGGACAGTTTGAGGGACTCTACCCGAAGGGGCAGGTCCCATGTGGACAGCCATACCCTCTGCCTAAAGCGGTAGCGGGGAGCTGGAGTCCGGCGGCGGTCCGCTTGTTGACGATACCTGGAGTTGGTCTTGAGAAGTGCTACCCGAGCTCTTCTCCAGGTACGTCGACAGCGGGGGACGGACATCTGGGCCAAGGGTATGTTGATTTCCGGTTCTTTTTCTGGGAAGAGTGGAGGTTGATACCCTATGGAGCATTCAAAAGGGGAGAGTCCTGTGGCTGAACAGGGAAGGGTGTTCCGGGGATACTCCACCCAGACCAGTTGTTGGCTCCAAGTAGTGGGGTTGGTTGAGACAAGGCATCTTAGGGTGGTCTCCAGGTCCTGGTTAGCTCGCTCCAACTGGCCATTCGACTGGGGATGGAATCCGGAGGATAGGCTGTCCGACGCCCCAATAAGGGTGCAGAATGCCTTCCAGAACTGAGACAAGAACTGAGGACCCCGGTCGGAAACCATATCCACCGGGAGTCCATGGATCCTGAAGACGTGCTGCACCATGAGCTGGGCCGTTTCCTTGGCAGAAGGAAGTTTGGGGAGAGGGATGAAATTAGCGGCCTTTGAAAACCGATCCACCACTGTCAGAATGACGGTGTTGCCATCAGATGGGTGAAGCCTAGTGACAAAGTCCAGAGAGATATAAGACCAGGAATGATGAGGGACCGGTAGTGGCTGAAGGAGCTTGCCTTGGAGTCTTGTTCTGGGCACACACCATGCACGCTGCGATGAAGGCAGAGACGTCAGGAACCATTGTGTGCCACCAGAAACGTTGTCGGAGGAATTCTAGGGTACGGTGGGAACCGGGATGACAGGTGAGCCTGGAGGAATGAGCCCATTCCAGGACCCTGGACCGGACTGAGTTAGGGACAAACAGCCAGTTAGCCGGGCCCACTTCAGGTCCAGGCTGGGAATGTTGTGCCTTGTGAACGAAGGTCTCAATACCCCAACCCACTGAGGCTGCAAGGCATGAGGTAGGGAGAATGGTTTCGGAGACTGAGGGTATGGCAGAGGCGGTAGAGGGCGTCAGGCTTCACATTCTTGGACCCTGGGCTGTAGGAAATGATGAAGTTAACCTCTTAAGGAGCAGCAAGGTGCTAGCGCCCCACTCCCGACACTACCAGGTGAAATGCAAGGCGCCAAATTCAAAATCCAAAAGTTGAATTATTAAACATGCACGAATATACAAGTGTTTCATACTCATCAAAAGCTTTGTTTCTTGGCAATATCACAGCGTTGTCAGATTTCAAAAAGGCTTTACGGCGAAAGCAGCACATTTGATTGTTTGAGGGTAGCACCTTCACTATTTTTGCCATTACCATGAATTCATTAGCCTTCACGGTTCACACAAAACACATTTCACAGCGAAAACAAATCAATTACCTGTTGAATAACTTCTGCTGAGGTCTTCCTAAGTGTCCAACGAAGACAATCCATGGTTCTTTTGTTAGAAAAAGTAATGTATTATATCCATAAATCTCCATTTGCTTCGCGCGTTATAATCAGAAACTACAGCCTCCACTCCTCCATTGAAACGTGAAGAGAACTCGTTCAACTTATACCTATAAACTTGTCCAAGAACAATCAAAAATCATTTTAAATGTATCCTTAGGAACACTTTTACGTATATTTACTATAATAATTCAACCGGAATATAAACTGGGCTATAAGAACGGAAAAAAACACAGAGCGCGCTTGGCGAGAGCGCGCGTCCTCTTCTATTGACATCCAAGGGGACACTTCCTGTTTTCTCTTCTTCTCTGCTCTAAAAGCATCCGAATAATATCTGAACACTGTCTCGAGACTTTTGACATCCAGAGGAAGCGATCGGTACTGCATTCATATGCCCTTATATGGGCATTTTCATAAGGGAGGGGTTCCAAATGAGGCACTCTGTCAAAACCACTTTTTCCAGGACAGAAATTCCTCTGGGTTTCGCCTGCCATATCCGTTCTGTTTTACTCACAGACACACTTTTAGAAAATTCAGAGTGTTTCCTATCCAATGGTACTAAACATGTGCATATCCTATTTTCTGGGCCTGAATGGGAGGCATTTTACTTTGGGCACACCAGGCTCTCCAAAACGGTCACCTCATGCGCTGCTCCCTAACAAGTTAAATCTTGTAAACAAGAGAGCCCACTGGGCCTGCCTGGAGTTAAGGCGCTTGGCTGTACGGAGATATTCCACATTTTTATGGTCGGTCCAGACCAGGAATGGCTGTTATGCTCCTTCCAGCCAAAGCCTCCACTCTTCCAAAGCCATCTTGACCGCCAGGAGTTCTCAGTTGGCTACATCGTAGTTCCTCTCTGCAGGATTGAGACAATGGGACAGGAAGGTACAGGGATTAAGCTTTTGGTCCTAGGCAGATTGCTGGGACACAATGGCCCCCACTCCAACATCAGAAGCATCAACCTCTACCACAAATTGACGGGACGGGTCCGGATGGATGAGGATGGGTGCTGTGGTGAACCGATGCTTCAGGTCCACAAAGGCTCTGTTGATAGCTGGAGACCATGTGAATGGTACCTTTGGAGAGGTGAGTGCAGAGAGGGGGGCCGTAACCCCAAATGAAACGGCGGTAGAAGTTAGAAAAACCCAGGAAACGTTGCAACTGCATCCTGGATGTAGGTTGAGGCCAATCCACCACTACTTTCACCTTTCCAGGATCCATCTGGACGTTTCCCTCAGCGATTACATATCCCAGAAAGGAGATTGTAGAGGGGTGGAACTCACACTTCTCGGCTTTCACGAACAATTGGTTCTCCAGGAGGCCTTAAAGGACCTGTCTGACAGGAAGAACATGCTCTTGGACAGACCGGGAAAAAAACAGGATGTCGTCAAGGTAGACGAACACAAAACAGTTTAGCATGTCCCGGAGAACATCGTTTACCAGAGCCTGGAAGACAGCGTGGGCGTTGGTGAGTGTTGAAGGCTGTCTTCCACTCATCTCCTTCACGTATCCAAACCAGGTGGTAGGCATTCCAAAGGTCCAGCTTGGAAAAAATGGTGGCCCCCTGGAGAGGTTCAAAAGCCGAGGTAAGGAGTGATTGGGGGTAACGATTCTTAACCGTAATGTCATTCAGACCCCGGTAGTCAATGCACAGATGCAGGGTCTTGTCCTTCTTCTCCACAAAGAAAAATCCTGCACCAGTAGGAGATGCAGACGGATGGACGGCCCCAGTAGCCAGAGACTCCTCTATGTACTCCTCCATGGCCTTGGTCTCCGGCCTGGATAGAGAATATAGCCTATCACGAGGTGGTGTAGTGCCTGGGAGGAGATCAATGGCACAATCATAAGGACGGTGCAGGGGAAGAGAAGTAGCCCGTGCCTTGCTGAAGACTTCCAGGAGGTCATGGTACTCTGTGGGGACGGCAGAGAAATCTGAGACTTGACTTAATGTGAGTGTAGCGAAATGCTTGTGCTTCTAGTTCCGAACATGCAGTAGTATCTAATAAGAAATCTTACAATTTCACAACAACTACCTTGTACACACAAGTGTAAAGGAATGAATACGAGTATGTACATATAAATATATGTATGAGCGATGGCCAAACGGCATAGGCAAGATGCAGTAGATGGTATAGAGTACAGCATATACATATGAGATGAGTGATGTAGGATATGTAAACATTATATAAGTGGCATTGTTTAAAGTGGCTAGTGATACATTTATTACATCCAATTTTAATTATTCAAGTGGCTAGAGATTTGAGTCAGTATGTTGGCAGCAGCCACTCAGTGTTAGTGATGGATGTTTAACAGTCGGATGGCCTTGAGATAGAAGCTGTTTTTCCCAGCTTTGAAGCACCTGTACTGACCTCGCCTTCTGGATGATAGCGGGGTGAACAGGCAGTGGCTCGGGTGGTTGTTGTCCTTGATGATCTTTTTAGCCTTCCTGTGACATTGGGTGGTGTAGGTGTCCTGGAGGGCAGGTAGTTTACCCCCGGTGATGCGTTGTGCGGACCTCACTACCCTCTGGAGAGCCTTACGGTTGTGGGCGGAGCAGTTGCCGTACCAGGCGGTGATGCAGCCCGACAGGATGCTCTCAATTGTGCATCTGTAAAAGTTTGTGAGTGTTTTTGGGGACAAGCCGAATTTCTTCAGCCTCCTGAGGTTGAAGAGGCGCTGTTGCGCCTTCTTCACCATGCTGTCTGTGTGGGTGGACCATTTCAGTTTGTCCGTGATGTGTATGCCGAGGAACTTAAAACTTTCCACCTTCTCCACTACTGTCCCGTCGATGTGGATAGGGGGGTGCTCCCTCTGCTGTTTCCTGAAGTCCACGATCATCTCCTTTGTTTTGTTGACGTTGAGTGAGAGGTTATTTTCCTGACACCACACTCCGAGGGCCCTCACCTCCTCCCTGTAGGCCGTCTTGTCGTTGTTGGTAATCAAGCCTACCACTGTAGGGGCACAACGCGAGACCCAGATGCAGACACAGGAGGCAGATGGTTTGAGTCTTTGATATTTATTAACCTTTTGGGGATAATTAACTTCTTAGGGAGCGGTGGGGCGCTAGATCCCGGTCCCGTGCATCAAAGACAAAAGTTACTTCCTCACTCCCTTTGGATAAACTTCTTCTACTACTCTATTTTTCAAGGTAAACACATGAAACCTTGTCTAAAGACTGTTGACATCTAGTGGAAGCCATAGGTACTGCAACCTGGGAGCTGGATTAAAGCATTTCCTATAGCAATTCAATGGAAAAAGAGGCAGCTCAAAGAATCACATTTTCTCGGATGGATTTTCCTCGGGTTTTCGCCTTCCATATCAGTTCTGTTATACTCACAGACATTATTTGAACCGTTTTAGAAACTTCAGAGTGTTTTCTATCCAATACTACTAATTATGTGCATACCCTAGTTTCTGGGCCTGAGTACCAGGCATTTTGCTTTGGGCACGCAAGACTCTCCAAAACTCAGAACTCTCCTGCCGCTCTCTAACTAGTTTTAACTACTTAGGGAGTGGTGGGGCACTCCCGACACTACCCGGTGAAATGCAAGGCGCCAAATAGCATAAATTCATAAACCATCGCGGTTCACACAAAACACATTTCAGAGCGAAAACAAATCAATTACCTTTTGAAGAACTTCTGCTGAGGGCTTCCCAAGTGTCCAACGAAGACAATCTATGGTTCTTTTGTTCGAAAAAGTAATTTATTATATCCATAAATCTCAGTTTGTTTGGTGCGTTATGATGAGAAAATACAGCGTCCACTCGCCCATTGAACCGTGAAGAGAACTCGTTCAACCTATACCTATACACTTGTCCAAGAACAATCAAACATCATTGATAATGTATCCTTAGGAACACGTTTATGTATATTTAGTATAATATTTCAACCGGAATATAAACTGGGCGATAGGAAAGGGAAAAACCACAGCGCGCGCAAGCCTGTGAACGTGCATCCTCTTCTGTTTACTTCTTGTGACCACTTCCCAATTCTTCTTCTATTACCATCCAGAACAACTAAACGTAATCAAAACACTGTCTAGAGACTGTTGACATCCAGTGGAAGCAATAGGTACTGAAATCTTACTCCCTTATATGGTCATTTTCAATAGGCAGGGGTTCAAAATGAGGCAATGTGTCAAAATCACTTTTTCCAGGACAGAAATTCCTTAGGTTTTCACCTGCCATATCCGTTCTGTTATACAGACAATATTTTAACACTCTTAGACACTTCAGAGTGTTTCCTATCCAATAGTACTAATTATGTGCATATCCTATTTTCTGGGCCTGAATGGGAGGCATTTTCGTTTGGGCACGCCAGGCTCTCCAAAACCGTCACCTCGGGAGCTGCTCCCTAAGAAGTTAATCAATCCAAAAGGGGTAGGCAAGAGAATGCTCATGGACAGGCAAAAGGTCTGAGTTCAGAGTCCAGGAGGTACAGAGTGGCAGGCAGGCTCGAAGCCAGGGCAGGCAGAATGGTCAGGCAGGCGTGTATGGAGTCCAGAAATCAGGCAATGGTCAAAACCCGGGAGGACTAGCAAAAAGAGAATAGAAGCAGGAGTACAGGAAAACACGCCGGTTGAATTGAAACAAGACAAACTGGCACAGAGAGACAGGAAACACCGGAATAAATACACTGGGGAGAATAAGTGAAACCTGGAGGGGGTGGAGACAATCACAAGGACAGGTGAAACAGATCAGGGCGTGACAGTATGATAAGGTTAAAGATTTGTACCGGACATGGCTTAACCAATAGAACTAATGAACGCTTAGAAGCTTTCCTCCACCCTGATAATGCATTTTGAAATAAGCACATACCCTGTTGAATAGAACCAATGAATGTTGAACATGATTTTCTGTTAACTGAACTTAAAAGGCCACAATTTATTTTACTCCCGATGGAGTTCTTGTTGACATCGCAAATGATGACATTCTAAACCAATTCATGAGTCGGCAAAATTCATCTGTTTCCCTGTTGTCTCAGGTGCCAAACTTATTATGGACGGAGCGCAACATCTACTGGGGACTAAGACAGTGCCAAACCAGTTAATTATTGTTATTTTATTTATTTATTTAACTAGGCAAGTCAGTTAATAACAAATTCTTATTTACAATTGTGGCCTACACCGGCCAAACCCGGGACGACGCTGGGCCAATTGTGCGCCGCCCTATGGGACTCCCAATCAAGGCCGGTTGTGATACAACCTGGATTCAAACCAGGGTGTCTGTAGTGATGCCTCTAGCACTGAGATGCAGTGCCTTAGACCACTGCGCAACTCGGGAGCCCATTATTGCATAATGATCCTTCCAAAGCATTACATATGAATCTTAAAATAATAGACATTTAATAAATATTGAAGCAGAAGTGAATATCCAACAGAGATTGGTAATAATAAAATGGAGTAACTTTTTGAAGGTATACTAAAATGAAAACAATGCCTTCCAGTATGGAGAAAGTTATCATGTTTGTTTTGTTTTGTTTTAACCCTTGCAATAGGGGGAAAAGCAGAATGTTGTTTGAGAGTGATCTGTGTGTTTAAGCAGTAGTGATTGAGGTATTCCTATTGGGAAGGGAGTCCAAGTTGAGGGAAACAAATATAGAGACTAGTGAAAGTAACAAAGTGAATGGTAATCGGCTTTCAGATAGCAATCTAATAATGCAATATTTTAGTAATTTGAAGGAGTAAGACAGAGGGATTGAGTATTGGGACTGATATTAAATTAGAGGCTGCTCACTCTTCATGGCCTGGTCCACTGCTCTTGTGTTTAAGTCATCTGTTGTTTGAATTAGAGATAAACCTTCCTGTGGAACAATAGATAGCCGCCAGTACACACTGAACTCAAACAGGCTGTGAGAGACACAGTGGGGAAATTAGGGACATTTTGTACAGAATTGTATGTTAATGCAACAGGTAAAAAAGATAAAGATTACAAGATAAGTGTTTACTTTAGAAGGTGCCCAATTCAGCTTTACGGTACAACGTATCATCTGATATGTCTGAAGTATAAAAGTGTCTGAAGTATAATTCTGTATACGCTTGGGTTTATTGAGACTTCCTGCCCAAGATGCAGTAAACTCGATTAATGATTAAGAATTTTTGGGACTGATTAAAATGTGGCATAGTAAAAACTAAGTACATGTGTATTTTCTTTCATCCTGGACTGATGGAATGTCCGCTACCAAGCTTTTTTCATTTTTAGCAATGATTCTGTATCTCTCCCTTTGAAAGGCTTCCTGAGGCAGGTGCCTTGGGAGCAGTTAAAAGTTCCCGGATCCAGCTGCTAAGGGACCTCCCAAACTAAGCAAGGCCTGGCCATTTTGTTTGTGTTTACCCTACGATTTTTGCCACACACACGCCATCACCCACACACAACCCACCTGTTAATTAATATTTGTTAGTGGTTAATACTCTGTTTGATTTAGAAGTGTGGGGTCTTTTTATTTGGTTTTAGTGGGTTTTCACAGGTTAGAAAGGATGCTGTACACAAATGAACTTTTTCTATTGTTGTTTGCACATGTGTTAATTCTCTTGATTAAAAGAAATGTACTGAAAAAAACTATGAAACCTGATACAATAAACGTTTTAAATGTTTGAAATATCTTTAAATAATGTCTGAGGTACAGGAAAACAAACGCTCACTTAATAGGGCTGACTGACCTTGGTTCTGATTTCCTGGTGTTTCCTGTAGTTTTTTTATTATGGGCTATGTAAAAACAAATAATTAGGAAGAAGTTTATAATTTATCAATAGTCCTATGTGTGATTTGACCCACAAGAAGGACAGAGTGTCACATGTGGATGACGCTGGAGAGACGAAGCAGGTACGGGGAGTAAACTTTCAATAAATAACTGACATAACACGAGACAGGAACAGCGTCACTAAACAAAAACTAAAGACAAAAAACAATCAATGCAGCAGTGGGGAACAGAGCTGGGGAACTGACAAATATAGGGGAGGAAATAACGCTGATGCGAGTGACGAGGGAGAGCAGGTGTGAGTGATGAATGGCAGGAACGTGTGATGCAGGGGAAGGGAAGAGCGGGAGCAGACGTGACACCGAGAGAGAGCTGTCTCTAGTCTATTTTACCATTACCTTATGGGATACTATTATTTCCTTATGGAGTTATCAAGAGATTTTTTATTTAACAGGCAGTGTTGTTGTTTTTCTCAGACGCATGAATCACGATGTGAGTCATGTGTTCAAAGGTGGGAGCTACTGGTCCCCTGGGGCCCTTTGGTAAATATGCTAATTGATTTTCTTCACATGCCTGCCAGTAAAAGGAAAAAAGAGATGTTGGTAGTGGATGAAAGCTACTCCAAATGAATTTAAGTTTTCCCCACCTTGAGTGATATACAGTGGCTTGCGAAGTATTCCTCCCCCCATTGGTATTTTTCCTATCTTGTTTCCTTACAACCTGGAATTAAAATGTTTTTTGGGGGGGGGGGGTTGTATTTGATTTACACAACATGCCTACCACTTTGAAGATGCAAAATGTTTTTTATTGTTAAACAAAATAAGACAAAAAAACGGAAAACTTGAGTGTGCATAACTATTCACCCCCCCAAAGTCAATCCTTTGTAGCCACCTTTTGCAGCAATTACAGCTGAAAGTCTCTTGGGGTATGTCTCTATAAGCTTGGCACATCTAGCCACTGGGATTCTTCAAGGCAAAACTGCTCCAGCTCCTTCAAGTTGGATGGGTTCCGCTGGTGTACAGCAATCTTTAAGTCATACCACAGATTCTCAATTGGATTGAGGTCTGGCCTTTGACTAGGCCATTTCAAGACATTTAAATGTTTCCCCTTAAACCACTCAAGTGTTGCTTTAGCAGTATTCTTAGGGTCATTGTCCTGCTGGAAGGCGAACCTCCGTCCCAGTCTCAAATCTCTGGAAGACTGAAACAGGTTTCCCTCAAGAATTTCCCTGTATTTAGTGCCATCCATCATTCCTTCAATTCTGACCAGTTTCCCAGTCCCTGCTGATGAAAAACATGGGGATGGTGTTCTCGGGGTGATGGGGATGGTGTTCTCGGGGTGATGGGAGATGTTGGGTTTGAGCCAGACATAGCATTTTCCTTGATGGCCAAAAAGCTCAATTTTAATCTCATCTGACCAGAGTACATCAAATCAAATTTTATTTGTCACATACACATGGTTAGCAGATGTTAATGCGTGTGTAGCGAAATGCTTGTTACGAAAGAACGCGAAGCGAGGTGGCCATCTCTGTCGGCGCCGGACTTACTTACCTGATTCCATATGTTTGGGGTCTCCCACATGCCTTTTGGTGAACACCAAAAGTGTTTGCTTATTTTTTTCTTTAAGCAATGGCTTTTTCTGGCCACTCTTATGTAAAGCCCAGCACTGTGGAGTGTACGGCTTAAAGTGGTCCTATGGACAGATACTCCTATCTCCGCTGTGGAGCTTTGCAGCTCATTCAGGGTTATCTTGGTCTCTTTTTTGCCTCTCTGATTAATGCCCTCTTTGCATGGTCAGTGAGTTTTGGTGGGCGGCCCTCTCTTGGCAGGTTTGTTGTGGTGCCATATTCTTTCAATTTTTTTATAATGAATTTAATGGTGCTCCGTGGGATGTTCAAAGTTTCAGATATTTTTTATAACACAACCCTGATCTGTACTTCTCCACAACTTTGTCCCTGACCTGTTTGGAGAGCTCCTTGGTCTACATAGTGCCGCTTGCTTGGTGGTGCCCCTTGCTTAGTGGTGTTGCAGACTCTGGGGCCTTTCAGAACAGGTGTATATATACTGAGATCATGTGACAGATCATGTGATTGCACACAGTTGGACTTTATTTAACTAATTATGTGACTTATGAAGGTAATTGGTTGCACCAGATCTTATTTAGGGGATTCATAGCAAAGGCGGTGAATACATATGCACGCACCACTTTTCCGTTTATATTTTTTTGAATTCTTTGAAAGAAGTTATATTTTTCATTTCACTTCACCAATTTGGACTATTTTGTGTACAGTTGAAGTCGGAAGTTTACATACACCTTAGCCAAATACATTTAAACTCTGTTTTTCACAATTCCTGACATTTAATCTGAGTAAAAATTCCCTGTTTTAGGCCAGTTAGGATCACCACTTTAATTTAAGAATGTGAAATGTCAGAATAATAGTAGAGAGAATGATTTATTTCAGCTTTTATTTCTTTCATCACATTCCCAGTGGGTCAGAAGTTTACATACACTCAATTAGTATTTGGTAGCATTGCCTTTAAATTGTTTAACTTGGGTCAAACGTTTCGGGTAGCCTTCCACAATAAATTGGGTAAATTTTGGCCCATTCCTCCAGACAGAGCTGGTGTAACTGAGTCAGGTTTGTAGGCCTCTTTGCTCGCACACGCTTTTTCAATTCTGCCCACACATTTCTATAGGATTGAGGTCAGGGCTTTGTGATGGCCACTCCAATACCTTGACTTTGTTGTCCTTAAGCGATTTTGCCACAACTTTGGAAGTATCCTTGGGGTCATTGTCCATTTGGAAGACCCATTTGCGACCAAGCTTTAACTTCCTGACTGATGTCTTGAGATGTTGCTTCAATATATCCACATAATTTTCTTCCCTCATGATGCCATCTATTTTGTGAAGTGCACCAGTAACCTCCTGCAGCAACATGATGCTGCCACCCCCATGCTTCTTGGTTGGGATGGTGTTCTTCGGCTTGCAAGCCTCCCCCTTTTTCCTCCAAACATAACAATGGTCATTATGGCCAAACAGTTCTAATTTTGTTTCATCAGACCAGAGGATATTTCTCCAAAAAGTACGATCTTTGTCCTCATGTGCAGTCAGACTTTTTTATGGCGGTTTTGGAGCAGTGGCTTCTTCCTTGCTGAGCGGCCTTTCAGGTTATGTCGATAAAGGACTCGTTTTACTGTGGATATAGATACTTTTGTACCTGTTTCCTCCAGCATCTTCACAAGGTCCTTTGCTGTTGTTCTGGGATTGATTTGCACTTTTTGCCCCAAAGTGCGTTCAACTCTAGGAGACAGAATGCGTCTCCTTCCTGAGCGGCATGACGGCTGCGTGGTTCCATGGTGTTAATACTTGCATACTATTGTTTGTACAGATGAACATGGTACCTTCAGGCGTTTGGAAATTGCTCCCAATGATGAACCATAATTTTTTTCTGAGGTCTTGGCTAATTTCTTTTATTTTCCCATGATGTCAAGCAAAGAGACACTGAGTTTGAAGGTAGGCCACCCAATACATCCACAGGTACACCTCCAATTGACTCAAATTATGTCAATTAGCCTATCAGAAGCTTCTAAAGCCATGACATCATTTTCTGGAATTTTCCAAGCTGTTTAAAGGCACAGTTAGCTTAGTGTATGTAAACTTCTGACCCACTGGAATTGTGATACAGTGAGTTATAAGTGAAATAATCTGTCTGTAAACAATTGTTGGAAAGATTACTTGTGTCATGCACAAAGTAGATGTCCAAACTGACTTGCCAAAACTATAGTTTGTTAACAACAAATTTGTGGAGTGGTAGAAAAACAAGTTTTAATGACTCCAACCTAAGTGTATGTAAACTTCCGACTTCAACTGTATGCCCATTGCATGAAATCCAAATAAAAATCAATTTAAATTACAGGTTGTAATGAAACAAAGTAGGAAAATGCCATGGGGGGTGAATACTTTTGCAAAACACTGTATGTGTATTGCTGATGTTGTTTTCTTGTCTTTGCTTTGTTTTTGTCTTGCTTCAATAACAAATCTCACCAGATTGGGTCTGCTGGATGGTCGGGATTTCTCCATAAGGATTTGCCCTCTGACTCCCTGACTTGTAACTCTGCAGTGAGTTTTAACCAATTTGTTTGGGGGGGGGAAATGGTTTCAACTATGTGTTGTTGTTCTAAACTAAACTGTTGTTTTGGTCTGTCCTCTCTCAAGGTGACCACAGATGGTATGTTTTTTAACCTTTATTTAACTAGGCAAGTCAGTTAAGAACAAATTCTTATTTTCAATGATGGCCTAGAAACATTGCCATGTTCAGAGGTAGAACAAAAGATTTTATAACCTTGTCAGCTCTGGGATTTGATCTTGCAACCTTTTGGTTACTAGTCCAACGCTCTAACCACTACTCTACCTGCTGCCCCAGTATCTTGATTAATGGAAGATCATTAGGCCGAGAACAGTGTGAACCTCAACACACACTGTATATAGACTTGTCTATTGTGTTATTGACTGTACGTTTGTTTATTCCATGTGTAACTGTGTTGTTTGGCGTTCATTATGGTTCTTCACCAATTTTACCGTGAGGCCTGAGTCCGAGCCAGCAACCTGTACACAGCATCCAGTAGACGATATCAACTGCCTTTTCTCTCATGCTTTTTCTCTCAGGAGTGCGACATGGGTCCATGTGGAGTGAGCATGGAGAGAGATCCAGTCCAAACTTCTCTCATGCTGCTGGTGTACAGGTAGGAAAATGGACAAAGACATAATGGACTGTAAGGTGAGAGACATTATCAAGGGCCATCCACTTTGAACATGTGCCATTAAAAGGACAAACTGAAACACTATCTGAAGAAGAACATGAAGAAACGACAGGAAAGGAAGGATGAGTGCCGGGGACGGAGGGGGGTGGTCAACCGTGCCAACCGCTTATCCAAAATAGTTTATTTGGGGTATCAGGTTGATTGTGGAGGTCTGCACACTGCAAATGTATTGTAATTTAGACTAAGAATGCATTGAAATACCAATCTGTCATTACCACAAGTGATGAGAAAAGTGAGGGTCTAAAAGAGACACTAGATTGTAGCTTGGGCTAACCTTGCCCCAATCTCATTCTTAGCAAGGTTGGTGTAAAACTGTTATAACATGTGTTCTCTTTCTCTTCCCTGAGAATTGTTATTAACATGCTGGCGATCTGCGCCTGGCTGGTAATATTTCAGCAGCTATCATGTTTTCTGGAGGATGGTGAAACAGTTAGATGCCAACTCTGGATGAGCCCTGTCGTGTCTTTGGCATCATTAAAGTGAAGACTTATTTTTCAAATCAATTCTCTGTAATTATTATTACGTGATTAAACTAATCATGTAAATGTAATTAAGCTGCAGCTGACCCAGAACAGAGAGGCATGTCTTGCTCTTCATTGTAATCAGAGGGCTAATATTAATGCTATGCATGCCAGTCTTTTTTGGCTAAGAGTTGAGGAAAGACCAACTGTGTCACTTCTTGTTTTTATAAGAAACATTAATGTGTTGGAAATTCCAAACTGCATAGTCAACTTACACACAGCACTGACACGTACCCCACCAGACATGCCACCAGGGGTCTTTTCACAGTCCCTAGGTTCAGAACATATTCAAGGAAACATACAGTATTATACAGAGTCATGAGTGCATGGAACTCCCTTCCATCTTATATAGCGCAAGTGAACAGCAAACCTGGTTCAAAAAACAAATAAAGCATCACCTCATGGCACAACGCCTCTCCCCATGTGACCTACTTGTGTGTATGTACTGACAGATGCACACACATACTACATGTTAATGTTTTTTAAATGTATATAAATTGTAAAGTATTTTGTCTGTAATGCCTTTTTTGTTATATGTCAGACCCCAGTAAGACTAGCTGTCGCCATTGGCATCGGCTAATGGGGATCCTAATAAATCAAATCAAGCAGCTGCCTATGCTGTCTGACAAAATCACTATTTTAGTTCTTCAAAGTAAATAAGGCATACTTTTATGACTGCTGAATACTAACTATCAATCACTTAAATCATGTATTTTCAGGCAGCGATAACTTGTGAAGCAACAGCTACAATCTATATCCCCTCACAATCGCACATTCTTGTTGTGATGCGTCTGGGTGTGTAGCTGGTGTAGAGGAGTCAGGCGCAGGACAGCAGATGTGAGTAATAGTATCAAGTTTACTCAAAAATAAACAAAACACGACAAAATAATGCCAAGCCAAAGTATACGGACCGCAATACCACAAACGATCAATCACAAAGACATGGGGGGGACAGAGGTTTAAATAAGGAACATGTAATTAGTGATTGGAAACCAGGTGTGTATAATGAAGACAAAAACATAGAAAATGAAAAGTAGATCGGCGGCAGCTAGAAAACCGCAACGTCGACTGCCAAAAGCCGCCCGAACAANCCGGCACCCAACATCTCTCCTCCGGGCCGTACCCCTCCCACTCCACGAGGTACTGGAGGCCCCTCACCAGGCGCCTTGAGTCCATGATGGCTTGGACAGCATACGCCGGGGCCCCCTCGATGTCCAGAGGGGGGGGGGGGGACCTCCCACACCTCAGATTCCTGAAGTGGACCAGCTACCACCGGCCTGAGGAGAGACACATGGAACGAGGAGTTAATACGGTAATCTGGGGGAGCTGTAACTTATAACATACCTCGTTCAATCTCCTTAGGACTTTAAAGGGCCCAACAAACCACGGGCCCAGCTTCCAGCAGGGCAGGCGGAGGGGCAGGTTTCGGGTCGAGAGCCAGACCCTGTCCCCCGGTGCGAACATCGGGGCCTCACTGCGGTGGCGGTCGGCGCTCGCCTTCTGCCGCCTCACGGCTCGTTGTAGGTGCACATGGGCGGCCTCCCAGGTCTCCTCCGAGCGCCTAAACCATTCATCCACCGCAGGAGCCTCGATCTGGCTCTGATGCCACGGTGCCAGAACCGGCTGGTACCCTAGTATGCACTGGAAGGGGGAGAGGTTAGTGGAGGAGTGGTGGAGTGAGTTCTGGGCCATCTCTGCCCAGGGGATGAAACTTGCCCACTCCCCCGGCCGGTCCTGGCAATAGGACCGCAGAAACCTACCCACATCCTGGTTGACTCTTTCCACCTGCCCGTTACTCTCGGGGTGAAAACCTGAGGTAAGGCTGACCGAGACCCCCAGACGTTCCATAAACGCCCTCCAAACCCTGGACGTGAACTGGGGATCCCGATCAGAAACTATGTCCTCAGGCACCCCGTAGTGTCGGAAGACGTGGGTGAACAGGGCCTCCGCAGTCTGTAGGGCCGTAGGGAGACCGGGCAAAGGAAGGAGGCGGCAGGACTTAGAAAACCGATCCACAACGACCAGGATCGTGGTGTTTCCCTGTGACGGTGGAAGATCCGTCAGGAAATCCACAGACAGGTGTGACCATGGCCGTTGTGGAACGGGTAGGGGTTGTAATTTCCCTCTGGGCAGGTGCCTAGGCGCCTTACACTGGGCGCACACAGAGCAGGAGGAAACATAAACCCTCACGTCCTTAGCTAAGGTGGGCCACCAGTACTTCCCACTAAGGCAGCGCCCTGTCCGACCGATGCCAGGATGACCAGAGGAGGGTGACGTGTGGGCCCAATAGATCAGACGGTCGCGGACAGCAGACGGAATGTACAGATGTCCAGCTGGACACTGAATGGGAGTGGGCTCTGTACGTAACACCTGCTCTATGTCCGCGTCCAGCTCCCACACCACCGGTGCCACCAGGCAAGAGGCCGGAAGTATGGGAGTGGGATCTATGGCCCGCTCCTCTGTGTCATACATCCGGGACAGTGCGTCTGCCTTAGTGTTCTGGGAACCTGGTCTGTAGGAAAGGGTGAGAAGCCCTGTCCGCCTCAGCTGACCATTGCAGTCGCACCGGCCCCCCCTTCAGCAGTGAAGTAATAGGAGCCACTACCTGACCAAAGCCCCGGATAAACCTCCGGTAGTAGTTGGCGAACCGCTGCACTTCCTTTACCGTGGTTGGAGTCAGCCAATTACGCACGGCTGAAATGCGGTCATTCTCCATCTCCACCCCTGACGTGGAAATGCGGTACCCTAGGAAAGAGACGGACTGCTGGAAGAACAGACATTTCTCAGCCTTGACGTACAGGTCATGCTCCAACAGTCTGCCCAGCACCTTGCGCACCAGGGACACATGCTCGGCGCATGTAACGGAGTATATCAGAATGTCGTCGATATACACCACTACACCCTGCCCATGCAGGTCCCGGAAAATCTTGTCTACAAATGCCTGGAAGACTGATGGAGCATTCATAAACCCGTACGGCATGACAAGGTACTCGTAATGCCCTGAGGTGGTACTAAATGCTGTCTTCCACTCATCCCCCTCCCGGATACGCACCAGATTGTAGGCACTCCTGAGATCCAATTTGGTGAAGAAGCGTGCCTTGTGCATTGACTCGATCGCACTGGCTATGAGAGGCAGCAGGTAGCTGTACCTCACAGTGATCTGATTGATACCGATGGAAACACCTACACACCTCCCCGAGCACTTTCGTGACCATCCCTTTAGAGCCCTCTGCTGCCATGAAATAGTGGGGTCATGATAGGCCAAGCAGGGTAGACCCAGCACCACGGGAAATTCAGGAGAATCAATGAGGTAGAGACTAATCTTCTCCTCATGACCCCCCTGCGTCACCATACTCAGGGGAGCTGTAGCCTCCCTAATCAGCCCTGACCCTAATGGTCGACTATCTAAGGCGTGTACAGGGAAGGGCATATCAACAGACACAATAGGAATCCCTAAACTACGGGCAAATGAACGATCAATAAAGTTCCCAGCTGTGCCTGAATCGACGAGTGCCTTATGCTGAGAACGTGGGGAAAACTCAGGAAAATCTATAAACAAAAACATGTGAGCAACAGGGGGCTCTGGGCGAGGCTGGTGCCTACTCACCTGAGATTACACGATAGTGCCCTGCCTGCTGCCTCGACTCCCTGAGGTACCCCCCCAGCACCGACCAGCAGTGTGCCCTCTGCGGCCACATAAGGTGCAGGAAGTGGTCCCTCCTCCGGCCCCCCTAAGCGCAGTCCCTCCTAGCTCCATAGGTGTAGGATCGGAGGTGTTGGGGTATGGAACTAACAGGCCCTGATCCGGACGTCCACGGGTGGCCAGCAGGGTATCCAGCCTGATGGACATGTCCACCAGCTGGTCGAAGGATAAGGTGGTGTCCCTGCATGCCAGCTCCTGTCGGACGTCCTCGCGCAGACTGCATCTTTAATGGTCGATCAGGGCTCTATCATTCCATCCCGCTCTGGCGGCCAGGGTGCAGAACTCCAGTGAAAAGTCCTGTGCGCTCCTCGTCTCCTGCCTGAGGTGGAACAGGCGTTCACCCACCACTCTACCCTCAGGTGGATGGTCAAACACTGTCCTGAAGCGGCAGGTGAACTCCTCATAGTGGTCCAACGCCGCTCCGTCCTCCCCCCATACGGCGTTGGCCCACTCCAGGGCTTTCCCAGATAAGCAGGAGACGAGGGCGGACACGCTCTTGCGTCCCAAGGGAGCTGGGTGAACGGTCGCCAGGTAGAGCTCTAGCTGGAGAAGGAATCCCTGGCACCCGGCAGCCGTTCCATCATACGGCCTCGGGAGCGCGAGCCGAATCCCACTGGGACCAGGTGAAGGAAGGGTGGACATCTGTGTAGGTTGTGGAGTGGGAGGTTGGGATGAAGGTGGAGGCGCTGAAAAACCTCCTCTCTCCCATCGTTCCATACTTTTCAGCACGCGATCCATGGCGGTTCCAAGACTGTAACATGATCGCGTGCTGCTGTAGACGCTCCTCGACTGGAGGAGGTTGGTGCGCTCCTGCTGAATCCATTTCGGGTGATTGATTCTGTGATGCGTCTGGGTGTGTAGCTGGTGTAGAGGAGTCAGGCGCAGGACAGCAGATGTGAGTAATAGTATCAAGTTTACTCAAAAATAAACAATACACGACAAAATAATGCCAAGCCAAAGTATACGGACCACAATACCACAAACAATCAATCACAAAGACATGGGGGGACAGAGGTTTAAATAAGGAACATGTAATTAGTGATTGGAAACCAGGTGTGTATAATGAAGACAAAAACATAGAAAATGAAAAGTAGATCGGAGGCAGCCAGAAAACCGGTGACGTCGACCACCGAAAGCCGCCCGAACAAGGAGTGGGACCAACTTCGGCTGAAGTCGTGATACTTGTCTCGTCCATAGCAGGCGTAAAAGAAACAGACTGGACAAGTAGATGCGCAATGAATTATGGTTAATGTAGTTAATTACCACGTTTTATGCGCTAAACTATGTAGAATATTGGCCTGTTGGAAACTTCAACTCCCTACTACATCGCACAGTTCAGGCTGGATCTGATTTATCTCAAGAGAAACTATAATTTAACCCACATCAATCAATTAGTTTAAAAAATCTATTTTTGTTAATCGCTCAGGACTAAATGTGACTGAATTAGTCCACTTGTATTGTGACTGAGCTAGTCCACTTGTAGTGTGATTGAGCTAGTTCACTTGTAGTGACTGAATTAGTCCACTTGTATTATGACGGCATTAGCCTAATTGTAGTGTAACTGAGCTAGTCCACTCGTATTGTGACTGCATTAGTCCATTTAGCAGTGCCTTAACGAACAACGTGTTTCACTTTCAGCTTCATCAGGTTCTACTCGGGAAGATGGTTAGTGTTGAGGAACAGTAGGTAATTTTTTCCAGTCAAGGACATGACTTGGATGAGTTTGATTCAGAATAATTACATAATTCCTTTTCAAGCAGAGCTGGGAACAAAATATTCTTTTCATCTAAGGGGGATCACCTGATGGAGTTGACATGGCCAACAGTTAAATTAACCTGAACTGTTTCATATTTCTCCAAAAGACCTCTTTACCTCCTCTCTGACCCCTCTTTCTCTTTCCTTTTTATCTATGAAGCCAAGCTGAGAGCAGGCAGAGTTCACATTCAATTTGATTCAATACATTTAATTCCATCTCTTCTGTCTCTGTTGTTTTTCCTCTGTGCCCTCTCTTCCCTCAGCCCCCTTTTTCTCTGTCCAGACCCAGATCAGAGGCGGGACCGTCCACGTCAGGCCTTATGACTTTTAAAACTGAATTGTACAACTAATTTAGTTCAGAGCTGGGGGACTATAACTTGGTTTAGCTTGAGAGTCATAACAGTTCTAAATCATGGAGACAACCAAGGAACAACACATTACATGAGCATTCTTATTCCATCAAGGGATTATTAATAATGTCCAAAAGAACTGGGCACAGACACAGAGGTGGGGACTATAGTTTAGAAAAGAGAGGGAAAGAGATGGAGAGAAAGGGAGGGCGAGGTAGAGAGCGAAAGGGGATGGAAAGAGTGGGAGAGAAGGGAGTGAAGACATAAAAGGACAGAGGGGAGAGAGTATGGTAGAGAGGGAGAGAAAGGGAGTGAGAGAAGAGGGCTGTAAATAGAAAGAGCGGTGGAGAGGAAGGTTGAGAGGAGAAGAGAGCAGCATGAAGCTAAATAGAGAGAGGGAGAGAGAAAGAAAAGGATAAATAGCAGCTTTTGTTCTGAGGCCTTTTAGAGGAAATCAATGATACTCTGCCCCCATGACTCACAAAGTCACTCCACAAGCGGCCCTCTGAGAGAGAGAGAAAGAGAGAGAGTTATGGGTGTAACTGTACACCTATTTGTACCGAATTGTTAATACTGGGACCTCGGTTCGGTCTGCACTGTGAACCCGAATGAATACATAAAACAATTATATACAAAATATAACACTAGGCCTAAAGGCTACACTTCGTTGTATGCATCGAGTAAATCTGAGCTGAAAAACATTTCAGGCTATTCCGTTAAAACAACTAGACCCTATGTGCATGTTGTAATCAAGCTTCAAATCTTAATTAGAGCATTTCAAATTAGAGCATTTAATCTCAATGATAATAGCCTATGCCGCTGCCAACACCTCAAACATGTTGACATATTTACGACGACATCACCCCAGTATTCCTACTACCGACGGAAATGCCAAAAATTTAAAACACAACTTCGTCTCCCCTCTGCATTCAAGCAGTCCTTTGTGTGACCGCAAAACCACAATACATACCGAACCGTGGGTTTGGTGAACCCTTACACCCCTAGTGAGTGTGTGTCAAAGAGAGAGTGAGAGAGTGAACGCTTTAAAGTTTGTGGAAACGCCCATCATGTCACACCCTGATCTGTTTCACCCGTCTTTGTGATTGTCTCCACCCCCCTCCAGGTGTCGCCCATCTTCCCCATTATCCCTGGTGTATTTATACCTGTGTTCTCTGTTTCTGTGCCAGTTCATCTTGTTTGTCAAGTCAACCAGCGTTTTTGTGTCAGCTCCTGCTTTTCCCCAGTCTCTCTTTTCTTGTTCTCCTGGTTTTTGACCCTTGCCTGTCCTGACCCTGTACCCGCCTGCCTGACCACTCTTCCTGCCCCTGAGCCTGCCTGTCGTCCTGTACCTTTGCCCCACCTCTGAATTACTGACCTCTGCCTGACCTGACCCTGGACTGCCATCCTGTACCTTTGCCCCTGTTGCTGTAATAAACATTGTTACTTCAACAGTCTGCATCTGGGTCTTACCTTGATACCTGATACATCAGTCTGTGGCGTTATCTATTCGCTCACTCAGCACAATCTTCTCGTCTAATTGGCCCGTCCCAGAATTCATTAGCAAGTCAAAACCAGCTCTAAATGGCAGCACTTAGCACACATCACATTAGTCATTCAATTACTTATATATTTGTTTATTTATTTATGTCTTCTTAATTTACACAAGTGATCCCCTTTCTGAGAATGGTAGCTTTTTGTGAGAGCTGTCCCAAAATTGCTGAAAACATTTACACATCATAGGCTGGCTGTTTGTGTAAATAATTGATCAATCAACGAATTAAACATTCAAACCATCTCAAAATCAAATCAAATGTATTGGTCACATACACATGGTTAGCAGATGTTAATACGAGTGTAGTGAAATGCTTGTGCTTCTAGTTCCAACCATGCAGTAATATCTAACAAGGAGTCTAACAATTTCACAACAACTACCTCATAGACACAAGTGTAAAGGAATGAATAAGAATATGTACATATAAATATATTCCTTTGAGGGTCCTGAGAGGTGAGTGTCAGTGTTCCCTCAGTCATTGTTGTGTAGAACGGAACGTTACAACTGGCTGATTGCGCTGAGCCTTTTCTAGAGCTGCTATGTTAGAAAACAAGGTACAGTATTACCATTTAAAGAATAGTATCTACTTGTGAACATCAAGGTCAAACTGCGTAGTGTGTGTGTGTGCATTGATTGATTGCTTTTATTTTACAGTTTTAAAAAATACACATACTCACAGTACATTTTAAGACTGTGAAATGACTTATTTCCATTGTGGTCCCTTGAGGTGCATGGTGCAATACACAGTGTGTGATGCCATTCTATCGATTGCCCCCTTCACTTCAAAGAGGGAGCTATCCAATCAGCGCAGCAGAAAATAAGTCAAGCTGAGGTAACATAGCTAATGGTAGTAACATAGCTAATGGACACGCCTACTCATTCAAGGGTTTTACATTATAGAATAATAGTGAAGACATCAAAACTATGAAATAACACATAAGGAATCATGTAGTAACCCAAAAAGTGTTAAACAAGTAGCCACCCTTTTGCCTTGACAGCTTGGCACATTCTTGGCATTCTCTCAACCAGCTTCACCTAGAATGCTTTTCCAACAGTCTTGGAGTTCCCACAAATGCTGAGCACTTGTGGGATGCTTTTCCTTCACTCTACAGTCCAACTCATCCCAAACCATCTCAACTGGGTTGAGGTCGGGTGACTGTGGAGACCATGTCATCTGAATTGAATTCTAAATAAATCAGACAGTGTTACCAGCAAAGCACCCCACACCATCACATCTCCTCCATGCTTCACGGTGGGAACCACACATGCGGAGATCATCCGTTCACCTACTCTGCGTCTCACAAAGACACGGCGGTTGGAACCAAACATCTCAAATTTGGACTCATCAGACCAAATGACAGCTGACCAAATGACCAGTTTAACGTTCATTCCTTGTGTTTCTAGGCCCAAGCAAGTCTCTTATCGGTGTCCTTTAGTGGTTTCTTTGCAGCAATTCGACCATGAAGTGGTGGTTCTAGCAATGGCCTTCAAGGATGGGAACAAGGAAGTAGGACTCCCGTCAGGCAGTAGTCTTTACAAAGCCAAGGCAAATGGCTCAACCTAAATATCCTGCAATGTCCAAGCAGATAGGAATGTAGTTGAGTAAAATGGCTCTATTGAACAAGGACAACCATACTTACTTGTGAGATCATGCAATCGTCTTAACACAAAGACAACAATAATTGCTATGAAACATGACTTCTGTAATGAGTGCGTTGAGAGTCGGGAAGCAAGTACAGGGAGTGAGTGAGTGTTAATAAATAAAACAATAAACACAAATGACACAGCCAATAACACCTGAGGAAAGAACCAAGGGGAGTGACAGATATAGGGAAGATAATCAAAGAGGTGATGGAGTCCAGGTGAGTGTCATGAGGCGCAGGTGCACGAGACGATGGTGACAGGTGTGCGGGATAATCAGCAGTCTGATGACCTAGAGGCCGGAGAGGGAGTATATGTATGTGACAAATCCATAGATTTTTTGCCATTCTTGCCATTCTCCTAAGACCTCTCATCAATTAGCTGTTTTTGCCCACAGGACTACCACTGACTGAATGTTTTTTGTTTGTCGCACCATTCTCGGGAAATGGCAAGCATGAAAAGCCCAGGAGGCCGGCCGTTTCTGAGATACTGGAACCGTCGCGCCTGGCACCGATGATCATATCATGCTCAAAGTCGCTTAGTTACTAATTTTGCCCATTCTAACATTAAATCGAACAGTAACTGAATGCCTCGATGCCTGGGTGCCTGCTTTATATAGTAAGCCACGGCCACGTGACATCACTCACTGTCTGTAGAAGCGAACCATTTTCGTGAACGGGGTGGTGTACCACTGAGTGTATATCTGCTGGCACCAGTGGTTTCCAATTCATGTGGCCTTGTTTAGAGAGCGAGAGAGAGAGAGTCGGTTTTGGTACATAGCTAGTATAGGGCTGACCTACCTATGTGTATCTGCTGGTTCTGTGTGGCCTTCCTCTGTAGAGATCTTATACAACCCTATTACAGCCATTCACTCTGATACATGCTGATTACTCACATCCTTAATCCACAAATTAACACCCTTCCTCTCTTTCCCTCCCCTCTCCCTTCCTCCTCCTCTACCTCCCCTCTCCCTTCTTCCTCCTTCCTTCTGGGAGGAAACCGGGGGGCCCTGGTAACCTCTGATTGATGCCTGGTGTTCTCAGGGGGAAGATAATGAATGTGGGAACCGGAGCCAGTTGAAGTGGAGCACCTCCCCAAAGAAGGGAAGGGATTGGTTTTAATTAGCCAACTTTAATGGGGCAGGAGGGAGAGAAAGGGTGATGAGGAAGAGGGAGAGCGATGGAGAGAGACATAGGGAGAGAGAGATACAGGCTTTAAGTCTCTTTGTGGCAGGTTTAGTATTGAACTCACTAGTACATGAACTCTACTCTACTACAGAAGCATATATCAAAGGAATTGCCTGTTGAAACCTGCTTGTAGAGCAACAACACAGTACTCAGTCATCAAAACTAGCTTTCCTTGGCTTCACTCACACTGAACATTTATTTGGCAAAAATACCCCAGCTACTGTAGCTGTGTGAAATGAAGTAAAATAATGTTTCCTGGGGACCTATATAGCTGTGAGCCACTCAGTTTTAAACTAACCTAGATTGATGTTGGTGTTGGGGAACAGGGTTGCATAAGCAATGTTAAATACCTGAATCCTGCAACCGTTAAATAATACATCTAGTGTAATGCTGCCTCCCAGTCTCCCACTGTCTCTTCTCCAGTCTCCACCACACTGGTCTAACAGCCACACTGACTGAACATATAAACCTATAAACATATAAACCTATAAACATATGACTGAACATATAAACCTACCAAGACATTTACTGGCAACTTTTCCATGCCGCCCACTTTTTTTTTCTATCTGAAAGGTATTGGCAGTAACTAGCCTCCCCTTTACATCTACCTACCTCAGGCCTGGGCAAAGGCCGGCCAGGAGCCGTATGCGGCCTGCGACCTGATTCAATACGGCCCGCGAAATCATGCTCAGATCACATAAAGAATTTGCTATCGTAAAGTTTTGAAAAACGTATTTGTTATTCAAATTAGTGATGGGTCGTTCACGAACGAGTCGGCTCTAAGGTGAACGTTGGGAGCCGGCTCACATATCAGAAGAGCCAAATCTATTTATAAAAATATAAATAAATTAAGGTATGAATAATCAAAAAGATTTAAATGAATAGAATTAACTAATTCAAAGAACGAAAAAAGAAATAAAATAATATAGACCTAAATGCTCAAGCGCACAGACATTCGTTCTGACTGTCTGCTCAGACTAACAGCCTCACCTGTTGTTCCTGTCAATCAGGAACAACAGGTGAACCAAAGATGCGTGAAGGAGGGCCGAGCCAACTCCCTCACAGTCAAACACTTAGCAGCCGAGGAGAGAGAGGAAGGACAGCTGTGAAAACAACAGCTGGAAAATGAGTCGGAAGCACAGTAGCATTTGGATGCATTTTAATTATGTAGACAATGTTAGAGCACAGTGTAGAATTTGCCAAAACAAAATCTCATATAAAGCCGGTTCGACGCACAACCTACACCGGCATATGCGACTGTGCACCCAACTGTGAAGCTAGCCGGCCTGCTAGTGATAGTGGTGGAGCCAGCACCTCCACACGTGGAGATGTAGCCACTCAGTCAAGTAGGCCTACTCTGTGACCCACAGCAACACAGTCTTCTATGGACCAGTTTATGCCAAAGCCTATGTCTGTAGCAAAACAAGGCCAAATTGATATTGCATTGGCTAAAATTATTGCCACCGATTTCCAGCCATTTTAGATCGTGGAGTACAGAGGTTTTAGAAATTATAGCAATAGTCTAAATCCAATGTACACAATTCCAAGCAGGAAAACCCTTTCAAAATCACTTATTCCACAACTGCACGAGGACAGACAGTGACTGACAGGCTGACACACACGTCACAGTTATAAATAGTAGTTAGCTAGAAATTGCGCAAAAAAATGTTTTTCAAAGAAAAGGAAAGTAGACAATGAATGTAGGGTGTTCCAGCAAGAGTGGACATTGAAATATTTCTTTATTGAGGTATCAGGTAAAGCTGTGTGCAAAGAGAGCATCGCTGTCTTGAATGACTACAACTTGTCCCGACACTTCCAGACGAAGCATGCAGAGAACTATAGGAATATGTATTCTGAGCAGAGGGCAAGTGCATCGAAAGAGTTGCTTTCTCAGTCGCAAAAGCAGCGAAGACTTTTCACAAAACTGCATTCAGGAAACGACGGAATTGCAAGAGCTAGCTATGTAGTCTCCCACAAAATTGCTAAACATAGCAAGCAATTCGCTGAGAGCGAATTCATTAAGTAATGAATAATTGACTCTGCAGCAATACTTTGCCCCAACAAGAAAGAGCTGTTTGAAAATGTTTCCCTGTCAAGACGAACAGTGACACGGCGTGTTGAGGACATCGCAGAGAATATGGAACCACAGTTGAAAGACAAGGTGAAGGATTTCACCCATTTATCCTTGGTCCTGGATGAGAGCAGTGGTGCACGTGACACGGCGCAGCTGTTGATATTCTTACGAGGCATAACCCTAGACTTAGAAATTACTGAGGAGCTTGCTATAGTGCAGTCAATGAAGAGCACAACCTCAGGGAAATATTTATTGAAGGGGGTTAATAAGTGTGTGGCAAAGCTGGGACTGAGTTTTGAAAAGTTATCCAGTGGGACCACTGTGGGTGCCCAAACTTGACAGGAAAAAACATTGGCCTTTTGAAAAGGATACAAGATCAAGTAGCTGAGCTGAACCCAGATAAGAAATTAATTTTCCTGCATTATTCATCAGGAGGTGCTCTGTAAATGTGTTCTGAAAATGAGCCATGTTGTGGATACAGTCACTAAAGTGGTAAACTTCATAAGAGCTAAATATTTAAATCACAGACAGTTTGTCTCACAGTTGGAAGAGACCGAGTCGGGTCATGCAAATCTCCCCTACCACACAAACGTGAGATGGCTGAGTTTGGGGAAGGTTCTTAAAAGGGTATGGGACCTGAAGTCGGAGAATGCTGAGTTTTTGAAAATGAAAGGAAAATATGTGGATTTCCCTCAACTGCAAGATAAAGAATGGTTGGCTGATTTTGCATTCGCCGTGGACATCATGGTCCTCATGAATGAAATGAATTCCAAACTACAAGGGAAGGGCCTTTTTGCACATCAGATGTACAGCCTTGTCAAAGCCTTCAAGGGAAAATTACTCCTCCTGACCCTCCAAGTAGAAGCCAACAATCTCACCCACCTTCCGACACTACTAGTCTGTTCCCTATCAGATGACCAGCAGGAGAAGCATACATCGCTGCTGCGTGCTTTGAATGGTGAGTTTTCTCGTCGTTTTGAGGACTTCAAAGATTTGGAAAATTAAATGCTCTCCTTTCACCTTCAATGTGGATAACGTTCCCACTGACCTGCAATTTGAGCTTATCAATCTTCAGTCTGATGCAGTGATTGGGGAACTATTCAAAACAGTGTCACTGACGAGGTTCTATGCATCTCTTGATGAACAAAACTTTCCAACGATTAGGAGTCATGCTCAGAAGATGTTTGTACTGTTTGGGTCAACCTATGTATGTGAACAGACATTTTCAGTGACGAAATATAACAAGTCAAGGCACAGATCATCTCTTACTGACTCTCACCTCTTAGCAATCCTTCACATAGTGACGTCAGAAACTATACCTGACTTCACTGCTCTAGTCAATGCCAATCAGAGACTTCACTACTGACACTGATTGAGTAGTTTAAATGTAATGTTGAGCTCTCTCTTTCTTGTGTTTTTGTGCATACCTGCTAACAAGAGTTCTGTCCGTGGTGCTGAATGTGCAGTGGACTTTCCCTCCATGTAGTTCATTGCATGTTTAATAATGACTACCAAAAGGAGAACATGGATGTGGTTTATTTCTGTGCATGTTAAAAAAGTAAAATAAGTAGCATATCTGGATGTGATTTACAGTAGATATATCTGTCAACACAGTTATACACATTATGTATAATCCTGTAATATGATTCTGGCCTGCAATGGCAAAAATATATTCTAATGTGGCCCTCCATGGAAAATAATTGCCCAGGCCTGACCTACCTGGTCTGACTGACCACACACAGCCTGTAGCCTCCCTGTACCTCTCTAGCCTATCTACCTGGTCTGACTGACTGATCACACACAGCCAATAGCCAACATCTTGAGGACAACCTAGGAGGCGTCTCAAATGGCATCCTATTCCCTAGTGCACTACTTTTTAAATTGTTCAGAGGTTAAATTATTTAAAAAAATATAGGTTAAATATCATTTCTACACACTTTATACCTGGTTTTAGTCATTTAAGTTCAGACTGGAGTATTTTTCAGTTAATAACAATGTACACAGACACTCGCAACCCATTGAAAACCTGGTCGCAACCCACCAGTTGAGAATCACTGATGTAGAGGATCTAGTTTCAGGCGTTTATTTTACACCTTCTACATTAGGTTAGCCTCTCAGTGATTGAACATCATAAGTACTGCCAGCAGACAGAAGATCGCAACGTGAATAGCAAATACTGTTTTGCAAGCACATTTGAAAAATTTATTAATCAAATCAAAATAACTCAAGCAAGCAATGTTAGCCTTGTCCTTGTCACTTTTCCTTCCTTTGGTGATTGCATACGCGGAGTGTGTCTGGAAGTGGGTGTGTCAACAGAAGTGGGAGGATCAACAGTGATAGGCGTTACACCAGCTCTTTGTAATTGGTTAGACGGTTTTGATTGAGCGTGTTGTTTTTATTGGTCAGTTCCCGAAAGTGTGAAACAAGACTGGGAGGGCTAACAGCCACTTTATTCTTGATAGAAAATCATACTGTGCCATTTGAATGTTAACAAAACACACAACAGACACCTCTCTTATAGCCTATACGGTATATGAAAATAAAATAAATATTGATGTCAGTTAATAGTCTAACAGTTTTCATGTATTACCAATAATAATGACTCTCGTATAATTGGGCAGCAAACAGCCTACCATTTTTTCATTTACCAATAAATCTATGTTTGATTATTATAACTCATGGCATCTATATATTTTACTTTAAAATTGTGTTTGGCTCAAAATAATTAATATTGTAGACTTGTGCAGCAAACCAGCTTAGAATGAAAAGTATTCAAGGACAAAGGTTAACAATAAAAGCCATCACTAATATGACTCCCACCAGAAAACCCCTGTACACAACAGATGAAAAGACAATGGCAAATTAACTTAATGACTTCTACATAAAGTTTGACATAACTTCTCTGCCAAGTGTGTTAACATGCTCAACACCAGCCTGGGTCACTGTCTTTTAGATATCTGTACATTCCCACACGGTTCCACCTCGGTGGAAGAAGGCAATCATCACCCCTCTTCCTCAGAAGCCTTCTCCCAAAGAAAACAAAGACTGTTGACCTGTTGCTCTGACCTCCATTGTAATGAAGTGTATTGAAAAGATCATGGCGTGTAAGCTACAGTCAGTCTAAACACACTGTTGGACCCGTATCAGTTTGCTAACAAATACAAACGTGGCACAGATGAAGCAATCCTCAGTATAGTGCATCTCATCCTGCAACATCTGGAGAACCCCAAGGCCTATCTATGCTCGACTGCTATTTGTGGATTTTAGTTCAGCATTTAAGTCAAAATTACTTTCATTTTCATATATAGGAAATAAGTGAGGTGTTTGTTGTGTGTTTTGTTAACATTCAAATGGCACAGTATTATTCTCAATCAAGAATAGAGTGCCTTTTATTCTCAATCAAGAATAGAGTGCCTTTTAGCGCACCAAGTCTTGGTTCACACGGTGGGGAACTGACCAATTAAAACGTGTTAAGACAATAAAAACAACACGCACAATCAAAACGGTCTGTTGATCCTCCTACTTCTGTTGACACGCCCACTTCTATACAGCACGTATGCAATTTCACATACTTGGAGCTAGCCAGCATGTTGGCTAGTTACATAAGCTATTTAGCTGTGCAAGACAAGCAGTCTTAAGTATTATAGAGTAGCGTGTACAACTTCAGAGGATAATAGAAGAGGCGTTAAGGGAGAAAGAGGAGCAGAGACAGGTAGGCCTCTGTTGTGGCTCTGCCTAGTTTACGTAACAAACTAATTCCTGTCCACTCTGACTTAGTACCATTTGATGTTTAGCTAATGATGCTTAGCTAGAGATGTGCCCATGGAGGGGAATGGGAGGAGGAAAGGACGGAGAGAGCAGGGATCAGGCACGTGCATAGATGGTCTTTCTAAGCACCTGCCCTTTTGCCCTCCTATAAGAAAAGTGCCCTTTCAGATTGGTGGCGTTTAACTTTTTATTTAACTTAGTCTATTTTGTCTCTTGTTATTTGAGTTGCCCATCAAACCAGCTCATTTCTAATTTTTGAATCTTGGAAACTCCCTCCTCCTTCGCCCCAACGCGTGCGTGTACTGAACTTCTCGTTATTACTTGTCCTGCAGGCAGAAGCTATCGGCGCTGAACGGTAGTGTAGCCTGTGTCATCTCACGGTCAGGAACAGTGAAGGCTTCCATTCGACTGTTAATAGGCCTAAAAGGCAGATAACTCCAATTACAGGTAAATACTTTTTTATGTATTTTATTTGACCTTTATTTAACCAGGTAGGCTAGTTGAGAACAAGTTCACATTTACAACTGCGACCTGGCCAAGATAAAGCACAGCAGTTTGATACATACAACAACAAAGAGTTACACATGGAATACACAGACATACAGCCAATAATACAGTAGAAAACAATAATAAAAAAAATAAGGGCAATAAATAGGCCATGGTGGCGAGGTAATTACAATATAGCAATTAAACACTGGAATGGTAGATGTGCAGAAGATAAATGTGCAAGTTACTGGGGTGCCAATGAGCAAGATAAATAAAAAAATACAGTATGGGGATGCGGTAGTAGGATGGGCTGTTTACAGATGGGCTGTGTGCAGGTGCAGAGATCTGTGAGCTGCATTGACAGCTGGTGCTTAAAGCTAGTGAGGGAGATAGGAGTCTCCAGCTTCAGTGATTTTTGCAGTTCATTCCAGTCATTGGCAGCAGAGAACTCGAAGGAAAGGCGGCCAAAGGAGGAATTGGCTTTGGGGGTGACCAGTGAGATAGCACGCGCTCCAGGTAGTATAAGGGTGGGTGCTGCTATGGTGACCAGTGAGCTGAGATAAGGTGGGGCTTTACCTAGCAAAGACTTGTAGATGACCTGGAGCCAGTGGGTTTGGCGACGAGTATGAAGCGAGGGCCAGCCAACGAGAGCGTACAGGTCGCAGTGGTGGGTTGTATATGGGGATTTGGTGACAAAGCGGATGGCACTGTGATAGACTGCATCCAATTTGTTGAGTAGAGTGTTGGAGGCTATTTTATAAATGACATCGCCAAAGTTGAGGATCGGTAGGATTGTCAGTTTTACGAGGATATGTTTGGCAGCATGAGTGAAGGATGCTTTGTTGCGGAATAGGAAGCCGATTCTAGATTTAATTTTGGATTGGAGATGTTTAATGTGAGTCTGGAAGGAGAGTTTACAGTCTAGCCAGAATCCTAGGTATTTGTAGTTGTCCACATATTCTGAATCAGAACCGTCCAGAGTAGTGATTCTGGACGGGTGGGCAGGTGCGGGCAGTGATCGGTTGAAGACTAGTTAGATTGTTTCAACAGAATAGCTACCTAGCAAGCTAATTAGATGATTTACATAATCTATACTGAAACATTTTTTAAACGCAACATATAGAGTAATGGTCCCATGTTTCATGAGTTGAATTAAAAGATCTGAGACATTTTCCATAAGCAGACAAAGCTTATTTCTCTACACTATCAAAATAAAGAAAGTTGCACACTACATATATACTCTCCCAACAGTTTAATGGGTATTTACCAATGTTTCGGCATCACTGTGCCTTCCTCAGGGTAATGTCATAAATATTTGAACCAGGTTATATAGACAAACAGTGCAATTAGTGTAATCAATGACAGTAGTGAGGGGTGTGTCGTATTGATAAAGTTAATTACAATTAATTAGTGACACTGTTAAAAAAGATTATATAGTATATGGCATATTAGGTATATTATTCAATTGTTATCACATGTAAACATAATGGAATATTGTACATCATATTGGCATTAACATACATGGTTTCATTCAATTACACAATTTTGTATTCCATTTTTGTTACATATAATAATGGTTCAACCTTGATATATAACAAACATCATCAACAGGGGGAACATATTAGATATATACTTAATAATCTGTAAAAATTATTATTTTAAATATATAAGACTTGTTCATGATGGAGAAAATGTTCATAAGAAGGGCCTGAGATCAAAATCAATATTCAGACCATTAGGGGTCAGTGTTTTTAGATAGAATATCCAGTAGGCCTCTCTGTAGTAGTAGGATCTCAATGTTACCTCCTCTTCTCGGTAGAGCAACATGCTCAATGCCTGTGTATCTCAGGGAGGAGACAGGATGGTTAGCCTCAACAAAGTGAGCTGCTACTGGATAGTCAATATTCTTACACCTGATTGAGCTGCGGTGTTCAGCTATGCGCTGCTTTAATTGTCTCTTCGTTTGTCCTACATAGGCTTTGCCACATGAACAGGTGATGAGATAGATTACTGCCTTGGTCTTACATGAGATGATACCCCTCACAGGGATCTTTACACCTGTATGTGGGTGTGTAAAGGAGGATGTTTTTTTGGTGCTATTACACTGTGTGCATGAGCCACATTTGTAGTTTCCATTTGGGATAGGTGTCAAGAGTGTCTGAGTAGGCTCAGGTGGCATGTCAGATCTTACCAAACTATCTCCAATATTGCGACCACGCTTATAGACCACCATTGGGTGTTCCTTGAAGAGGTGTGCAATTTTTTTGTCTGATTGCAGAATATGCCAGTGTTTTTTCAGGATTGCTTTCATTTTCTCCGAACCTTTGGTGTACTTAGTACAAAAGACAGTTGCGTTGTTTTTCTTCTTGGGTTGATTTTTTTTAGTAATTCCTCTTGGTTTTTGAGATATTTTCATCATTGCCGCATCAAGAGATTTGTCCATGTAGCCTCTCATTTTGAATTTCTCTGTCATTGTTTTAGCATTGCTGTCAAAATCTGACTGGTGGCTACAGATTTGTTTAACTCTGCATAACTGGCTATATGGTAGACCATTCTTGACGGGAAGGGGATGCATACTATCCGCACATAGCAAGGTGTTGCGATCTGTGGGCTTTGTGTATAAGTCTGTGTGTAATGCATCATTCTCTTTGATAATCCAAGTCCAGGTAGTTTATTTTTCTCTCATCAGTCTGCATGGTGAATTTGAGGTATTCAGAGCTCTCATTTAGTGTAATTTGGAATTCATTAAGTTCCTGTTGACTTCCTTCCCAGAGCACAAAGACATCATCTATGTATCTCTTCCATAGGAGTATTTTTTTAAGTAAGGGGTGTGTGTCTGTTTTAAAAAGGAATGTTTCTTCAAATTGTCCCACATACAGATTAGCATAGTTGGGGGAAAACGGGGAGCCCATAGCTACACCCCGAATTTGAAGGAAAAAGTCTGACTCAAAGACAAAATAGTTATGGGATAATACCAGTTCAGTAAGTAGTAAGATACAATCATTGGATGGAATAAGGGTAGAGTCTCTCTGCTGAAGGAAGTGTTGCAGTGCCTGCAAACCTCCAGTGTGTGGGATGTTAGTGTATAAGCTCTCCACATCAAAAGTGGCCAGCAGGGTGCCCTCTGGTATCCTTCCTAAGCCCTCTATCAATGCGATCATGTGACTAGTGTCTTTGACATAAGATGGGAGATTCTCAACCATCGGTTTAATGTGGTAATCCACAAATTTAGAAATGTTGGATGTCACAGAGTCGATTGCTGCTACAATGGGTCTACTTGGAGGAGGAGATACTTGTTTGTGTAATTTCGCGACTGTATAGAAAGTTGGTATCTTGGGGAATTTCACACATAGAAATTCAACTTCTTGTTTAGTGATTTGTCCTGATTCCAAACAGCATTCCACTGTGGATGAAATATTATGCTGGAATTCCAGGGTAGGATCACAATTCAGTTTGCGATAGAAGTCACATTTAGATAGTTGTCAGCGACATTCATTCACATAGTCGCATTTGTTTTGTATACAAATTCCTCCTCCTTTGTCACATTTTTTTATGATAATGGAAGGATCTGACTGTCACTCTAAGTGAGTATGTTCGAAATGGAGTTATCCCACGCAGACTACGTTGGCAAAAAGAACCTTCACTTGGCCAACGCACTGAAGAGTTTTGTGAACGATGGTGTGCTATACTAAATAAATGTTCATTGGACCTGATGACCTTGATCATTGAACAACTTAAAAGGGATATTATCGAGATCTCAACCTCAGTTGAAAATTCGCAGCAAGCTCTATGAGAACAACATAAAGATCCTATTAAACTGGATGATCTCATTAAGAGTAATGCTGACCTTCAGACTAAGATTGCGACCGAATTGAAGGAGAGGAAAATCAAGACGTATAAACGCGTTTTGGAAGATAAGAACAACGGACGAATATATATCTGGCGAGACTCTAATCACAAGAACACAAGGAACCGGAGGAGACAAGCCGATGACAGACGCCGAGTGCCTCTGTCAGACCATCTATCCACAGACAGCGCTAACTCTGGCTCCTCTACCAATGGTGAGCGTTTTTTCTACAACAGAGGGCGGGGACACCGAGGACAACGTCGAGGCCAACACCACCAGCACGTAAGAGGGTTCGACACATACGTCAGGGGAAGAAGGAATCCACTACCACCCCGCGACACTTATCAATTGAGACCCAGGACAAGCCCACAGTCCAACAGGAGCTAAATGTCTTCAACTTATCAAGTAAGACCCTGACATCCGCTCACCTCAGTGTTCTCAATAAGGGGTTAACATTTGTACCCACTGCATACATTAATGACTTTGATGTCCAAACAGATCTATTTAAGTTTTTTCGTAATCTGAGATTGCGTGAGTTTTTTGATAAGAGTGATACTTACATGACTCCACTTGAAATGTCATCCTCAGTGAGATATATACATAGGTCTACCACGCCAATCAATAGACTTACCTGTCCTACCGTGAGTCAAGGAGGAGACGTAGCTATTAATCCAACTGAGGTACCTGAGAACTCTGAGAGAACTACATTTAGAGCAAAAAGTTCATTTGTACCTCCTCCTAAACGTAATGCCTCCATAGAAACCTTCTGTAGGATTGTTGAAAATGATGTAGGTGACCTACTGAAAGACAAACAGAAACACAAAATCTATGATAACCTGAGTAGAGACGAGAGAATGGCACTTTTCAGTCTTCAGAAAATTCATGACAACATGAAAAAGATTTACCAGAAACAAATTATACATAAACTTCCTTTTCAGTATATATAATATCAGTAATATCTTTCAAATTGTTGCATGTTGCATTTTATATTTTTGTTCAGTATTCGCTATGATCAGCTGATAGCCCACCCATCTTTGCCCTCTCTTTGAGCGGTAAGATAGGCTATACGCTTGCTAGAGAGGAGAGTTGATTTCAGGATGTGAGCAAAGTTAGTAATAAGGAAGTGAGGATAGAGAGGGAGAGAGAAATGTGTGGAAGGATAGATGCAGACGGAGGATGAGTAATTGTAGCTATTGGCTCAGGTTGATAGATGGTTGACTTCTGCCAACACTCCCTGGCCTGGGTGAGTAAATTTGTTTTTGGGGAGAGGTGTGTGTGTGTCAAGGCTTTAGCTATAATTGAAGTGATAAAGAACATTCTGTGCATTTCAATCACAATCCTCTTATGTTTGTTTTGTGCAATGTCCAGCACGGCACTGTTATGTATTCATAAAGCTTGCGTGCGTGCATGCTTACGGGTGTTTGTGCAAAATAAAGCATATGCTTGTGTGTCAAGCTAGATTGGCTTCTAGGGTTACTATGGTTATATCTTCACCCTAGAAAAGCCTAATTCCCATGGAAAAGTCTGTATGACAGGGTGCATGTGCGTGCAATGCTTTCAGGTGTGTTATCAGCTCCAGAAGATGACTGGGTTGGCCATGTGCTCAGGCTCTCAGCTCTCTCCTATTATGGAAGTCTGGCCTTATTATGTGATACTGAGAGGCAGGGGGAGATGTCAGTGATACTGAGAGAGAGAGTGCACTCACTCATACTGTTTCTCTTGACTGTTGTCTTGTTTGCCAGTTAGTCTGCGTTATCTGTCTCTGTGAATGTCTTCACCAGAACATCATTTTTATATTGATAACAGATGAACAGGAAGGCATACATGTCTAATAAAAATCTAATTGTAATGGCAGTTAAGAACAGAAACAGCCTCTTGTGTTTGAGCACCATTGTTTCAGCCTGTGAGCTAACCAGTTGCTCTTCTGGTTAATGAATAGGTCTTTATATGTTGGCTAGCCCTTCTATAAGTCAATAAATTCACCTTATTAGCGTAACATAAATATGCTATGGGCTATGCAGAACGTGGTCAGGTCCACTCGGGTCTGTAAGCTGTGTTACATAGACCCGATGACCATCAAACAGGACCCAGCTCAGACCCGAGGGACAAGTTTGAATTTCAAACACAAACCCGATCCGTTCGGGTCTCGGGTATATTGTGTCCACCCGGACCCGTGAAGAGCTCTACAGTGTATGTGTGTGAAGTAAACCTGCTCTTACCCTGCCGCCCTCTTTGTGTCAATAGGTCCCTGAGAGAGTGACACACCTGTGGAACAAACCACCATGGTGCAGGAGAGTGAGTATGGCTTTACTGAAGCCCTCATCCCCCAGGGCACTCAACAGAAGAGACCAGCAGTAAGAACACCCTTCTGCCTACAGTACACACACCTACCTACCCACCAGGGGTTCCGTTAGGAAAATGTGACGCCGGACATTTGACCGGCAACATTTTAATTTACCGGACATTTGAGAAATTTACCAGACCCATATGCATTGGGTATGTAAACTGATTAGGGCAGTCAACCACAGTGCTCAGAATGACAAATCACATTTTGTTTATGGTAATTAATATTAACAGAACATGCAAGTCCAGGATGCAACGATGTGCGGTCCTTACCGAATTCTGATGCGCACTTTGAAGATGTCAGAGTAACTGTCCACATTGACTTTTCCTCAGCCAACAATACGAGTAACAAACAGAAAAATCACTAGGCAATGTCAATCTACTATACCCCATAGTACAAATTTTAGTAGAAAACAAAAGAATAGAAACACCCTGGTTAATATTATTGCACCCATTGACTTCAAGCGAAGAGGTGGTGCCATCTAATCGAGCTAAATGAGGAATAAAAGCAGTCGGATGCTAAGAGGTGATAGCATCAGGACTCAAACAATCCATTTATCAACATCTGACCTGGAAATGTTTGCGCCAAACACAAACTTTTAGTTAAGGATGGAAAGTAGTCAAAGGGATGGACGGTAGATAAGAATAGTGCTTATTCTATTCTATTGGTCAGCTTGTCGTGAAATAATTTGCCTATTCCAAACAGACTGGGACAGTTGTGGGATGATAGATCCCAAATTCATACAACCAGTAGGCTACATAAAATAAAATAAAAAATGTACTTTAAAAAGCAATGAGTGATGGAACCGATCAGAACGTTTAGCTTAAAATGTTGATAAACTATTATTTATTCACATAATAAGCGCAGCAAAGCAGTAGGCTACGCGCGACCGTTCGTTCCATAATGCAATTAGCGGGAAAACATCTGTCAAAAGCGCAACGCACATGCGAGTGGTTTCATGTAACAGAGATAAAAATAGCCTTTAAATATTTAGAAAGAGGGGTGATCTAATATGCAACAACTAGCATGGGTGTATGCCTAGGATTGTGCCTTTAGCTACTGGACAATAAAAAAAGTTATAAATATAAATGAACTGCCTCCACGGATATGGTCTGATTTTTGGCTAGGCTACTTTAAAGCAAGGTAAGACATGCCTCATAATGTAGTAAAACGATTAAGTAGGCTATGTTTTCAAAATGCGTACTGCCTCCATCTCATTGAAACTGGTGTGTGACACGCTGATGAAGCCTGCCTTCCGTTGCCAATGCATTTGCTGTTTGAGATGCTGTAGCATGTGAGGGGGAAAATTATGTACTCACCTTATTTGTTGGATATGTAACTATTATTTACTTAAACAGTGAGATATCTGTCCTGCTAATGCTGAGTTTTATGGTATCCACTCTAACTTCCTGGTGGTAAAACCTACAGCTGGCCTTCCAGGGACAGGATATGGAGTGGTTGTGACTGGGACAGAGAGGAGTAGAACAAAGGCCTCAATGGTTCTTAGACATCCTGGCCTGAGAAATTAGGCCAGGGTTGGGGGTTAAGATAATTGTTTGAAGAAATTACCAAGTCTCTCTCAGTACTAATTTTCCACGACAAGCAGCAGGAGCTCTCGCGTTGTCTGACAGGCTCTGTAGCTGTATGCATGTGATAAATAAAATGCATATTCCACTTAATTATGCAAATTGACCTATAGACCAGGAGAGGTAAATACCTTTCTATTTATGGATAAAGGACACTGATTAACTCCTTAGGCATGTCTCAGTTTACCTACCCACTTTTGGCTCTGCCTACTCCTGATAATTCATTTTTCAAATCATATGAGCAAAAAATATTTCGCTTTATCTGGGATGCTGAACCAGACAAGCTAAAGCGTACCTTCGGGAAGTATTCAGACCCCTTGACCTTCTCCACATTTTATTAGATTACAGCCTAAAATTTATTCAATTGTTTTTTTCCTCATCAATCAACACACACTACCCCATAATGGCAAAGCAAAAACTGATTTTTTTAAATTTTTGCAAATTTATAAAAATATCAAATGGAAGTATCACATTTACATATGTATTCAGACCCTTTACTCAGTACTTTGTTGAAGCACCTTTGGCAGCGATTACATCCTTGAGTCTTCATGGGTATGACGCTACAAGCTTGGCACACCTGTATTTGGAGAGTTTCTCCCATTCTTCTCTACAGATCCTCTCAAACTCTGTCAGGTTGGATGGGGAGCGTCGCTGCACAGCTATTTCCAGGCATCTCCAGAGACGTTTGATTGAGTTCAGATCCAGGCTCTGGCTGGGCCACTCAAGGACATTCAGAGATTTGTCCCGGGCGGCTAGCTCTATGAAGAGTCTTGGTGGTTCTGAACTTCTTCCATTTTTAAGAATGATGGCCACTGTGTTCTTGGGGACCTTCAATGCTGCAGACATTTTTGGGTACCTTTCCCCAGATCTGTGCCTCGACACAATCCTGTCTCTGAGCTCTACGGACAATTCCTTCGACCACATGGCTTGGTTTTTGCTCTGACATGCACTGTCAACTGTGGGATCGTATATAGACAGGTTCATATCCAATCAATTGAATTGACCACCGGTGGACTCCAATATACACTGCTCAAAAAAATAAAGGGAACACTTAAACAACACAATGTAACTCCAAGTCAATCACACTTCTGTGAAATCAAACTGTCCACTTAGGAAGCAACACTGATTGACAATAAATTTCACATGCTGTTGTGCAAATGGAATAGACAACAGGTGTAAATTATAGGCAATTAGCAAGACACCCCCAATAAAGGAGTGGTTCTGCAGGTGGTGACCACAGACCACTTCTCAGTTCCTATGCTTCCTGGCTGATGTTTTGGTGACTTTTGAATGCTGGCGGTGCTTTCACTCTAGTGGTAGCATGAGACGGAGTCTACAACCCACACAAGTGGCTCAGGTAGTGCAGCTCATCCAGGATGGCACATCAATGCGAGCTGTGGCAAGAAGGTTTGCTGTGTCTGTCAGCGTAGTGTCCAGAGCATGGAGGCGCTACCAGGAGACAGGCCAGTACATCAGGAGACGTGGAGGAGGCCGTAGGAGGGCAACAACCCAGCAGCAGGACCGCTACCTCCGCCTTTGTGCAAGGAGGAGCAGGAGGAGCACTGCCAGAGCCCTGCAAAATGACCTCCAGCAGGCCACAAATGTGCATGTGTCTGCTCAAACGGTCAGAAACAGACTCCATGAGGGTGGTATGAGNAGATCCTCAGACCCCTTGTGAGACCATATGCTGGTGCGGTTGGCCCTGGGTTCCTCCTAATGCAAGACAATGCTAGACCTCATGTGGCTGGAATGTGTCAGCAGTTCCTGCAAGAGGAAAGCATTGATGCTATGGACTGGCCCGCCCGTTCCCCAGACCTGAATCCAATTGAGCACATCTGGGACATCATGTCTCGCTCCATTCACCAACGCCACGTTGCACCACAGACTGTCCAGGAGTTGGCGGATGCTTTAGTCCAGGTCTGGGAGGAGATCCCTCAGGAGACCATCCGCCACCTCATCAGGAGCATGCCCAGGCGTTGTAGGGAGGTCATACAGGCACGTGGAGGCCACACACACTACTGAGCCTCATTTTGACTTGTTTTAAGGACATTACATCAAAGTTGGATCAGCCTGTAGTGTGGTTTTCCACTTTAATTTTGAGTGTGACTCCAAATCCAGACCTCCGTGGGTTGATACATTTGATTTCCATTGATAATTTTTGTGTAATTTTGTTGTCAGCACATTCAACTATGTAAAGAAAAAAGTTTCGAATAAGATTATTTCATTCATTCAGATCTAGGATGTGTTATTTTAGTGTTCCCTTTATTTTTTTGAGCAGTGTATTTGTAGAAACATCTCAAGGATGATCAATGGAAACAGGATGCACCTGAGCTCAATTTTGAGTCTCAAATAAAATTGTATTAGTCACATTCGCCAAATACAACAGGTGTAGACCTTACAGTGAAATGCTTACTTACAAGCCCCTAACCGACAGTGTAGTTAAAAAAAAAATACAGATAAGAATAAGAGCTAAAAGTAACAAGTAATTAAAGAGGAGCAGTAAAAAATAACAATATATACAGGGGGGTGCCGGTACAGAGTCAATGTGCGGGGGCACCGGTTAGTTGAGGTAGTATGTACATGTAGGTAGAGTTAATAAAGTGACTATGCATAGATGACAACAGAGAGTGGCAGTGGTGTGGAGAGGGACACACACACAATGTGAATAGTCTGGGTAGCCATGTGACTACATGTTCAGGAGTCTTATGGCTTGGGGGTAGAAGCTGTTTGGAAGCCTCTTGGACCTAGACTTGGCGCTCCGGTACCGCTTGCCGTGTGGTAGCAGAGAGAACAGTCTATGACTAGGGTGGCTGGAGTCTTTGACAATTTTTAGGACCTTCCTCTGACACTGCCTGGTATAGAGGTCCTGGATGGCAGGAAGCTTGGCCCCAGTGATGCACTGGGCCGTTCGCACTACCCTCTGTAGTGCCTTGCGGTCGGAGGCCGAGCTGTTGCCATACCAGGCAGTGACGCAACCAGTCAGGATGCTCTCGATGGAGCTGTAGAATCTTTTGAGGATCTGAGGACCCATGCCAAATCTTTTCAGTCTCCTAAGGGGGAATGGTGTGCTTGGACCATGTTAGTTTGTTGGTGATGTGGACACCAAGGAACTTGAAGCTCTCAACCTGCTCCACTGCAGCCCCGTCGATGAGAATGGGGGTGTGCTCGGTCTTCCTTTTCCTGTAGTCCACAATCATCTCCTTTGTCTTGATCACGTTGAGGGAGAGGTTGTTGTCCTGGCACCACACGGCCAGGTTTCTGACCTCCTCCCTATAGGCTGTCTCGTCGTTGTCGGTGATCAGGCCTACCACTGTTGTGTCGTCTGCAAACTTAATGATGGTGTTGGAGTCGTGCCTGGCCATGCAGTCGTGGGTGAACAGGGAGTACAGGAGGGGACTGAGCACGCACCCCTGGGGAGCTCCAGTGTTGAGGATCAACATGGCAGATGTGTTGCTACCTACCCTTACCACCATGGGGGCGGCCTGTCAGGAAGTCCAGGATCCAGTTGCAGAGGGAGGTGTTTAGTCCCAGGATCCTCAGCTTAGTGATGAGCTTTGAGGGCACTATGGTGTTGAACGCTGAGCTGTAGTCAACGAATAGAAATCTCACATAAGTGTTCCTTTTGTCCAGGTGGGAAAGGGCAGTGTGGAGTGCAATAGAGATTGCATCATCTGTAGATCTGTTTGGGCGTTATGCAAATTGGAGGGGTCTAGGGTTTCTGGGATAATGTTGTTGATGTGAGCCATTACCAACCTTTCAAAGCACTTCATGGCTACGGACGTGAGTGCTACGGGTCTGTAGTCATTTAGGCAGGTTGCCTTTGTGTTCTTGGGCACAAGTTGCCTTTGTGTTCTTGGTGGTCTGCTTGAAGCATGTTGGTATTACAGACTTCCTTGCCAAAAAAACAATACCGATTTATTTAAAGTTTTAGCAGCCTTTTAAGCATTCTAGTACAGTTTAAGTAGTTAACACACACATGGACACAGCAGTCTAAGGCACTGCATCTCAGTGCAAGAGATGTCACTACAGTCCCTGGGTCGAATCCAGGCTGTATCACATCCGGCCGTGATTGGGAGTACCATAGGGCGGCGCACAATTGGCCCAGCGTCGTCCGGGCCGTCATTGTAAATAAGAATTTGTTCTTAACTGACTTTCCTAGTTTAGGTAAAGGTTACACACCACACTGACCAAAAAGTTATTTTGTTGGCATTTACACATGTCCCCATACCAGTAAAACATAATCAAAATCCATTTCTTTCACTTACTTACTGTGCTGTTTCGTTGTTCATTTGTTTAGTCGTTTCATTCTCAACCAGGATTGATATGGAACGCCGTTGGGGTCTTTGCGTGTCAAAAAAGATGCACGTCAAATAAGCTTGTTGACCAATCAGGACCTGACTGACTGCACGTCACATAATAATTTAACGCATTCATAAATGTTTTACGTAGTTATTACACATTGAGTACACTCACTCTTATTTCATATGTCACAACGATTCATCAATACGTATGCTATGATGCTGGTAAAGTTGTCTTGCGCTACAGTGCTGGTCATAAAAAAATAATTAAAAGCTAGCTATCTCATGGATGCAAACAATGTTCTTCCCCAAAAACATAGTTAAACAACATAATCTAAGGGTCATCTAAAATAACTCTAATTTATAAGACCGTTATTATTTGATTAATGGTGGTCGGACCCATCTGTGAATAGCCACAATAGTGGACTTCGCGGTTAACCTTCAAAATAAAGTATGGCATAATTCTACTATTTGTATTCATTTGCATCACTGTCAATGACATACTTTTATTTTGAAGGCAAACCTCAAATTCCACTTGTGCCTAATCCTTATTGTGGTTAGCTTCACAACACAACCCGGTCTGGTCGGGCCTCACTAGCCAGATGAAGCTAGCTGGCTGCTTATAACGTTAGCTTTGGGCAACAGGGTTAAGTAGCTGGCTAGCTATTTATTTTCATGAACTGAAGTTCAATTTCAATAGGCGAACAACAAGTGGCAACCTAGCTAATATTTACTCACAAGGATTCCTAAATCATTGCTAAGAATAATGAAAATGACTGCAGTTTCTACTGGTCATTGTTTTCAGGCTGGTTGTATTGGTGCTAGCTAGGTACCAAGCTAAAGCTAGCTAGCTACCCGAGAAGTTGCAGTCGAACAAATGCTTTATTACCAACGCGGTATTGTAAATACATCGTTCACGGCCTTTGTTTTCTTGTTTGCAGACTTTTTTTTGTACAGCTTTGACAGTGCTACTGTAACTTTTTTTTTTTTGACACGCAAAGACCCAAACAGCATTCCATGTTATGTATGTTGTGTAGCTAATAGCAGTGACGCTATTACAGTGCAACTCTGGTAGGGCAACATCTGGGAAAAAAACAGGGCACTTGGTAGTGTGTACCGGTGCTCGACCAGTCAGCGCAAGCAAACATCACCCACAACAGAGAACAGCTGATTGTCAAGGGCAATGAATCACATTCTCTTGGCTTTAATGGATTTCGCTGAAATCTTCTTACTCTTTCAAATGACTGCTCGATCCACACAGCAGACATTGTGGGATAGGTTTGACATCGGTTTTTAACATCGCCGTTAAACTACTGGCCGATACCAATTTTTAACTAATGTCGTCCGGTTCCGATATGTTCACAGATATATCGTGCATCCCTAATAAATAAATATATAGATATAAAAAATTGTCGGAGGTTTACATACACTTAGGTCGGAGTCATTAAAACTAGTTTTTCAACCACTCCACAAATTTCTTGTTAACTTCTTAGGGGGTGGCAGGTGAGGTGACTGTTTTGGAGAGTCTGGCGTGCCCAAAGCAAAATGCCTGCCACTCAGGCTCAGAAAATAGGATATGCACATAATTAGTACTATTGGATAGGAAACACTCTGACGTTTCTAAGAGTGTTAACATAATGTCTGTGAGTATAACAGAACTCATTTAGCAGGCAAAAACCTGAGGAAAAAAACATCTGGAAATCAGTTTCTGGTGACCTTTGGCTCTGTTAGACACACTCCCTATTGAATCCATTTGTAACCAGGACTGAGACTGCAGTACCTATGGCTTCCACTAGATGTCAGCAGTCTATATACAAAGACTCAGAGAGATTGGAGTAAACACAACGAATAGGTACAGGAAATGGCATGGGGACCTGAAATGTCAACAAGTTTTCTCGGGCGCGAGTCTGGCTGGAACGCCCAACTTTATTTTACTTATATAAGGTATAGGTGACCATCCGAGTGAAATATTATCGCTAATATTCATAAAAGGATAGCTAAGGATGCATTTTAATTGGTATTTGATTTGTTTAGGAAAAGTTTATAGGTAAATTTGAACGCGTTCTCTTCACGTTTCAATGGGCGATTCGACGTTGGATTTTCTGAACATAACGCACCAACCAAACTGAGATTTATGGATATAATAAATGACTTTTTCTAACAAAAGAACCATTGGATGTCTTCGTTGGACACTTGGGAAGCCCTCAGCAGAAGTTATTCAAACGGTAAGGGATTTGTTTTTGTTGTGAAATATGTTTTGTGTGAACCGCGATGGTTTATGAATTTATGCTAATGCAGAAATATTGGAGGTGCTACACTCAATCAAATGTTGTGCTTTCGCCGTAAAGCCTTTTTGAAATCTGACAACGCTGTGATATTGCCAAGAAGCAGAGCTTTTGATGACTATGCAACACTGCTCCCTAAGTAGTTAACAAACTATAGTTTTGGCAAGTCTGTTAGGACATCTACTTTGTGCACGACACAAGTAATTTGTCTAACAATTGTTTACAGACAGATTATTTCACTTATAATTCACTGTATCACAATTCCAGTGGGTCAGAAGTTTACATACACTAAGTTGACTGTGCCTTTTAAACAGCTTAAACAATTCCAGAAAATGATGTCATGGCTTTAGAAGCTTCTGATAGGCTAATTGACATCATTTGAGTCAATTGGAGGTGTACCTGTGGATTTATTTCAAGGCCTACCTTCAAACTCAGTGCCTCTTTGCTTGACATCATGGGAAAATCAAAAGAAATCAGCCAAGACCTCAGAAAATAAATTGTAGACCTCCACAAGTCTGGTTCATCCTTGGGAGCAATTTCCAAACGCCTGAAGGTACCATGTTCATCTGTAAAAACAATAGTACGCCAGTATTAACACCATGGGACCACGCAGACGTCATACCGCTCAGGAAGGAGGCGCGTTCTGTCTTCTAGAGACGAACGTACTTTGGTGCGAAAAGTGCAAATCAATCCCAGAACAACAGCAAAGGACCTTGTGAAGATGCTGGGGGAGTTTGCAACTGCACATGGGGACAAAGATTGTACTTTTTGGAGAAATGTCCTCTGGTCTGATTAAACAAAAATAGAACTGTTTTGCCATAATGACCATCATTATGTTTGGAGGAAAAAGGGGGAGGCTTGCAAGCTGAAGAACACCATCCCAACCGTGAAGCACGTGGGTGGCAGCATCATGTTGTGGGGGTGCTTTGCTGCAGGAGGGACTGGTGTACTTCACAAAATAGATGGCATCATGAGGAAGGGAAATTATGTGGATATATTGAAGCAACATCTCAAGACATCAGTCAGGAAGTTAAAGCTTGGTCGTAAATGGGTCTTCCAAATGGACAATGACCCCAAACATACTTCCAAAGTCGTGGCAAAATCGCTTAAGGACAACAAAGTCAAGGTATTGGAGTGGCCATCACAAAGCCCTGACCTCAATCCCATAAAAAATGTGTGGGCAGAACTGAAAAAGCGTGTGCGAGCAAGGAGGCCTACAAACCTGACTCAGTTACACCAGTTCTGTCTGGAGGAATGGGCCAAAATTCACCCAACTTATTGTGGGAAGCTTGTGGAAGGCTACCCTGAATGTTTGACCCAAGTTAAACAATTTAAAGGCAATGCTACCAAATACTAATTGAATGTATGTAAACTTCTGACCCACTGGGAATGTGATGAAATAAATAATTCTCTCTACTATTATTCTGACATTTCACATTGTTACAATAAAGTGGGGATCCTATCTGACCGGGAATTTTTACTCAGATTAAATGTCAGGAATTGTGAAAAACTGAGTTTAAATGTATTTGGCTAAGGTGTATGTAAACTTCCAACTTCGTGTGTGTGTGTGTGTGTGTGTGTGTGTGCGTGTGTGTGTGTATATATATGGTGGATTGGAAATGATGCAGACAATTACATTGATGAAAGTAGAAGCTACAATCTATCCTCAATATTAAAGCTGATCTACCCCCTAAAAAAAACAATGTGGACAACAAACAGGTTCAAGTTAACTACTTAGGGAGCAGTGGGGCGCTAGCATTCATCAATATACAAGTTTTTCATAGTCATCAAAAGCTCTGCTTCTTGGCAATATCACAGCGTTGTCAGATTTCAAAAAGGCTTTACGGCGAAAGCACAACATTTGATTGTTTGAGGATAGCACCTCTAATATTTCAGCATTAGCATAAATTCATAAACCAGCGCGGTTCACACAAAATCCATATCACAGCGAAAACAAATCCCTTACCTTTCGAAGAACTTCTGCTGAGGGCTTCCCAAGTGTCCAACGAAGACATCCAATGGTTCTTTTGTTAGAAAAGTCATTTATTATATCCATTAATCTCCGTTTGTTTGGCACGTTATGTTCAGAAAATCCAACGTCGAATCGCCCATTTAAACGTGAAGAGAACGCGTTCAAATATACCTATAAACCTTTCCTAAACAAATCAAAGACCAGTTATAGTGCATCCTTAGCTATCCTTTCATGAATATTAGCGATAATATTTCACTCGGATGGTCACCTATACGTTATATAAGTAAAATAAAGTGGGGCGCGCATGTAGTTATGTTGATGCTTGACAGATGTCAACAAGAGAAATCTTGTTGACATCTAGGCTCCCTTGACCATTTCCTGTACCTATCCGTTTTGCTTACTCCTATCTCTCTGTCTTTGTATAGAGACTGCTGACATCTAGTGGAAGCCATAGGTACTGCAGTCTCAGTCCTGGTTAAAATAAAAATGAATAAGCAGCCTGGAGAAGAAGGTCAAGTACAAAATAAACTGCAAATCCGGATGGATTTTCCTCGGGTTTTCGCCTGCTATATCAGTTCTGTTATACTCACATACATTATTTTAACACTCTTAGAAACTTCAGAGTGTTTCCTATCCAATAGTACTAATTATGTGCATATCCTATTTTCTGGGCCTTAGTGGCAGGCATTTTACTTTGGGCACGCCAGACTCTCCAAAACCGTCACCTATGCAGCCGCTCCCTAAGAAGTTAACGTATTTCGCAAAGATGGGATGGGTCTACATTTTGTTATTTTGTTTCTGTACAGAAACATTGGAGTTGATTCCAAGGCAATACAAAAACGACCGTAAATACACAAGCAACCATATATTTGGCCTTGGAGCATGTTCTGATTGGCCAGTGAGGGGTCAAGCATCAACATAACTACATCTTATTTATTTATCAAAACCCAGCCCTTTTGCGCCACGGCCAGAACTGCGCCCATCATTCTTGGGTGTGAAAATTGTAAAAATATTTCTGACACAGCCCTAAACCTAGAAGGCAAGGTAAACGCCAGTAAATAGACAGGCATACAACATATGGTGAATCATTTCTATCCTGATGGGAGTGGATGACAATGCCCCCATCCACAGGGAACGAGTGGTCACTGAATGGTTTGAGCGTGATGTAAACCATATGCCATTGCCGTCTCAGTCACCAGGTCTCAACCCAATTGAACACTTATGTAAGATTCTGGAGTGGTGCCTGAGACAGCGTTTTCCATCAACAAAACACCAAATTATTGAATTTCATGGTGAAAAATGTTGTCGCATCCCTCCAATAGAGTTCCAGACACTTGTAGAATCTATGCCAAGGTGCATTGAAACTGTTCTGGCTCATGGTGGCCCGCCCTATTAAGACACTTTGTTGGTGTTTTTCATTATTTTGTCAGTTACCTGTACCTACCCTACTGCCTTTTATGGGCCCTGGTCAAAAGTAGCAAACTAGAGAGGGAATAGGGTGCCATTTGGGATGTATCCTATGATAAGATGAATACATAGCAGTCAAGTGTGATGTAAATGTTTTCACCCATCTCTGGCAGGTTCCAACAGAATCTCTTCCAGCTCGATTTGGGTTTGGAGAGTTGCTTTCAACATGTCAGCACTTTAGATTTTTCCACAATGTGTTCTTACTGTAGTGAAAACTTACTGGCTCATTTATCAGTGTCATACTGCAGGCTCTCTACTAAAGTGGCTTGTCCCTGGCCCTGCTCAGCCTGTGGAGGATTTGCTAATATTTGAAATAGGCCTACCTGTGATTTGGCTGGAGGAATGGGAGGAAGGAATATACATCAGTGGAGGCTGCTGAAGGGAGTATGGCTCATAATGATAGCTGGAACGGCACAAATGGAATGACATCAAGCACATAGAAACCATGTGTTTGATACCATTCCACTTATTCCGCTCCAGCCATTACCACTAGCCTGTTCTCCCCAATTAAGGTGCCAACAACCTCCTGTGATATACATGTGTAATGATCTGCATGTCATTGTATCGGTAAGGGGAAAACACTGCATGTCTTTTCAGTTAACACACACATCCTCCCTTCCTCACACACTCTGTCTCCCTCACTCTCATAAACACACACACACCATTCTCTCTCTCCCACAGACACACACCCTCCCTCCCTTCCTCACACCGTCTGTCTCCCTCACTTTCATAAAACACACACACCACTCTCCCACAAACACACATACACACACTACTCCCAACTTTTAAAACAATAGGCACCAAACAGAATGGAAGGAGCACCAGAAATAAATAGATTTGATATAGTTTAGGCTTACATTAGGCCTATATGAATTATTCCTTTTGAAACACCCGTCATGAGTAGCAGACTCTTCCTTTCTTCCTGTGCCAATTCAATTTGCCTAAACCTACTGTCAAGTTACCAGGTTGTTAGCCAGCTGGGTAACATGACTGAACGTTGTCTGTTATCAAACCAATAATTAGCAACCCAGGATTAGTTTAAAACGGCCCGTGACATGAAATTATACAATGTATCGCTTTGCGGGCTGCTCCAATGTAACAAATATACAACTCTAACAACAGAAGACTCATCAGGGTCTGGGTCTGCATCCCCGCTCGCCATCACGGTTAAATTATAAAAAATTTAAAACAAAGTGAAGTGGATATTATTGCCTGCTCATTCAAGAGACTAGTGGCTGTTGCTTAAATTCAACAGACGTTCTAAACCAAACTGACTTTAGAAACAGTGTAGAACAGGTTCTTTAAATCGGTCAGGCTGAAAAGTCGGTAGTACGGTATTCTAAAAAGTATCATGACATTTTGGTACCGTGATATTACCGTGGTACCGGTATACCGTGCAACACTACAAGCAAGCCAATCAATGCCTTTGTCTCCAGCTTGGCTCTCTGTTACACATGCGCACACACACAGCACAATACTTGTGTGTTGGGAGTAGACAGAATAATAATGGATTTGGTCTCACTGATGATAGGGATGTCATGTAAACACATTCTACTGCCACTTAGCTAGTTTGAAAGTCACAGCTCAAAAGTCCTATACAGTGACAATCCTGTTTGTGTTAGACATGTTGACATGTTTATGACATGTTGTTGATATAAGATCATGTGTTTGTGCCGGACGATATAAGAACAGTACCTCCATATGAAGCATGTTGACTCAGAGTTGATGCTGTCGTCAATGTTACATGTGATTTTGTGTGTGTGTGTGTGTGTGTGTGTGTGTTAATGCCATATCCCTGCATTCTATCCCTGTTAGTTGTCATGGGGGTCGAAGATCAAGAAAAAGCTGAAGACTGTAGCTCCCTACCTCGGCAAATTCAGACCATCCATAGGACAATGTTGCCACCAGTGTACCCCTGACAGCCTGGTAAGTAGGGGGAGGGGGATGGAGAGAAAAGCGAGGTGGGTACTTAAGCAATAAGGCCCAAGGAGGAGGTGTAGTAGTGTGTTGCTAGGTAACAACGTACCTAGTACTTTTTATGAATGTACAGGCCATGTGTATGTTGTCTCCAGTGGAGGCTCATAATAATGTCCGGAACGGAGCAAATGGTATCAAACACCTGGAAACCATTTGATGTATTTGATACCATTCCACGATGTCCGCTCCAGTCATTACCACAAGCCCGTTCTCCCCAATTAAGGTGCCACCAACCTCCTGTGGTTGTCTTGTATATCATGGGCAGGATAGGCTCTAACAATGGGAATTCCAAACCACCCGTTGTATAATTAAGCAATACGACCTCAGGGGTTTGTGGTATATGTCCAATATTCCACAGCTAAGGGCTGTTCTTAAGGACAACACAACGCTGAGTGCCTGGATATAGCCCTTAGCCGTGGTATATTGGCTATATACCACAAACCTCTGAGGTGCCTTATTGCTATTATAAACTGGTTACCAACGTAATTAAAACATTAAATAGTTATTTTTTGTCATACCCATGGTATATGGTCTGATATACTGTAGCTTTTGGCCAATCAGCATTCAGGGCTCGAACCACCGGTTTTATAAAGTAGATTGCGTCTCAATAGTGTCTTCCATTTCCTTGTGTTCCTCCATTTTGACACCTGTCTACTGTTTTCAGACTAATGCAAATCCAAGATTGCGTAGCAGATGCAAATCCAAGATGGCGTAGCAGTCGGTCGTGTGTTGTTTGTATTTGTCTTATCCTGTTTAACCTCTTAAGCATCATTAAGGCGCGCTAGCACCCCGTTCCCGACACTACCCGGTGAAATGTAAGGCTTCAAATTCAAAATCCAAAAGTTGAATTATTAAATAGCCGGCTTTTATCTTTTCTCGTATACATTTTAATCTCACTTTCTATTTACGAACTAAATATCCTGCAACCCGCCTCACCCAATGTGGTACAGATCTGCAATTTTTATTCCTTATAACTGGAACCTCCGTCAGGAGCTAGCCAGCTAAATAGCTACTAGTCTTTGTTAGCCACGGCTAGCGGCCTTCACCTTCTAGCTCGGACACCGCCAGCTTTAGCTCGGACAATACATGCCAGTCTGCACAGCGCGATATCAACTCTGAGCATATCGGACTGCTTCCCCCTACCACATCACCGGATTCCTGCCGCTCTGGATCATCGCACCTAGCTAGCTGCTACCGAGTGGCTACTGTTAGCTAACGCCTCTGTCCCGAAGCAAGCACCAGTTAGCCTTGAGCTAGCCACGAGCTAGGCCCATATACCAGCTAATTCTAGGGCTACAATAACTTTTTTGCCAATTGGCCTGGACCCTGAACCCGCCGATCCATCACGACTGATCTGCCGACGTGGTCGACCCAATGTGTTCTCAACGGGCTTTTCTGTTGCGATGTCGCCGAAGACCCATCTTCTTGCCCCGGCCCGCTAGGTTTCTAAGCGCCGTGTCTCCCACTCGCCTAGCGTAGTACTGACTACTGAACGGCTCCCTGACTCACCTATTGCTGTTCTTTGGACCCTATGATCACTCGGCTACACAGCTGATGCCCCCTGGACTGTTACAATAACACGGTACCTAATTTTGTTTATCTGTTGGCCCCAGCCTCGAACTCAGGTCCTGTATGTACCTAACTGGCCTGCTCTGCCCATTCATCGCCGTATACCCATTGTTGTCTTAGCTCTCTCGATCAACACCTGTGACTGCTTGATGCCTCTCTCTGTCAATATGCCTTGTCTACTGCTGTCTCGGCTAGTCCTTATTGTTTTATTTCACTGTAAAGCCTTCAGTCCCGCTCATCTTGCCATAGATAGCTCTTTTGTCCCACCCCCCACACATGCAGAGACCTCACCTGGCTTAACTGGTCCCACCAGAGACGAAACCTCTCTCAAAGTCACTCAAATGAATCTATTGTACCATGCTCAGAAATCTGCTCCTTTTATTCTCTGTTCCAAAAGCACTAGACGACCAGTTCTCATAGCCTTTAGCCGTACCCTTATCCTACTCCTCCTCTGTTCCTCTGGTGATGTAGAGGTTAACCCAGGCCCTGTAGCCCCCAGTTCCACTCCTATTCCCCAGGCGCTATCGTTTGTTGACTTCTGTAACCGTAAAAGCCTTGGTTTCATGCATGTTAAGAAGTTAACATCCGAAGCCTCCTTCCTAAGTTTGTTTTATTCACTGCTTTAGCACACTCCGCCAACCCTGATGTCCTAGCCGTGTCTGAATCCTGGCTTAGGAAGGCCACTAAAAATTCTGAAATTTCCATCCCCAACTACAACATTTTCCGCCAAGATAGAATTCCCAAAGGGGGTGGAGTTGCAATCTACTGCAGAGTCTGCAGAGTTCTGTCATGCTATCCAGGTCTGTACCCAAATAGATGCTCCTACTTTAAAAAATCTACCTTTCCAGAAATAAGTCTCTCACCGTTGCCGCTTGTTATAGACCCCCCCCTCAGCCACCAGCTGTGCCCGGGACACCATATGTGAAGTAACTGCCCCCCAATTATCTTCAGAGTTCATACTGTTAGGTGACCTAAACTGGGATATGCTTAACACCCTGGCAGTCCTACAATCTAAACTAGATGCCCTTAATCTCACACAAATAATCAAGGAACCTACCAGGTACAACCCTAAATCCGTCAACGTGGGCACCCTCATAGATATCATCCTGACCAACCTGCCCTCTAAATACACCTTTGCTGTCTTCAACCAGGATCTCAGCAATCACTGCCTCAATTCCTGCATTCGTAATGGGTCTGCGGTCAAACGACCACCCCTCATCACTGTCAAACGCTCCCTAAAACACTTCAGCAAGCAGGCCTTTCTAATCGACCTGGCCCGGGTATCCTGGAAGGATATTGACCTCATTCCGTCAGTAGAGGATGCCTGGTTATTCTTTAAAAGTGCTTTCCTCACCATCTTAAATAAGCATGCCCATTCAAAAAATGTAGAACTAAGAACAGATATATCCCTTGGTTCACTCCAGACTTGACTGCCCTTGACCAGCACAAAAACATCCTGTGGTGTACTGCATATACATATATATATCTCCAATATACACAGGCAGTTAGGAAAGCAAAAACTAGCTTCAAACAGAAATTTGCATCCTGTAGCTCCCAAAAGTTCTGGGGCACTGTAAAGTCCATGGAGAATAAGAGCACCTCATCCCAGCTGCCAACTGCACTGAGGCTAGGAAACACTGTCACCACCGATAAATCTACGATAATCGAGAATTTCAATAAGCATTTTTCTACGGCTGGCCATGCTTTCTACCTGGCTACCCCTACCCCGTTCAACAGCTCTGCACCCCCCACAGAAACTTTCCCAAGCCTCCCCCACTTCTCTTTCACCCAAATCCAGAAAGCTGATCTTCTGAAAGAGCTGCAAAATCTGGACCCCTACAAATCAGCTGGGCTAGACAATCTGCACCCTTTTTCTATAATTATCCTCCGCAATTGTTGCAACCTCTATTACTGGCCTGTTCAACCTCTTTCGTATCGTCAGAGATCCCTAAAGATTGGAAAGCTGCCACGGTCATCGCCCTCTTCAAAGGGGGAGACACTCTAGACCCAAACTGTTACAGACCTATATCTATCCTACCCTGCCTTTCTAAAGTCTTCAAAAGCCTAGTTAACAAACAGATCACCAACCATTTTGAATCCACCGTACCTTCTCCGCTATGCAATCTGGTTTCCGAGCTGGTCATGGGTGCACCTCAGCCACGCTCAAGGTCCTAAACGATATCATAACCGCCATCGATAAAAAAACAATACTGTGCAGCCGTCTTCATCAACCTGGCCAAGGCTTTTGACTCTGTCGATCACTGCTTCTTATCAGCAGACTCAACAGCCTTGGTTTCTCAAACGACTGCTTCGCCTGGTTCACCAACTACTTCTCAGAGTTCAGTGTGTCAAATTGGAGGGCCTGTTGTCCAGACCTCTGGCAGTCTCTATGGGGGTGCCACAGGGTTCAATTCTCGAGCCGACTCTTTTCTCTGTATACATCAATTATGTCGCTCTTGCTGCTGGTGATTCTCTGATCAACCTCTACGCAGACGACACCATTCTGTATACCTCTGGACCTGCTAGCGCCCCACTCCCGACACTACCCGGTGAAATGCAAGGCGCCAATTTCAAAATCCAAAAGTTGAATTATTAAACATTCATCAATATACAAGTGTTTCATAGTCATCAAAAGCTCTGCTTCTTGGCAATATCACAGCGTTGTCAGATTTCAAAAAGGCTTTACGGCGAAAGCACCACATTTTGATTGTTTGAGGATAGCGCCTCACATATTTTCTCATTACCATAAATTCATAAGCCTTCACGGTTCACAGCGAAAACAAATCAATTATCTTTTGAAGAACTTCTGCTGAGGGCTTCCCAAGTGTCCAAGAAGACAATCCATGGTTCTTTTGTTAGAAAAAGTAATGTATTATATCCATAAATCTCTGTTTGGTTGGCGCGTTATAATGAGAAAATACAGCCTCCACTCGTCCATTGAAACGTGAAGAGAACTCGTTCAACTTATACCTATACACTTGTCCAAGAACAATCAAACATAATTGTAAATGTATCCTTAGGAACACTTTTATGTATATATAGTATAATATTTCAACCGGAATATAAACTGGGCGATAAGAAAGGAAAAAACGACAGAGCGCAAGCCGTGAACGCGCATTTTCTTCTATTGACATCTGTGTGGCCACTTCCTAAATCTTCTTCTTCTATCCTCTAAAGCAGCTAAAAAGAATCAAAACACTCTCTCGAGACTGTTGACATCCAGAGGAAGCAATAGGTACTGCATTCATATGCCCTTATATGGGCATTTTCATAAGGGAGGGGTTCCAAATGAGGCAATGTGTCAAAACCACTTTTTCCAGGACAGAAATTCCTCGGGTTTTTGCCTGCCATATCCGTTCTGTTATACTCACAGACAACATGTTAACACTTTTAGAAAATTCAGAGTGTTTCCTATCCAGTGGTACTAAATATATGCATATCCTATTTTCTGGGCCTGAATGGGAGGCATTTTACTTTGGGCACACCAGGCTCTCCAAAACCGTCACCCCAGCTCATCTCAGCTCACTGGTCACCATAGCAGCACCCACCCACAGCACACGCTCCAGCAGGTTTATTTCACTGGTCATCCCCAAAGCCAACTCCTCTTTGGCCGCCTTTCCTTCCAGTTCTCTGCTGCCAGTGACTGGAACGAATTGCAAAAATCACTGAAGCTGGAGACTCCTATCTCCCTCACTAGCTTTAAGTATCTGCTGTCAGAGCAGCTTACCGATCATTGCACCTGTACACAGCCCATCTGTAAATAGCCCACCAAACTACCTCATCCCCATATTGTTGTTATTATTTTTTTGCTCCTTTGCACGCCAGTATCTCTAGTTGCACATTCATCTTCTGCTCATTTACCACTTTAATGCTAAATTGTAATTATTTCGCTACTGGCCTATTTATTGCCTTACCTCCCTAATGTTACTACATTTACACACACTGTATATAGATTTTTCTATTGTGTTATTGACTGTACGTTTGTTTATCCCATGTGTAACTCTGTGTTGTTTGTGTCGCACCTCTTTGCTTTATTTTGACCAGGACGCAGTTGTAAATGAGAGCTTGCCTACCTGGTTAAATAAAGGTGAAAAAAAAAAAAAAATATATATATATATATATATATATATAATGCAGACAGAGGAGAGAAAGTCACTTCAGACTATTGAGGTGTACCCAGAGAGAGCGAGGCTATTGAGGTGTACCCAGAGAGAGAGCGAGGCTATTGAGGTGTACCCAGAGAGAGAGCGAGGCTATTGAGGTGTACCCAGAGAGAGAGCGAGGCTATTGAGGTGTACCCAGAGAGAGAGCGAGGCTATTGAGGTGTACCCAGAGAGAGCGCGAGGCTATTGAGGTGTACCTATAGACCCCTTTCTGCGCATGAGGGTGGCAGAACACAAGACGTTCTTATAGAACACCAGCAAAAAACGCCTCTATTTACATGTTGCTTATTTCACCCTACTTTTGGATTATAATTGGATGAATGTTTGAATGTCCGGCTTAATATATTGTGTGTGTCATCATTGCAAATCAATTACATTATACTTAAACACTTAAACTTCAACCAGTAAAATTGCTCTTTGGCTAGCTTTTGCTACAGCCTATAAGAATTAGCATTCTAGTGTTAGCATTCTAGCTAACAACTGCTGCATCCAAAATAGTTATTTAGCAAAAAATCACAAAATATAATCTTAGCGACTGTTCAAGCAAGAATCAAAACCTCATTGTAAGTCTATGACAACACCAAAAAGTTATTTCGTTTAGAAGTAGAAGTCTAAATGTTGAATGGCGATGGCTTTCTTACTGCCGCCAAGAGTCGCACGCATCTGTGTGCAACATCAGTGTGTCGTGTGCTGGAAAAGGGTCTATAGAGAGAGGCTATTGAGGTGTACCCATAGAGATAGGGTTGACCTGACACACACAGCACATTTAGCAAACCCAGTCATGTCCTAATAAATGGCCCCATTTAAATGAAGTCCTTAGAGGATGTTCACTGTTCACATCAGTCAATCTCTGCAGCAGTGGGGGCTGGAAGCACTTTAAATCAGAATGGGTTCATAGTAATGGCTGGAACAAAATGAATGGAATGGTGTCAATCACATCAAACGTGTTTCATACCATTCCATCATTCAATTCCAGCCATTATTATGAGGTATGGTACTGGCAGTGTGTAGTAGTCTTTGGACTGGTCTAACAAACTCGGTTGTGTGTGCGTACACTTGCATTTCAGGGCAAGAAGCTGGGACAGACCATACCCTCTCTGGGCTTCCAGAATCTACTGAGTGTCAATGAGACTCACACCAGGTAGACGTAATATACATATATATACACACACACACACACAGACCTCCACGGCCTTACACTGCATGCAAACACTCAATGATGTGATGTTTCCTGGGTGTTGTAGGTATCGTGGTTGGCTGGTGAGGAGAGTGTGCTGTGTGCTGTTGGTCAGAGGCTGCAGGGTCTACCCTAGTTCTGCTACTGACAGAGTGGAGCGAGTCTCCCAAAGCAACAGGTACCTGTGTGTGTGTTCAAGTTTTATTGTTGCATGCATAAGTACAGTTAACGCTTCAAACACACCGACAGCGTCATTGCATTTTGGTACACCAGAGTTACATACTTTTCCAATGAAACGCTGCGTTTGCTTTGCAGCATTGTGTTGCAGAGACAGTTGCAGTGCGTTCAGTGTGGTGCGTACGTTGGATTTATCGAACGTATACGTCAAACTGTATGCGTAAAGACGGCTTGACAGAAATGGTAGCAGAAGGTGAATGTTGAGCTTTTGTTGCACACATATCCAGATGACGCTGCGTACTATTTTGAACATTGACGCTGTCGGTGTGTTCGTAGCTTAACTTGCAAGCTCTACCCAACAGTGCAGTAATCACTATAAAAAATTGTATAGCAAAAATGGATCGCTCCTACAGACCAATAACGAAAATGGATCGCTCCTACAGACCTATAACGAAAATGGATCGCTCTTACAAACATAACAAAAATGGATCGCTCTTACAGACATACAACCAAAATTGATCGCTCTTACAGATATATAATGAAAATGGATTGCTCCTACGGACAGTGAGTCAATGTTAGAATAGACAAAACGAGTGGCTTATGCGACTTTGACCGTGGTATGATCGTCGGTGCCAGGCGTGCCAGATCCAGTAACTCCAAAACAGATGCCCTCCTTGGCTTTTCACCTATGACAGTGTCTAGGGTTTACCAAGAATGATGCGACAAACAAAAAACATCCAGTCAGCGGCAGTCCTGTGGGCGAAAACAGCTTGTTGATGAGAGGTCAAAGAAGAATGGCAAGAATCGTACAAGCTAACAGGCGGGCCACAAACAGATAAATAACGGTGCAGTACAACATTGGTGTGCAGAACGGCATCTCGTAATGCACAACGTGTCGATCCTCGTCACAGATAGGCTATTGCAGCAGATGACTGCATCGGGTTACACTCCTATCAGCTAAAAACTACACGAAGCGGCTCCAGTAGGTAAATGTGAACAGGAGTAATAGTGACCAATAGCAGGATAAAATAGATAGATAATGGCAATCAATGAACATCAGCGTAGTGGAAATGATACATCTTATCATAAGTATTTTAGCAGCAGCGTAGGTGTGAGGGCGAGTAGTAGTTGATCGCCTTTTAACAGTCTTATGGTCAGGGGATAAAAACTGTTTAAGAGTCTGTCGTTCTGAGCTTTGATGCACCGGTACAATCTGCCGGATGGGAGCATGGAGAACAGTCCATGTCTCGGGTGGCTGGTGTCTTTGGCCATTTTCGGGCCTTTTCTCAGACACCCCCTTGCATGTACGTCCTTGATGGCTGGGAGCTCACCCAAGCTCACCCCAAGTGGGTGTGTGTATGAGTGTGTGCGTACATGTTTGTGCACGTGTTAAGTAAAATGGCTGCTTTGTCCTGTGTTTCCTATCCCGATGTGTGTGTGTGGTGTGTGTTTCAGGGTGCAGAAGGCTCTCTCCTCACCAGACTTAGCACCAGCGGGGGGAGACACCCGCGGTTCACTCACCCACCTTACCCCCTACTTCCCCCTCATCAACACCTGCATCTCTCCACAGCTCCTACGGTGGGTCTGTCTGTCCAGCTGTGGAAGCGTCCCAAAGGTCCCATAGAGCCCTATCAAAAATAGTGAATATAGGGAATAGAGTACCATTTGGGATGAACTCTGTCTGTTCCATCAATCTTGGAATTTGTTTTTGGAATACCATTGTCATTGAAATCCTGTCTTGGAGCTAATTTGACCTGCCTTCTGAATTTCACTGCCTCAGATTCCATAGATGGTGGAATATAATGTAGGCCTGGATGGAATTGAAAATTCTCTTTTCAATTCCATCCCCAGTAGATATACTCGGTCATTGTAATTCTATTGTGGTTGTTTTTAAAATCTGCCTACTTCTCTCCACCAGCACTCACTCTCTCTCGCGCGCTGTCTCTGTCCCCCCCCCCCCGGGGTAAATCCATTTGAATTAATTTACTTTTTCATAGCATTCTTTTTGACTTAAACAAAACTTTCAATGCTTGTCCATTGTAGAAGTGCTCAAAAGGTGACACTTTGGACCTGAATGCCAAAACATTCAGGCTATAAATGTCTTCATTACTGGAAAATATAAAGTTTGATATCATTTAAAAGCTTACAAACAGGGTTGTCAAACTACAAAGAACTTACATTTTACCTTTTTAAAGCTGATTATCATTCAGGTACAAAAAGTAACTTTGAGCACATCTACAATGGCAAATATGTATAGAGTGTTTCGTTTAAATCAAAAGGGGTGCTGTCAGAAAGTGATTAAATTCAAATGGGTTTACCCCGCGATTTCTCCATCTTTCCCTCACAAACACTATCTTTAGAATTAGAGCACTCCTGAGAGCTCTGTAAAGCACTTTGTGACAACTGCTGAGGTTGAAAGGGCTTTATAAAATAAATTAATAATTGATTGATTGAGCTCACATACAGCTATGTGTTTTTATGGTTTGCCTCTCTCTCCAGGCTGGTAGGCTGGGTGTTGCTGAAGGTGTTTGGGTCAGTGTTCTGCAGTGTTCAGGTCAACCTGAACCACATGGCTCCCCTGCACAGAGCCTCAAAGCAGGTACTCACACACACGCGCACACACACACTCATATGCACACACTGTCATACAGACTTTTTCATATGTACCCGATAAGTATGAGGGTCTTTCTTTGCCTGGCTACCCAAACTCCTTGCTCCGACCAAATGCTACGCCATGCCCATGGACGTTAGAGTCTGGATCTGAGTACCTCCCCGACTGTTTCTAGAACACAAACACATTTGAACCGTTCTGATTGGTCCTAGAAACCGATGCATTGGGCCAGAACCAGAACACACATGGGTAAAGCTGCGTTTTGAAAATTCGTAATTGCCGTTGAGACTCTGGTTAGAAATGATCCAATCACTGATGACTTTATTTTGTACATCCCTCATTTTGATGTCACCACAAACGACTTCAACGATGGCAGTCTGACTGAAGTATGTAGCGAGCATAGAGCAGCGAAAGAATTCAGTTTGAGTCGTCAGACAATATCTTTCTAGGGCTCTGTATTAAATCAATAGTGATGGGGCTCCCGAGTGGCGCAGTGGTCTAAGGCACTGCATCTCAGTGCTAGAGGCGTCACTACAGACACCCTGGTTTGAATCCAGGCTGTATCACAACCGGCCGTGATTGGGAGTCCCATAGGGCGGCGCACTATTGGCCCAGTGTCGTCCGGGATTTGGCCGGTGTAGGCCGTCGTTGTAAATAAGAATTTGTTCTTAACTGACATGCCTATTTAAATAAAGGTTAAACTAAAACCTTTTTTTTTATTAAATGACGCTATAACCATAGTAAAATAAAATGTTGTTTTGAAGCTAATTTACTGCAATTCTACATTTTAACAAGACTCATTACATATTTTAGGTATACCTATAGGCTATTTAACGATGATGATGATGATAATGGATAAGGATATTTTACCCCTCAAATAAAGGTTGCTTCCCCCCAGGAAATGTTGGGGCCCCCTAGGCACGAACACACACACACACACACACACACACACACACACACACAGAGACAGAGACATTTGATCAGAGTGTAAGAAGATACGTAGGTGTGTGTGTAGAAGGGCGATTGGTGGAATGTGTAATGTGTTTTGTTCTTCAGGGTGCTTCACTGGTGTATGTGTGTGTGCCTCAGAGTATCGTGGACTATGCTCTCATCCCCCTGGTTCTCTTCTGTCACAACCTGAGAGTGCCCTACACACTCTGTCACCTACAGATACACAACAACTGGTTCAGGTACGCACGCGCACAGACAGTCAGTGATTGACAAAAAGACGGCCTGGTATGGCAGTTTGGCTGCTCTACTCTTTTCCTGTCACCTGACTGATATAACCTGTTCCTATAGGTCAGTCCTGCAGAGACTTGGCATGGTCCTCCTCCCACCGGATCCAATCACAGAACAGGAAGCAGAGACCGACAACCTCTACTCATCAGTCATGACCTCCGTAAGTCTGTCTCCATCAACAAGTGGATTGAAGAGACCTTCGTACTTCAGGGGAAGGGGAGAAATGGAATTTAAGTTAAACAAACACACACGCGCCATCTTTATTGCACTCCTTGGCATGCTGATGGCAGAACTTCAATCCGAACCCAGCCTGTCCCCATCTCATCTCCATCCCACACCCCGGCTCCATCCCACACCCCGGCTCCATCCCCCACTCCAGCTCCATCCCTCACTGTCAGCCCCATCTTAGCCCCATTCCCCACTGTCAGCCCCATCTCCATCCCCCACTGTGAGCACCATCTCCATCCCACACTCCAGCTCCATCCCCCACTGTCAGCCCCATCTCCATCCCACACTCTAGCTCCATGCCCCAGCTCCAGCCCTGTCTCCATCCCACTCTGGTTCTATTCCCATTAACAGCAAGTGTGAATCTCACTAGAGAATCTGTGGCGTCTGTGTTGGCTGGAGAGGTGAGAGGAGGAGGAAGTAAGGGAAATAGGGAGGGAGGCAGCTGTGTGTGTGTTTCTATTGGCTGTGCATCATTGCTAATAGACCTGCTAGTTTATTGAGTTCATTTCACAGGGCTGCTCTTCTGCTTGTCAATAGTAATTGAATTCACTCTGTCTGAGAATCTATCTATATAAAGCTTGGAAAATTCCAGAAAATGATGTCATGGCTTTAGAAGCTTCTGATAGGCTAATTGACATAATTTGAGTCAATTGGAGGTGTACCTGTCGATTTATTTCAAGGCCTACCTTCAAACTCAGTGCCTCTTTGCTTGACATCATGGGAAAATCAAAAGAAATCAGCCAAGACCTCAGAAAAACAATTGTAGACCTCCACAAGTCTGGTTCATCATTGGGAGCCTCTCAGCAAGGAAGAAGCCATTGCTCCAAAACCGCCATTAAAAAAGCCAGACTACGGTTTGCAACTGCACATCGGGACAAAGATTGTACTTTTTGGAGAAATGTCCTCTGGTCTGATGAAACAAAAATAGAACTCTTTGGCCATAATGACCATTGTTATGTTTGGAGGAAAAAGTAGCCATCACAAAGCCCTGACCTCAATCCCATGGAACATTTTGTGGGCAGAACTGAAAAAGTGTGTTCGAGCAAGGAGGCCTACAAACCTGACTCAGTTAAACCAGCTCTGTCAGGAGGAATGGGCCAAACTTCACCCAACTTATTGTGGGAAGCTTGTGGAAGGCTACCCAAAATGTTTGACCCAAGTTAAACAATTTAAAGGCAATGCTACAAAATACTAATTGAGTGTATGTAAACTTCTGACCCACTGGGAATGTGATGAAAGAACTAAAAACTGAAATAAATAATTCTCTCTACTATTATTCTGACATTTCACATTCTTAAAATAAAGTGGTGATCCTAACTGACCTAAGACAGGGATTTTTACTCAGATTAAATGTCAGGAATTGTTTAAATGTATTTGGCTAAGGTGTATGTAAGCTTCCAACTTCAAGTGTGTGTGTGTGTGTGTGTGTGTGTGTGTGTGTGTGTGTGTGTGTGTGTGTGTGTGTGTGTGTGTGTGTGTGTGTGTGTGTGTGTGTGTGTGTGTGTGTATGTGTGTACATACATACATGCATACATACATACAGTCGTGGCCAAAAGTTTTGAGAATGACACAAATATACATTTTCACGAAGTCTGCTACCTCAGTTTGTATGATGGCAATTTGCATATACTCCAGAATGTCATGAAGAGTGATCAGATGAATTGCAATTAATTGCAAAGTCCCTCTTTGCCATGCAAATGAACTGAATCCCCAAAAAAACATTTCCACTGCATTTCAGCCCTGCCACAAAAGGACCAACTGACATCATGTCAGTGATTCTCTCGTTAACACAGGTGTGAATGTTGACGAGGACAAGGCTGGAGATCACTCTGTCATGCTGATTGAGTTCGAATAACAGACTGGAAGCTTCAAAAGGAGGGTGGTGCTTGGAATCATTGTTCTTCCCCTATCAACCATGGTTACCTGCAAGGAAACACGTGCCGTCATCATTGCTTTGCACAAAAAGGTCTTCACAGGCAAGGATATTGCTACCAGTAAGATTGCACCTAAATCAACCATTTATCGGATCATCAAGAACTTCAAGGAGAGCGGTTCAATTGTTGTGAAGAAGGCTTCAGGGCGCCCAAGAAAGTCCAGCAAGCGCCAGGACCTTCTCCTAAAGTTGATTCAGCTGCGGGATCGGGGAACCACCAGTACAGCGCTTGCTCAGGAATGGCAGCAGGCAGGTGTGAGTGCATCTGCACGCACAGTGAGGTGAAGACTTTTGGAGGATGGCCTGGTGTCAAGAAGGGCAGCAAAGAAGCCACTTCTCTCCAGGAAAAACATCAGGGACAGACTGATATTCTGCAAAAGGTACATGGATTGGACTGCTGAGGACTGGGGTAAAGTTATTTTCTCTGATGAATCCCCTTTTCGTTTGTTTGGGGCATCCGGAAAAAGCTTGTCCGGAGAAGACAAGGTGAGCGCTACCATCAGTCCTGTGTCATGCCAACAGTAAAGCATCCTGAGACCATTCATGTGTGGTGTTGCTTCTCTGCCAAGGGAGTGGGCTCACTCACAATTTTGCCTATTTGTCATTCTCAACTTTTGGCCACGTGTGTGTGTGTGTGTGTGTGTGTGTGTGTGTGTGTGTGTGTGTGTGTATATATATATTTCTCGCACACATTCATAATCCAGTTGTCTGTCCTGCTATACACCCCCCTCACTTTCTTTCTCTGTTCATCATCCCCGCTTTCCTTATCATCCTTGCCTTTTCAACCTCTCAGTAGGGACAGATGCTTTGGACTGGAGGCATCGACTATTCACCACTCCTAGGTCTCCTATTTCTCTATCAATCAAATTTATTTATAAAGCCCTTCTTACATCAGCTGATGTCACAGAGTGCTGTACAGAAACCCAGCCTAAAACCCCAAACAGCAAGCAATGCAGGTGTAGAAGCACGGTGGCTAGGAAAAACTCCCTAGAAAGGCCAGAACCTAGGAAGAAACCTAGAGAGGAACCAGGCTATGAGGGGTGGACAGTCCTCTTCTGGCTGTGCCGGGTGGAGATTGTAACCGAACATGGCCAAGATTTTAAAATGTTCATAGATGACCAGCAGGGTCAAATAATTATAATCACTGTGGTTGTCGAGGGTGGAACAGGTCAGCACCTCAGGAGTAAATGTCAGTTGGCTTTTCATAGCCAATCATTGAGTATCTCTAGCACTCCTGCTGTCTCTAGAGAGTTGAAAACAGCAGGTCTGAGACAGGTAGCACGTCTGGTGAACAGGTCAGGGTTCCATAGCCGCAGGCAGAACAGTTGAAACTGGAGCATTAGCACTGCCAAGTAGGCTGGGGACAGCAAGGAGTCCTCAGGCCAGGTAGTCCTGAGGAATGGTCCTGGGTCGAGAGAGCGAGAGATTATAACAGACTGACCCTAGCCCCCCCGACTCAAACTACTGCAGCATAAATACTGGAGGTTGAGACAGGAGGGGTTGGGAGACACTGTGGCCCCGTCCGACAATACCCCCGGACAGGGCCAAACAGGCAGGATATAACCCCACCCACTCTGCCAAAGCACAGCCCCCACCAACTTACCATCCTGAGACAAGGCTGAGTATAGCCCACAAAGATCTACGCCATGGCACAACCCAAGGGGGGACGCCAACCTGCACAGTGACTCAGCCCCTGTAATAGGGTTAGAGACAGAGAACCGGCCAGGCAGAGACAGCAAGGGCGGTTCGTTGCTCCAGTGCCTTTCCGTTCACCTTCACGCCCCTGGGCCAGACTACACTCAATCATAGTACCTACTGAAGAGATGGGTCTTCAATACAGACTTAAAGGTTGAGACCGAGTCTGCGTCTCTCACATGGATAGGCAGACCATTCCATAAAAATTTAGCTCTATAGGAGAAAGCCCTGCATCCAGCTGTTTGCTTAGAAATTCTAGGGACAGTAAGGAGGCCTGCGTCTTGTGACCGTAGCGTACGTGTAGATATGTACGGCAGGACCAAATCAGAAAGATGGGTAGGAGCAAGCCCATGTAATGCTTTGTAGGTTAGCAGTAAAACCTTGAAATCAGCCCTTGCCTTAACAGGAAGCCAGTGTAGAGAGGCTAGTACTGGAGTAATATGATAAAATTTTTGGGTTCTAGTCAAGATTCTAGCAGCCGTGTTTAGCACTAACTGAAGTTTATTTAGTGCTTTATCCGTGTAGCTGGAAAGTAAAGCATTGCAGTAGTAGCATGGATGAATTTTTCTGCATCATTTTTGGACAAAGTTTCTGATTTTTGCAATGTTACGTAGATGGAAAATAGCTGTCCTTGAAACAGTCTTGATATGTTTGTCAAAAGAGAGATCAGGGTCCAGAGTAACGCCGAGGTCCTTCACAGTTTTATTTGAGACGACTGTACAACCATCAACATTAATTGTCAGATTCAACAGAACATCTCTTTGTTTCTTGGGACCTAGAACAAGCATCTCTGTTTTGTCTGAGTTTAAAAGTAGAACATTTGCCGCCATCCACTTCCTTATGTCTGAAACAGGCTTCCAAGGAGGGCAATTTTGGGACTTCACTATGTTTCATCGAAATGTACAGCTGTGTGTCATCCACATAGCAGTGAATGTTAACATTATGTTTCCATCACCAAGATGTAAAATATATAGTGAAAACAATAGTCGTCCTAAAACGGAGCCTTGAGGAACACCGAAATGTACAATTGATTTGTCAGAGGACAAACCATCCACAGAGACAAACTGATATCTTTCCGACAGATAAGATCTAAACCAGGCCAGAACTTGTCCATGTAGACCAATTTGGGTTTCCAATCTCTCCAAAAGAATATGGTGATCGATGGTATCAAAAGCAGCACTAAGGTCTAGGAGCACGAGGACAGATGCAAAGCCTTGGTCTGAGGACGTTAAAAGGTAATTTACCACCTTCACAAGTGCAGTCTCAGTGCTATGATGGGGTCTAAAACCAGACTAAAGCATTTAGTATACATTGTTTGTCTTCAGGAAGGCAGTGAGTTGCTGCGCAACAGCTTTTTCTAAAATCTTTGAGAGGAATGGGAGATTCGATATAGGCTGATAGTTTTTTTAAAATATTTTCTGGGTCAAGGTTTGGCTTTTTCAAGAGAGGCTTTATTACTGCCACTTTTAGTGAGTTTGGTACACATCCAGTGGCTAGAGAGCCGTTTATTATGTTCAACATATGAGAGCCAAGCACAGGAAGCAGCTCTTTCAGTAGTTTTAGTTGGAATAGGGTCCAGTATGCAGCTTGAAGGTTTAGAGGCCATGATTATTTTCATCTGTGTCAAGAGATATAGTACTAAAAAACTTGAGTGTCTCCCTTGAACCTAGGTCCTGGCAGAGTTGTGCAGACTCAGGACAACTGAGCTTTGGAGGAATACGCAGATTTAAAGAGGAGTCCGTAATTTGCTTTCTAATGATCATGATCTTTTCCTCAAAGAAGTTCATGAATGTATCACTGCTGAAGTGAAAGCCATCCTGTCTTTGGGAATGCTGATTTTTAGTTAGCTTTGCGACAGTATCAAAAATGTTGTATTGTTCTTATTTTCCTCAATTAAGTTGGAAAAATTGGATGATCGAGCAGCAGTGAGGACTCTTCGATACTGCACGGTACTGTCTTTCAAAGCTAGTCGGAAGACTTCCAGTTTGGTGTAGCGCCATTTCCGTTCCCATTTTCTGGAAGCTTAGGTATTTTCTGTATACCAGGGAGCTAGTTTCTTATGGCAAATGTTTTTTGTTTTTAGGGGTGCGACTGCATCTAGGGTATTGCGCAAGGTTAAATTTCTCAGTTAGGTGGTTAACTTCTTAAGGAGCAGCAAGGTGCGCTGGGGCGCTAGCGCCCCACTCCTGACACTACCAGGTGAAATGCAAGGCGCCAAATTCAAAATCCAAAAGTTGAATTATTAAACATGCACCCATATACAAGTGTTTCATAGTCATCAAAAGCTCTGCTTCTTGGCAATATCACAGCGTTGTCAGATTTCAAAAAGGCTTTACGGCGAAAGCACCACATTTGATTGTTTGAGGATAGCACCCCACATATTTTCCCATTAGCATGAATTCATAAGCCTTCACGGTTCACAGAAAACACATTTCACAGCGAAAACAAATCAATTACCTTTTGAAGAACTTCTGCTGAGGGCTTCCCAAGTGTCCAACGAAGACAATCTATGGTTCTTTTGTTAGAAAAAGTAATGTATTATATCCATAAATCTCTGTTTGGTTGGCGCGTTATAATGAGAAAATAGAGCCTCCAATCGTCCATTGAAACTTAAAGAGAACTCGTTCAACTTATACCTATAAACTTGTCCAAGAACAATCAAACATAATTTTAAATGTATCCTTAGGAACACTTTTATGTATAAATAGTATAATATTTCAATCGGAATATAAACTGGGCGATAAGAAAGGAAAAAACCAAAGAACGCGCCAGCCGGGAGCGCGCATTTACTTCTATTGACATCTGCGTGGACACTAATAAGGAAGTCTTCTTCTCTGCTCTAAAAGCCTCTAACAAGAATCAGAACACTTTCTCAAGACTGTTGACATCCAGAGGAAGCAATAGGTACTGCATTCATATGCCCTTATATGGGCATTTTCATAAGGGAGGGGTTCCAAATGAGGCAATGTGTCAAAACCACTTTTTCCAGGACAGAAATTCCTCGGGTTTTTGCCTGCCATATCCGTTCTGTTATACTCACAGACAAAATGTTAACACTTTTAGAAAATTCAGAGTGTTTCCTATCCAGTGGTACTAAATATGTGCATATCCTATTTTCTGGGCCTGAATGGGAGGCATTTTACTTTGGGCACACCAGGCTCTCCAAAACCGTAACCTCGTGCGCTGCTCCCTAAGAAGTTAACAGATTTTTGTACTCTGACATCCTTGGGTAGGCGGAGGGAGTCTAGAAGGGCATCTAGGAATCTTTGGGTTGTCCGAGAATTTATAGCACGACTTTTGATGATCCTTGGTTAGGGTCTGAGCAGATTATTTGTTGCGATTGCAAACGTAATAAAATGGTGGCCCAATAGTCCTGGATTATGAGGAAAAACATTAAGATCCACAACATTTATTCCACGGGACAAAACTAGGTCCAGAGTATGACTGTGGCAGTGAGTAGGTCCGGAGACATGTTGGACAAAGCCCACTGAGTCGATGGCTCTGAAAGCCTTTTGGAGTGGGTCTGTGGACTTTTCCATGTGAATATTAAAGTCACCAATTTTTTTTATATTATCTGCCATGACTACAAGGTCCGATAGGAATTCAGGGAGCTCAGTGAGGAACGCTGTATACGGCTCAGGAGGCCTGTATAAACAGTAGCTATAAAAAGTGATTGAGTAGGCTGCATAGATGTCATGACTAGAAGCTCAAAAGATGAAAACGCAGTCATTGTTTTTTGTAAATTGAAATTTGCTGTCATAAATGTTAGCAACACCTCCGCCTTTGCAGGATGCGTGGGGGATATGGTTTCTAGTGTAACCAGGAGGAGAGGCCTCATTTAACACAGTAAATTCATCAGGCTTGAGCCATGTTTGTCAGGCCAATCACTTCCAAGATAATGATCAGTGATTAGTTAATTGACTATAACTGGCTTGGAAGTGAGGGATCTAACATTAAGTAACCCTATTTTGAGATGTGAGATATCACAATATCTTTCAATAATGAGAAGGAATGGAGGAGGTCTTTATTCCAGTGAGATTGGTAAGGCTCAACCTAGATCAAGGCACAGACACGGTCTCAATGGGGATAGCTGAGCTGACTACACTGACTGTGCTAGTGGCAGACTCCACTAAGCTGGCAGGCTGGCTAACAGCCTGCTGCCTGGCCTGCACCCTATCTCATTGTGGAGCTAGGGGAGTTAGAGCCCCGTCTATGTTCGTAGATAAGATGAGAGCACCCCTCCAGCTAGGATGGAGTCCGTCACTCCTCAACAGGCCAGGCTTGGTCCTGTTTGTGGGTGAGTCCCAGAAAGAGGGCCAATTGTCTACAAATTCTATCTTTTGGGTCGGGCAGAAAACCATTTTAAACCAGCGATTGAGTTGTGAGACTGCTGTAGAGCTCATCACTCCCCCTAACTGGGAGGGGGCCAGAACAATTACTTGATACCGACACATCTTTCTAGCTGATTTACACACTGAAGCTATGTTGCGCTTGGTGACCTCTGACTGTTTCGTTGGTGCTGACGTGGATAACAATATCCCTATACTCTCTACACTCACCAGTTTTGGCTTTAGCCAGCACCATTTTCAGATTAGCCTTAACTTTGGTAGCACTGCCCCCTGGTAAACAGTGTATGATCGCTGGATGATTCGTTTTAAGTCTAATACTGCGGGTAATGGAGTCACCAGTGACTAGTTTTCAATTTGTCAGAGCTAATGGTGGGAGGCTCCGGCGTCTCAGACCCCGTAACGGGAGAAGTAGAGACCAGAGAAGGCTCTGACAGCGTTGACAGATTTCAAAAAGGCTTTACGGCGAACCGCTACCATCTGTACTTACTGGTGGCACAGACACTGTTTCATCCTTTGCTACACTTAAATTTCCCTTGCCTAACGATTGCGTCTGAAGCTGGGCTTGCAGCACAGCTATCCTTGCCATATGGCGATCGTTCTCTTGTACATTATGAATACAGCGACTGCAATTAGAAGGCATCATGTTAATGTTTGTAGAGCAATGGAAAAACTAAAAATCTAAATGGTAAAAAACCATAAAGTATGCAGGTAGCAAAGTTAGGTTAGCAACAAAACGCACAGCAACACGTAAACAAGTCTACTAGTTGTGACTGGAAATGACGTGCTGACAATAACTATCTTCTCTATCCTCTCTTCTCCTTCTCTGGTCCCCCACCCCTCTTATCGGAGGTTGTCATTACGTTGTGGTGGGTAATTTTAGATTCTTGCATTCCAAAGCATGTTTTTCTCCAACTGCCCCCCACCCCCTCTCTCTCTTTGTGTCTGTAGTTGGTTGGTGAATTGCTGTGTGAAGGCCAGGTACTGAGTGTGTGTGTGTCAGGAGAGAGTTGGCGAGGAGGGCAATGGTTGGCACGCATCAGACTGTCTGTGAGAGAAGGAGCGGTGCCTGACGTCCACCTGGTTCCAGTGGGCATCTCCTATGACTGTGTGCCCAACACCAGCACACCGGTACAGTATACACTGTGTACAAAACGTTAGGAACACCTACCGAATATTGAGTTGCACCCCCTTTTGCTCTCTGAAAAGCTTCAATTGGGGCATGGACTCTACAAAGTGTCAAACGCATTCCACAGGGATGCTGGCCCATGTTGACTCCAATGCTTCCCACAGGGAACTGTTGAGCATGATAAACCCAGCAGCGTTGCAGTTCTTGACACGCTCAAACCAGTGTGCCTGGCACCTACTACCATACCCTGTTCAAAGCCACTTGAATCTTTTGTCTTTCCCATTCACCCTCTGAATGGCACACATACACAATCCATGTCTCAATTGTCTCTAGGCTTAAAAATCCTTCTTTAACCTGTCACCTCCCCTTCATCTACACTGATTGAAGTGGATTTAACACGTGACCTGGATTCACCTGGTCAGTCTGTCATGGAAAGAGCAGGTGTTCCTAATGTTTTTTACACTCAGTGTATAGCCTACAGGTAACTGCCAAAATAAAGGAAGCACCAACATAAAGTGTGTTAATAAGGCATTGGGCTACCACAAGCCAGAACAGCTTCAATGCACCTTGGAAAGTATTCTGACCCCTTGACTTTTTCCACATTTTGTTACGTTAGTCTTATTCTAAAAAAAAGTATATACGTATATATTATCATCAATCGGCCCACAATACCCCATAATGACAAAGAAAAAAACTGTTTTTTTTTTTATTGTTGCTAATTTATGAAAAAAACTGATATCACATTTACATAAGTATTCAGACCCTTTACTCAGTACTTTGTTGAAGCACCTTTGGCAAAGATGACAGCATCGTGTCTTCTTGGGTATGATACTACAAGCTTGGCACATCTGTATTTGGGGAGTTTCTCCCTTTGCAGATCCTCAAGCTCGGTCAGGTTGGGTGGGGAGCGCTGCTGCACAGCTATTTTCAGGTCTCCAGAAATGTTAGATTGGGCTCTGGCTGGGTCACTCAAGGACATTCAGAGACTTGTCCCGAAGCCACTCCTGCATTGTCTTGGCTGTGTGCTTAGGGTCGTTGTCCTTTTGAAAGGTGAACCTTCGCCCCAGTCTGAGGTCCTAACCTGCTCCAGAGTGCTTTTCATCAAGGATCTCTCTGTACTTTGCTCCATTCATCTTTGCCTCGATCCTGACTAGTCAACCAGTCCCTGGCACTGAAAAACATCCCCACAGCATGATACTGCCACTACCATGCATCACCGTAGCAATGGTACCAGGTTTCCTCCAGACATGACTCTTGGCATTCAGGCCAAAGAGTTAAATCTTGGTTTCATCAGACCAGAGAATCTTGTTTCTCATGGTCTGAGAGTCCTTTAGGTGCCTTTTGGCAAACTCCAAGTGGGCTGTCATGTGCCTTTTACTAAGGAGTTTCTTCTGTCTGGCCACTCTACCATAAAGACCTGATTGATGCAATGCTGCAGAGATGGTTGTCCTTCTGGAAGGTTCTCCCATCTCCACAGAGGAACTCTAGAGCTCTGTCAGAGTGACCATTGGGTTCTTGGTCACCTCCCTGACCAAGGCCCTTCTTCCCCGATTGCTCGGTTTGGCCGGGCGGTCAGATCTAGGAAGAGTTTTGGTGGTTCCAAACTTCTTCCATTTAAGAATGATGGAAGCCACTGTGTTCTTGGGGACATTCAATGCTGCAGCCATTTTTTTGGTACCCTTCCCCAGATCTGTGCCTCAACACAATCCTGTCCCGGAGCTCTATGGACAATTCCTTCGACCTCATGGCTTGGTTTTTGCTCTGACATGCACTGGCAACTGTGGGACCTTTATATAGACAGGTGTGTGCCTTTTTAAAATCATGTTCAATCAATTGAATTTACCACCGGTGGACTCCAATCAAGTTGTAGAAACATCTCAAGGATGATCAATGGAAACAGGATGCACCTGAGCTCAATTTCGAGTCTCATAGCAAAGGGTCTGACTACTTATGTAAATTAGGTATTTTTAATTTTTTTATTTACATTGGACACAATTTCTTAACCTGTTTTCGCTTTGTCATTATGGGGTATTCTGTGTAGATTGCTGAGGATTTCTATTCAATCAATTTTAGAATAAGACTGTAACGTAACAAAATATGGAAAAAGTCAAGGGGTCTAAATACTTTCCGAAGGCACTGTATATATGTGTCTGGAACTCTGTTGGAGGGATGTTTTGTTGATGGTAGTGGAAAACGCTGTCTCAGGCACCGCTCCAGAATCTCCCATAAGTGTTCAATTGGGTTGAGATCTGGTGACTGAGACAGACATGGCATGTGATTTACATCATTTTCATGCACATCAAACCATTCAGTGACCATTCGTGCCCTGTGGATTGGGGCATTGTCATCCTATTGGGGCATAGCCATGGTAGCCAAAATAATGGCCTGCCCAGCATTTTTCTACCTGACCCTAAGCTTGATGGGATGCTGAATTAACTCAAGAACCACACCTGTGTGGAAGCACATGCTTTCAATATATTTTGTATCCCTCATTTATTTGAGTGTTCCCATTATTTTGACATTTACCTGTATATACAGTATAACACACACACATTCATCTTAAAGCTTCCCGTGCTCATTATTGTTATTGCTCCCCTAATCTTCCTCTTAATGGGAGAGCCCCATTATGGTATCATCATAACTCATCTGTGTGTGCTTATGTGGTAGGGGTTAGGATTATGGAAAATAGGAATTTGAATGGAAATTCATTGTAGGTCCCCATGAGGATAACATAACGTGTGTGTTTATGTATTCCATATCCCCCAGGTTGGTCTGCTGTCTGCTCTGAGGTGTGTGTTCTCCTTCCTGTGCGGCAACCAACAGAGAAGTAGTGTGAGGATCCACTTCGCCCAGCCCTTCTCTCTGAAGGTATGTTTGGACCAGGAACTGATTGGTATGCTATTGTTGTTCCTTCATGGAGGACTGAGCTCCTTAGCTTAAAACTAACTCTCCAACAGACAGGGATTGTGAAACACTGATGTCTTAGTATTTTTTAAGTCTAGTTGTGACTAGGGCTGTGGCGGTCATGACATTTAGTCAGCTGGTGATTGTCAAGCAAATAACTGCCAGTCTCACGGTAATTGACCGTTAATTAACATAAAACACATTTAAGTACCAACGGACACTTTCAACTGGTTGAGAAAGGGAAATATTGTTCCATTCCCCAACCTTTTGATGTTGCCATACTCTCTATGTTAACCTCTCAGGGATCACTGGGGCGCTAGCGCCCCACTCCCGACACTACCAGGTGAAATGTGAGGCGCCAAATTCAAAATCCAAAAGATGAATTATTAAACATCCACCAATATACAAGTGTTCCATACTCATCAAAAGCTCTGTTTCTTGGCAATAGCACAGCGTTGTCAGATTTCAAAAAGGCTTTACGGCGAAAGCACAACATTTGATTGTTTGAGGGTAGCACCTCACATACCTTTCTCATAGCCATGAATTCATTAGCCAGCGTGGCACACACAACACATTTCACAGCAAAAACAAATCAATTACCTGTTGAAGAACTTCTGCTAAGGTCTTCCTAAGTGTCCAACGAAGACAATCCATGGTTCTTTTGTTAGAAAAAGTCATGTATTTTATCCATAAATCTCCATTTGGTTATAATCAGAAACTACAGCGTCCACACCTCCATTGAAACGTGACTAGAACTCGTTCAACTTATACCTATAAACTTGTCCAAGAACAATCAAACATCATTTTAAATGTATCCTTAGGAACACTTTTACGTATATATTTACTATAATAAATCAACCGGAATATAAACTGAGCTCTAAAGACGGTAAAAAACACAGTGCGTGCTTGGCGAGATCGCGCGCCCAGTCCTATAGAGTTCCAAAGAGGCACTTCCTTATTCCCTCTTCTTCTCTGCTCTAATTCATCTGAACAGAATCAAAACACTTTCTCGAGACTGTGGACATCCAGAGGAAGCGATAGGTACTGCATTCATATGCCCTTATATGGGCATTTTCATGAGGGAGGGGTTCCAAATGAGGCACTCTGTGAAAACCACTTTCTCCAGGACAGAAATTCCTCGGGGTTTTGCCTGCCATATCCGTNCACCCCCCCTACCTCTCGCTCTGTCTCTCCTCTCTAAACCAATTGTGTGCTACACTCCATTTCTTGCGGTCTCTGTTAGCTCTCTATATAGCTTGTAGATATCTGACCTGTAGGTGATGTATATGGGATATTGACTGATAACTGCCTGTCTGTCCACCAGTAACAACGAAATATGCACAGATAATGCTCTAAGCTCTGACTTGCCCCATTTTTCTGTCTCTCTTTCTTTCTCTATAGCCGTGTCAGTCATCGCATGGCTTTGCTCTGGATGCAGTGGACACACTGGTGCGCTGTGGCATCCTTGTGATGGAAGAGGTTAAAAGTGCATCACACACAAATGTACATCTCTCACAACACACTTTTTCACCATTTCAACCCAGTGATTGGGCTTATGTCATTTATATCGTGTATGTGTGTAGGTTCCTAGCGACACTCCGATCTGTGATTTCTGGAGGAAGCAGGGTACTCTGACCTGGAGTGCTTCAGATGACCACTCTGACTGTGAAGAAGGAGATGCACGCTCCTTCAAGGTACACACACAGAACTACTAATCAACTAAACTCAGTGACTGAAATCTATTTCTCTCTTTGAAGTTGAGCCAGCCCAGCCAGTGTCCAGAACTGCTGTTCTTCCTGTGCAGTCTGATGGCTGGCTACCTGAGGGCCCTGTGCTGGGCTACAGAGGGTTTAGACCTCCTAGACACTCCGCTACCAGGTGTGTGTGTGTGTGTGTGTGTGTGTGTGTGTGTGTGTGTGTGTGTGTGGAACTCCTCTGAGTAGCTGTGTGTCTCTCACCCTGCAGAGGCTGTCTGTTTGAGCCAGATACACTCCCACCTGTGTGACACCGCCCAGAGGGACAGGGGACACTATGGTGAGACTGGAATTACACAATGACATACACACACAGAATGCTAATACCCATACTTCAAACATTTGCCTAATGAAAAACTCCTCTCTTTAATAACCAGCTTATTTGTCTGGAAGTTACTCACATGACTCACCTTTCACAAACACTGGTTTGTTGTGTGTGTGTGTCACAGAGAGCTGCTCAGAGGAGGTGGCACGTGTGACAGTCAGGACGCTGACAGACCTGGGGGTGAGAAACAGTCGCTGTGTGTGATTAACATTTTATCAGTGACTCACCGGTCCTTGCACGAGTATCTAAATAGTGTTTGTGTGTGCCAGGTGCTGGTTGAGGATCAGCAGAGAGGATGTGTGTTCCTGGGAGTCAGTCCACTCTTCCAACAGACAGACAATAGACAGAAACTCCACAGCTTTGTATCCCAGTTCCTCTATGACTAATACACACACACACCACAAGAGAAGACCAAGCAGTGAATGAGAGTAAAGTCTATATAGTGAAGCTTATTCAATCATAATTAAAGCAGATATTTCCCTCTCCTAACTCACAGCAGAGGTTATGTGTTCAGAAATGATTTTCCATTCTGTTATAAACAGTCTGCTGACTCCTAGCTCTATAATGTTTGGCCTGCTCTTATTGACTTTCATGTGTTTGCATGATCAAGTCGTTGGAATTAAGATTACATTTTACTTTTCTCCTCATCAGGCAATTTTTTGTTAAATCTCAATGCGTGTTTCAGTTTAGTAAAATACTTTGCATGAGTCTATAATGGACCGGAACATTGGGTCTTGTTTCAGTTTAGATGTTGCCTTTGGCCAAAGATGTATAGTGATGACTTGGCTTGGAACAGTTCACATTTTTGGACACACCAGAGAAATTGAGAGAAGATGTGTGTTTCTAGTGTTAATGATTGTAGAATAGCTCAGTGGAAAGTGTCTATCAAGATTTTTTTCATATATGATGCTCTTTGTTACGTTCATGTTATTAAACCTAGAAATGTTTTTCTTTTCTGAATCCATCATTACTCTGCTCGCACAAACCTGAAGCATCACACTCCATTAGAAGTGATAAGGGTCATAATGATTGAGAACAATCCCTATAAAACTAATGTGTGGGCAGCCATTCAGTTTGTTTCACAAGTGTTCACATAATTAACAATGGTTTATGGACTAGAGGTCAGTTTAGATTTGAAAACTCTTGAGTCTTGTCAAGTCTAGGCAGTATATTTCTATCATGCCTGTTCTAGGCAGTGTATATCTATAACTGAGGCCAGTTATGTCTATAACTGAGGCCAGGGCTCTCCAACCCTATTTCTGGAGAGCTACCATCGTATAGGTTTTTACTCCAACCCTAATCAAACAAATATACACTGCTCAAAAAAATAAAGGGAACACTTAAACAACACAATGTAACTCCAAGTCAATCACACTTCTGTGAAATCAAACTGTCCACTTAGGAAGCAACACTGATTGACAATAAATTTCACATGCTGTTGTGCAAATGGAATAGACAACAGGTGTAAATTATAGGCAATTAGCAAGACACCCCCAATAAAGGAGTGGTTCTGCAGGTGGTGACCACAGACCACTTCTCAGTTCCTATGCTTCCTGGCTGATGTTTTGGTGACTTTTGAATGCTGGCGGTGCTTTCACTCTAGTGGTAGCATGAGACGGAGTCTACAACCCACACAAGTGNAATGACTTTTTCTAACAAAAGAAGCATGAATTGTCTTGCTTGGACACTTCGGACTATCCTCAGCAGAAGATCATCAAAGGTAAGGGATTTTATATTAGCGATTTTATGCGTTTTTTGAGACCCGTGTTGGTTATGGATTTATGCTAATGCATAAAATATGAGAGGGGCTATCCTCAAACAATCAAATGTTGTGCTTTCGCCGTAAAGCCTTTTTGAAATCTGACAACGCTGTGATATTGCCAAGAATCAGAGCTTTTGATGACTATGCAACACTTGTATATTGATGAATGTTTAATAATTCAACTTTTGGATTTTGAATTTGGCGCCTTACATTTCAATGGGTAGTGTCGGGAGTGGGGCGCTAGCCCCCCACTGCTCCCTAAGTAGTTAAGCAATGAGCCTGACGAAACAGATTCGAACGTTTAGCTTAAAATGTTGATAAACTATTAAGTTATTTCTTCACATTATAAGTGCAGCAATGGGCAAACGGCTGTAGGCTATAAGCGTAAATGTTCCATTAACAGGAAAACACCATTCTCAAAAGTGACCACAGATGCGATTATGCATTAAATTCTTTTATTATAAAGGTGAATTATTATGGTGAAAATGATCTTCCCCCAAACTTGAAACTCACGCACTGCATATGTTTTCCAGTTAGGCTCCTACACCTGTTGTACTGCTTAATTTTAAGAAGTTATTTGGCCACTTTAGTTGTAATACAAACATCAAAACATATAGGCCTATGGGCTAGATGAGGTGTGTGACTATGATTTTTTTTTAAGTCGCAAATAAAGCATGCTCTGTTTGCCTTAACCTGGGCATCATTCACAAGTGATAATATATCATATAATATTGTCACCCATCACACTATTCTTGATTTAATCTTGTCTTTACATATTTTAAATAATATATGTGTGGAATTAGTTTTTGATTTAGAATGGACCATTATCATCCACCTGTCTTGAAACGGGGAAGCACTCTATGCACTTAAATAGCAAATGGAGGACACTTTTCCCGTGGTTCATTTTCACGCCAGTCAGGTAGGCTTAACTCCTGTTGTAAAGAGAAGCAATGTGCTAAATATTAGGGAAGTTGAGAAATAAATATTTTTGATTACATTTGCATTGATGTCAGAGTGATTAGAGGGACAGTGAAGTGCCGAGTACCAGGCAGTTAGCAAGTTTGGTGGGCTACTAATGATCATCACCAGCATCAGAGCTTGGAGAAGCCTAATTACCCAGGTGGAATTTGACTGCCGTCATGACTCGTGACGGTAATACGGTCACCGTAACAGCCCTAGTTGTGACTGAGTGTGCGCGTGTGACTTTTCTCTCTGCTGTGTGTGCGTGCGTAGGAGATGTGTGACACAGGGAGGTGTCGTGTGGATGGAGGTCGCCCTTTACAAGACCTCCTGCTGCCTACCATTCTACACAACAGGTGTGTGCATGCACGTGCATCACATATTTTCTCAATCTTTGCTGTTCAGTCCTCACTTCTTATGAAACTCAGGGGAGGAGAGAGGACGATGGGAGAAGGAGTGAGAGTTGAAAGGGGGTGGGCACTAAAGATGGATGGAGAAAGAGTTTGTGTTAAGTCAATCTGTCTGGCTTTACTTGGTTTATTATGTCTGTTTAAAGTCTCTATGGTTCACAGCTCAAATAGTAAATGCACAGCAGTGAACAGGAGAGCTGGCCAAACCAAGCTGGGACCTGGTGGGATGTAGACACACACACACACACACACACACACACACACACTTTGGATCTGACTCACAGAAACGCACTCATTCAAAGTGCCTAACTGATGCTCACACACCCTGGAGTCTCTACTTTCTAGGTTTTATGCTTCCTGTTGTCTATCTGGCATTGCTAATTGAGATAATTTCCTGTTTTGAAGGAGCTGATTTGGTGAAAGGTCTTCAGGCTGATATGTTTGTTTTGCGCTCCCTTGCCCTCCCTCCAGGTCTGATGCGATATTTGGCCAGAGGATGATGTCATGGATCCTGCCCCCTCGTTATTTGCCCGAGCTCTGCCAATCAGAGAGAGACCTCAGCATCGCCCTCACCCTGCACCTCACCTACTGTGAGTTGTGCGCGCACACACACACACACACACACACACACACACACACACACACACACACAGAGATGCATACATAAGCGCACACACCCCCACCCCCACCCTGCCCTTCATCTACTGTGAGTCTATTGCTGTCCTAAATCAACCCCTAGTCCTAACCCCTAGACTCTTCTTGATTCCCCCGTGTACATCAGAAAGGACCAGATCAGCAATACAGTACTAGGCTTTGACATACTACATCACTGTCCAACCCCTCTCTCTCTCTCTCTCACACACCCTATCTCTCACACCCTCTGTCTCTTTGACATGTTATAATGCCAGTTCCAGTCTATATAACAAGTAATATACCTGGTGTTTTCCCTCTTTTTAGCCACTATGTCCTGCATGGCTGTGATGTCCACTAGCCTGGTCTCCTGCCTTCTACTGCACAAACACCGCAAGGTATGGTGTTGTGTGTGTGTGTGTGTGTGTGTGTGTGTGTGTGTTAGAGAGTGAACTATTCTCCTGTGGTGATGTCACAGGGAACACATACCATCTATGACCATAAACTCAGCCTGGGGGGTTGGGGGGTTAAGTACTGGAGTGTTGTTCTGCTTTGCTGCTTATTGTTTCTGTGCAGACGTTATTAGAGTTGCTGACGCTGCCTTTCTGCTCTCAAAGGGGCAAAGCGCTGTTCTTTCATTTTATTGGTCATTAGGTCGTCTGCTCAGCTCACCTCATTTTCTCTCTCCACCCCCTCCCTCCATCCAGGGTGTGTGTCTGTCTGTGTTGTGTCGTGACGTGGCCTGGCTGCTGGAGGAGATCTTGTTCAGGAACAGAGACGTGGGCTTTGGGGGGAGTCTGGTTGGGGTGGTCTACCACTCCCTCACCCTCCTTACCCCTCACCTCACCCTTGCTGCCCATCCCAAAGACAGGTGTGTGTCGGTGTGTGGTGTGTGGTGTGTGTGTGAGGGGGAATGACAAAACCATTTCTCTCCCTCCCTTCCAGGTCTGATCCCCTCATTGCTCCCCACCCCTCTCTCTCCGCCACACTCTCTCTTTCCCGCCATTCCCAGATACTCACACACACCTTCATCCATGAGGCCGTCGGCGGTACGTGTGTGCAAATTCATTACCACATTCACAATCTTCATTGGTTAGTTGCATTATTTATGACTCTTTTTCCTACAATTGACAATAACGTGTGTCCAGCGTGTGCTGTGTCGGCCATGCTGTGTGAGGTGGCAGGCTGCGGGGGCAGCAGCAGGATCAGGGTTGAAGAGATTAAAGGTGACGAGGTCAGAGGGGAGATGGAGTTTGACGTGGCACTGTGTCAGGATGAACTGACTGAGAGAGCCTTGCAACTCACACACTTACTGCCCCCGGGGTATATACCTGTGAGTACGTACACGCACAAGATGCCCCCCGGGATATATATATATGTATATACCTGTGTGAATAGTACACATTCACAGTACACATTCACAGACGCATACCTACTGTGCCTGGAAATACTATACTAGTCACACACACACTGGACTGGCTGGGTGTGTGTGTGTATCTTATTCAATGAATGTTTAATGGAGCAGCACAGCCATTCATCTAGCTCTGGGAGTGAGAGAGATTGTGTATGGAGTGTGTGCTCTCGAACTCTCTGTCCTCAAAGGCTTTTAATCAAAGACATAAATACTAGGCCTTTCTCCCTCCCTCCCTCTCTCCTTCTCTCTCCCTCCTTTGTCTGATTGTATCAGTTTTTATTTCTCTGACTCACACTTTCTCTGTTTCCTCACCCCTCTGTTTCCTCACCCCCTCTGTTTCCTCACCCC
>QNTS01000306.1:1290680-1331656 GCA_003317085.1 Hucho hucho
CATGTGACAGACGTGACAGAGTCTGGAGACGCCGTGGAGAACGTTCTGCTGCCTGCAACATCCTCCAGCATGACCGGTTTGGCGGTGGGTCAGTCATGGTGTGGGGTGGCATTTCTTTGGGGGGCCGCACAGCCCTCCATGTGCTCGCCAGAGGTAGCCTGACTGCCATTAGGTACCGAGATGAGATCCTCAGACCCCTTGTGAGACCATATGCTGGTGCGGTTGGCCCTGGGTTCCTCCTAATGCAAGACAATGCTAGACCTCATGTGGCTGGAGTGTGTCAGCAGTTCCTGCAAGAGGAAGGCATTGATGCTATGGACTGGCCCGCCCGTTCCCCAGACCTGAATCCAATTGAGCACATCTGGGACATCATGTCTCGCTCCATCCACCAACGCCACGTTGCACCACAGACTGTCCAGGAGTTAGTCCAGGTCTGGGAGGAGATCCCTCAGGAGACCATCCGCCACCTCATCAGGAGCATGCCCAGGCGTTGTAGGGAGGTCATACAGGCACGTGGAGGCCACACACACTACTGAGCCTCATTTTGACTTGTTTTAACGACATTACATCAAAGTTGGATCAGCCTGTAGTGTGGTTTTCCACTTTAATTTTGTGTGACTCCAAATCCAGACCTCCGTGGGTTGATACATTCGATTTCCATTGATAATTTTTGTGTAATTTTGTTGTCAGCACATTCAACTATGTAAAGAAAAAAGTATTGAATAAGATTATTTCATTCATTCAGATCTAGGATGTGTTATTTTAGTGTTCCCTTTATTTTTTTGAGCAGTGTGTGTGTATATATATATATATATATATATATATATATATATATATATATATATATATATATAAATACATTAATTAATTTCAAACTTTGCTTACATTTGTATATGATCACTATTATGCGTGGAAATACTTCGGAACAGATTTCCCAAAATGTAAAAAAAAATGCAAGTCCAATGAAAATTAAAAACATATACAGTACCAGTCAAAAGTTTGGAGATGCCTACGCATTCAAGGATTTTTCATAATTTTTACTATTTTCTACATTGTAGAATAATAGTGAAGACATCAAAACTATGAAATAACACATGGAATCATGTAGTAACCAAAAAATTGTTTAACAAATCAAAATATATTCTATATTTTAGATTCTTCAAAGTAGCAACCCTTTGCCTTGATGACAGCTTTGCATACTCTTGGCATTCTCAACCAGCTTCATAAGGTAGTCACCTGGAATGCATTTCATTTAACAGGTGTGCCTTAAGTTAATTTGTGGAATTTCTTACATTAATGCATTTGAGCCAGTCAGTTGTGTTGTGACAAGGTAGGGGTGGTATACAGAAGATGGCCCTATTTGGTAAAAGACCAAGTCCATATTATGGCAAGAACATCTCAAATAAGCAAAGAGAAACGACAGTCCATCATTACTTTAAGACATGAAGGTCAGTCCATACGGAAAATTTCAAGAACTTTGAAAGTTTCTTCAAGTGCAGTCGCAAAAACCATTAAGCGCTATGATGAAACTGGCTCTCATGAGGACCGCCACAGGAAAGGAAGACCCATAGTTACCTCTTCTGCAGAGGATAAGTTCATTAGTTAACTGCACCTCTGATTGCAGCCCAAATAAATGCTTCACAGAGTTCAAGTAACAGACACATCTCAACATAAACTGTTCATGGGCCTTCATGGTCGAATTGCTGCAAATAAACCCCTACTAAAGGACACCAATAAGAAGAGACTGGGCCAAGAAACACGAGCAATGGACATTAGACCAGTGGAAATCTGTCCTTTGGTCTGAAGAGTCCAAATTTGAGATTTTTGGTACCACCGCCGTGTCTTTGTGAGACGCAGAGTAGGTGAACGCATGTGTGGTTCTCACCGTGAAGCATGGAGGAGGTGGTGTGGGGGTGCTTTGCTGGTGACTCTGTGATTTATTTAGAATTCAAGGCACACTTAAACAGCATTCTGCAGCGATATGCCATCCCATCTGGTTTGGGCTTAGTGGGACTATCATTTGTTTTTCAACAGGACAATGACCCAACACACCTCCAGGTTGTGTAAGGGCTATTTGACCAAGGAGATTGATGGAGTGCTGCATCAGATGACCTGGCCTCAACCCAATTGAGATGGTTTGGGATGAGTTGGACTGCAGAGTGAAGAAAAAGCAGCCAACAAGTGCTCAGCATGTGTGGGAACTCCTTCAAGACTGTTCCAGGTGAAGCTGGATGAGAGAATACCAAGAGTGTGCAAAGCTATCATCAAGGAAAAGGTTGGCTATTTGAAGAATATAAAATATATTTTGATTTAACACTTTTTTGGTTACTACATGATTCCATATGTTATTTCAGAGTTTTAATGTCTTCACTATTATTCTACAATGTAGACAACAGTAAAAAAATAAATAAAAACCCTTGAATGAGTAGGTGTCCAAAATTTTGACTGATACTATATATATATATATATTTATTTATTTTTTTGCTCAGAACTTGGGGGTCCAAATTAAACCACCTGTGGGCCAAATTTGACCGGTGGACTGCCAGTTGGGGAACCCTGTTCTAGGCAGTGTAGCCTATTTCAAGCATGCCTGTTCTAAGCAGTGTACTTTGTTGGTTGTAGGCAGTATATTTCTATCACGTCTGTTCTAGGCAGTGCATTTCTATCATGCTTGTTCTAGGTAGTGTATTTCTATCATGGCTGTTCTAGACAAGTGTATTTTATATCTGTCTTGATGTGCTGAATCAGAGCCCAGGAGAGCATGAACAACCAGGGGATGAGGGGGGAAGGTCTCTGAATAACAAAGAGAGAGCAATCAATACTTAACCTGGGAGAAGAGTGGATGTATTGAACAAAAACATGGGAAGATGAGAGTTGAGGTCAAATAATTCACCCTTACACACTGTAGAAGACAATATGTGCATGAAACATATTTTAACAGATGGAAATAGGTCAAATCAGTTATCTTGTAAGGCAACAATATAGCAAGAGATGTCAGAGATAAGATACCGTTGTCTGAATGTCAGAAGACCTCTCTTATGACACACTACTGCCACCTTGTGGTGGTCTGAACAAATGGCAGCATTTGAAATCGGAGATGTGGACGTGTGACAGGCTGGCTGGGAATTTTACATCTGTTCCCCTTGAATAATCAATAGCCTTCAGCTCTCTCTTTCTGTCTCTCACACTTTGCATTTAGATTAAGTGTGTATCTTTGGGGTGTGTTTGACACAGTAAACACTTGTGTTTGTGTAAGTGTACGAGGAGAAGCCACTGTCTGTTGGTGAGACTAACCAGGCATAATGTAACTGCCAGACAAAACATTTCCAATACAGAATTTGTATCTACCGTAAAGCATTGAGCTGCAGTGGACCCAGATATTTAATATTTCCAAGGTCATACATATGTCTGATTGAATCATGGAGACAAACCACCATCTCCATACAGAGCAGATGAGCTGCCCACAACAGCTGACTCAGAGCAATACCTTTCCAGCTGCCACACTGTCACACAGCCTCACAGTGGGCATTGTAAGCGGCTGCTATTCCTGCACACACTGGACTCTTATCTGCACCCGCATCTAACCTCATTGACTCAGTTGTCAGTTTATTAGGTACACCACCCCATTCATGAAAATGGTTCGCTCCTACAGACAGGGAATCATGTGACTGGCTTGCTATATAAAGTCGAATCCATGCCCTGAAGAATTCAGTCTGTTCTGGAGTCAAAGGGGGATTCGACCCGGTACTGCACTGAACAAAAATATAATGCAACATATAAAGTGTTGGTCCCATGTTTAAAAGATCCCAGATATGTTCCATAAGCACAAAAAGCTTATTTCCCACAAATGTAGTGCACAAATTTGCTTCCCTCCCTGTTAGTGAGCATTTCTCCGTTGCCAAGATAATTAATCCTCCTGATAGGTGTGGCATATCAAGAAGCTGAATGAACAGCATTATCATTACACCTTGTGCTGGGGACAATAAAACGCCACTAAAATGTGCAGTCACACAACACAATGCCACAGATGTCTCAAGTTTTGTGGGGGCATGCTAACTGCAGGAATGTCCACCTGTGCTGTTGCCAGAGAATTAAATGTGCCATTCTCTACCATAAGCCACCTCTAACGTCGCTTTAGAGAATTTGGCAGTATGTCCAACCGGCCTCAACCACAGACCACGTATAACCATGCCAGCCGAGGGCCTCCACTTCCGGCTTCTTCACCTGTGGTATCGTCTGAGACAAGCCACCCGGACAGTTGATGAAACTGTGGGTTTGCACAACCAAAGATTTTCTGCACAAACTGTCAGAAACCTTCTCAGGGAAGCTCATCTGTGTACTTGTCGTCCTCCCCAGGGTCTTGACCTGACTGCAGTTTGGCATCATAACCGACGTCAGTGGGCAAATGCTCACCTTCAATGGCCACTGACACGCTGGAGAAGTGTGCTCTTCATGAATGAATCCCGGTTTCGACTGAACCGGGCAGATTGTATTTGTCATACACACGTGTTTAGCAGATGTTATAAACGGATGTAGCGAAATGCTTGTCTTTCTAGCTCTAACAGTGCAGTAATATCTAACAATCCACAACAGGCAATACTTGTAACGCTTGTGCCCAATCCCAAATTAACCCATTGTTCCTATCCTGTGGAACAGGTGTGTACATTACGCAGCCAGCAACATAAACTCTACGTTGCACAACCAAAATCTGCTAATACAATCTAGTCAATGAAAAGTAGCTGATTTTACTGATATCATATAAATCAGGTCAAAAGTCTTGTAAATCGTCTCATTATTGCACTTTGGACCGAAGATCAGTAACTCGCCTTGCTAGTTTGTCTACAGTACAGATATGCACAGAAGTGCACTTCCTGGGTCAGTGTTTGTAGTTTAGTTTACTGGATACTGTCACTCAGTGCTCACAGTATGTGAGATCAATGCTCTCTAGCATGTGCATCATAAGTAACACTTACAATTGATTATCTGAACAATTTCTATGGATAATCTGCATACATTTCCGCGACGAAGACATAAGTAATGGCAATGTATAAACTACAATTCCCATGATTAAGTTTAAAGGCCATTGATAAATCAGGTGATCAACCGGAGGGAGGCTTCGTTCTGTCAGCTTGCTGTCTCTTTCGCTCAAGACGTCAGAAGGACAGCAATGTGTAACCGGTAAGCCTACCGATTCAAATATTTATCTGTTTTCTGTGCAAAGATTCGTTCAGAAAATGTACTTTGTGAAATACGTGTGCAGGATCAATTGTTGTCGGGTATGAATGATTGAATTAACTTCATGAGCCGTGGCTTTGTTCAACAGGATTGCATGCATATTTAAATCCACTTGATCTGTTCGCAACGACTGTATTGTTTTTACAGACAGACTGATTAGCAAGATAGTTGCAATTTTGCATTCAAGTAGTTGCGAACTATCTTTTTATTACAGCCCAGTTTGTCTTGGCCTATAGCCCAAAATATAATCTGCCGTTTCACTTTCTGTCCCTTGATCGTGTTCCTTGTTATTTCTCCAAAAACAGTCTCCCCACATGACATGTTATTGTGCCAAAGGCATGAATCTACACACATTACAGGAAATGGAGGGTGAGAGAAAGGGAACACTGGCCTTTAGAACACTCCCCTCATTTCAATCTGAAAGCATGGTTCGTTCTATGGCTAGATACGTACGTACTGAGTCGGGCTCATATGGTCTGCAACTCAACATAAGGTGGATCTCAATGGTCTAAAGTTATCTCTGTTCCTTCTGCGTTGTGGATAAATTGGGCAGGCAAAAGGGCTGCTTTAGAGTATTGCGATGTCCCCTTGACTATGTATTCCTTTAGAGATAACCAGGGAGTTCAACAGTCCAAGTGTATACGAGTCTTGCAGATTATCTAGAGGCCAAAGGTTTCTCTGAAAGACAGACTTTGACACAATCTCACTGATATCACTAACCCTGCAGCAGAGAATACCAGACAGGAAAGCAAAGCAATATATTATCTCACCTTTCTCTGCAGTTAAAACAGCTCACTGTATTATTATAAATTAGTGCACACTGGCTCTCTGGTTACCATAATGATTTCCAACTCCCTGTCATTCATTATCATGCCTAACAATGTTTGGCTTGACAATGACAGCAATGGGGTTGACAAGGTCATACAAATCTAGGACCCGGTTTGTGAGTTGGACCTTCAAGACCAATAATATTGAGCTGTATTTAATGTGTTTCTCCCTATAGTCAGAAGTGTAAAGTACTTAGGTAAAAATATTTTAAAGTACTACTTAATTAAGTAGTTTTTTGGGAGATCTTTACTTTATATTTTTGAACACTTTTAGTTTTACTCCACTACATTCCTAATGAAAATAATGTAATTTTACTCCATACATTTTCCCTGACACCCAAAAGTACTAGTTACATTTTGAATGCTTATCAGGCCAGTTCAGACTTAATCAAGAGAACATCCCAGGTCATCCCAACTGTGTCTGGTCTGGTGGACTCACTAAACACACATGCTTTGTTTGTAAATGTCTGAGTGTTGGAGTGTAAGGAATGTGAAATTATTTATATTTTTACTTTTGGTACTTAAGTATATTTTAGCAATTACGTTTACATTTGATACTTAAGTGTATTTATAACCAAATACTTTGAGACTTTTACTCACTTAGTATTTTATTGGGTGAATTTCACTCAAGTATGACAATTGGGTACTTTTTCCACCACTGTCTATAGTGCCCAGCCCATCGAGTGGACCACTGACTGTAAGAGCCAGAAGTGAGTATTGAGGAAAGTGTGTGTGCGTGTGTGTGTGTGAGAGAGAGAGAGAGATCTAACTGTGTGTGTTCTCTCCAGTTATGATGGAATAGTCTTGGTGACGCAGAGTTATGACACGCTGCCCAAGGAGCTGGAATGTCTGAAAGCACCTCTGCTGGACTACAGCTCTGTGAGTCACACAACAACATATAGATAGATGAATATAGCCTTACTTTTTTTTTTGTCCCCTCTCATTTATCCTCCTCCTCATCTCTCTCCTTTCTCCCTTTCTTTTCTAGGTGGACTGTGGTCTGGGAGATGAGGTGGTGGTGTTGAAGGTTCCGGGGTTGCCTGGTAACCGCTTGGTGTTTGCGTCCACCGGGCCCGTTAACCGGGACTACGATGATGTCAGACGCTTCAGTGACGCAGCTGTTAATGGCATCAAGAGGTCAGAGTCAACACCACACACAAATTGTATCAAGAGGTTACTGTATGTATGTATGTATGTATGTATGTATGTATGTATGTATGTATGTATGTATGTATGTATGTATGTATGTATGTATATGTATGTGCGCGCCTGTGTTGTGTAGCTCTCCCATTCATTACCATATACTGTATGGGTGTTTCTTCAGGGCCATGAAAGCAGGCATGCAGCGCCCCCTTCTGGTCTGTCCTCGCCATAGCAGCTATGACAAGAGCACCCTGGTGGCTGCCCTAGGTGCCCTGCACGCCCTCTACATGGTGAGAACAATCCTATGACATAAAGAATAGATACCTGTACACTGATTAATGCTCCCATAGTTTTTTTCCCATAGACCCAAAGGACTTCGTCAGGCACTCCTGTGCCCATAAACCCCTAGACCCTTATTCAAATAATTGGACACATATGGAGCTCTAGAAAATCAATTGTCTCTCGCACCAAATATGGTGCTGACATATTTTCTCCCTCTATCTATTTTTCCCTCTCCCTCTTTCCCAGCCTCTGGAAGTGAGGGAGGCGTCTGTGAAGCCTAGCCAGTATAAGGTGTGTGTTCTGGGGCTGTGGGTTGACCAGGAGGCCCAGGGGAAGGAGTTGGTGGATCTGGCCTCTGCTCTGGAGAGTGGACGGTGGGTCACACACACACATATTTTCATCTGTAACTTAGCAATCCCTCTTATGGGGAGAGGTTTTTAAGTGTATTATATCTGAAAAATCTATATTTTTTTTGTTCCTTTTTTTAAACTATCTTTCTCTCTTCCGCCCTCTACCCCATCTCTCTCTCCCTCTTGCTCCAGGCTGGCTTGCCGCGACATAGGAGGGTCTGATCCTGAGAGGATGGCTGCTCCTCGTGTCGCTGAGTACGTCCAGGCCCTCTTTAAGGACAGCCCAGTGCAGGTAAGAGAGGCTTTTCTCATACATCCAAAAAGGAAAAGGTGATTTCTATCTCCCAAAAAGACAGCAACAACAACATTATTTTGTGATTCAGGTGCTTTTTTATTAGTTAAAAAAGCTGATCTGTTTCGACCTCAATCAGTCTTTGTCAAGGCTTTGTTAGTCTTTTTGGGAGATGCAATCACCTTTAATTTTTGGGAATATCAAATCAAATTTTATTTGTCACATACACATGGTTAGCAGATGTTAATGCGAGTGTAGCGAAATGCTTGTGCTTCTAGTTCCGACCATGCAGTAGTATCTAACAAGTAATCTAACAAATTCACAACAACTACCTTATACACACAAGAGTAAAGGAATGAATACGAGTATGTACATATAAATATATGGATGAGCGATGGCTGACCGGTGTAGGCAAGATGTAGTAGATGGTATGGAGTACAGTATATACATATGAGATGAGTAATGTAGGATATGTAAACATTATATAAATGGCATCGTTTAAAGTGGCTAGTGATACATTTATTTCATACAATTATAATTATTAAAGTGGCTAGAGATNTAGGCAAGATGCAGTAGATGGTATGGAGTACAGTATATACATATGAGATGAGTAATGTAGGATATGTAAACATTATATAAATGGCATCGTTTAAAGTGGCTAGTGATACATTTATTTCATACAATTATAATTATTAAAGTGGCTAGAGATGAGTCGATGGCCGAACGGCATAGGCAAGAATCAGTAGATGGTTTAGAGTACAGTGTATACATTTGATATGAGTAATGTCGGATATGTAAACATTATATACAAAATTGTTTAAAGTGGCTAGTGATACATTTGTTACATCCAATTCCTATTTTTAAAGTGGTTAGAGATGTTAGTGATGGCTGTTTAACAGTCTGATGGCCTTGAGGTAGAAGCTGTTTTTCAGTCTCTCGGTCCCAGCTTTGATGCACCTGTACTGACCTCACCTTCTGGATGATAGCGGGGTGAACAGGCAGTGGCTCGGGTGGTTGTTGTCCTTGATGATCTTTTTGGCCTTCCTGTGACATCGGGTGGTGTAGGTGTCCTGAAGGGCAGGTAGTTTACCCCCGGTGATGCATTGTGCAGTCCTCACTACCCTCTGGAGAGCCTTACGGTTGTGGGCGGAGCAGTTGCCGTACCAGGCGGTGATACAGCCCAACAGGATGCTCTCGATTGTGCATCTGTAGAAGTTTGTGAGTGATTTTGGTGACAAGCTGAATTTCTTCAGCCTCCTGAGGTTGAAGAGGCGCTGTTGCGCCTTCACCACGCTGTCTGTGTGGGTGGACCAATTTAGTTTGTCCGTGATGTGTACGCCGAGGAACTTAAAACTTTCCATCTTCTCCACTACTGTCCCGTCGATGTGGATAGGGGGGTGCTCCCTCTCCTGTTTCCTGAAGTCCACGATCATCTCCTTTGTTTTGTTGACATTGAGTGAGAGGTTATTTTCCTGACACCACACGCCGATGGCCCTCACCACCTCCTTGTAGGCCGTCTCGTCGTTGTTGGTAATCAAGCCTACCACTGTAGTGTCGTCAGCAAACTTGATGATTGAGTTGGATGCATGCTTGGCCACGCAGTCATGGGTAAACAGGGTGTACAGGAGAGGGCTGAGAACGCACCCTTGTGGGGCCCCAGTGTTGAGGATCAGCGGGGTGGAGATGTTGTTTCCTACCCTCACCACCTGGGGCCGGCCCGTCAGGAAATCCAGGACCCAGTTGCACAGGGCTGGGTCGAGACCTAGGGTCACGAGCTTAATGACGAGCTTGGAGGGAACTATGGTGTTAAATGCTGAGCTGTAGTCGATGAACAGCATTCTTACATAAGTATTCCTCTTGTCCAGATGGGTTAGGGCAGTATGCAGTGTGATTGCGTCGTCTGTGGACCTATTGGGACGGTAAGCAAATTGGAGCGGGTCCAGGGTGTCTGGCAGGATGGAGGTGATATGATCCTTGACTAGTCTCTCAAAGCACTTCATGATGACGGAAGTGAGTGCTACGGGGCAGGAACAATGGTGGCCCTCTTGAAGCATGTGGGAACAGCAGACTGGGATAGGGACTGATTGAATATGTCCGTAAACACACCAGCCAGCTGGTCTGCGCATGCTCTAAAGACACGGCTAGAGATGCCATCTGGGCCAGCAGCCTTGCGAGGGTTAACACATTTAAATGTTTTCCTCACGTTGGCTGCGGTGAAGGTGAGCCCGCAGGTTTTGGTAGCGGGCCGTGTCGGTGGCACTGTATTATCCTCAAAGCGAGCAAAGAAGTTGTTTAGTTTGTCTGGGAGCAGGACCGACGGGGCTGGTTTTCTTTTTGTAGTCCATGATTGACTGTAGGCCCTGCCACATTCCTCTCGTGTCTGAGCCGTTGAATTGTGACTACTTTGTCTCTATATTGACGCTTAGCTTGTTTGATTGCCTTGCGGAGGGAATAGCTACACTGTTTGTATTCAGTCATGTTTCCGGTAGCCCCTGGTTAAAAGCAGTGGTTCGCGCTTTCAGTTTTGCGCGAATGCTGCCATCAATCCACAGTTTCTGGTTGGGGAAGGTTTTAATAGTTGCTATGGGTACAACATCACCAATGCACTTGCTAATAAACTCGCTCACCGAATCAGCGTATACATCAATGTTGTTGTCCGACGCTATGCGGAACATATCCCAGTCCACGTGCTCGAAGCAATCTTGCAGCATGGAATCAGATTGGTCGGACCAGCGTTGAACAGACCTGAGAACAGGTGTTTCCTGTTTTAGTTTCTGTTTGTAGGCTGGGAGCAACAAAATGGAGTCATGGTCAGACTTGCCGAAAGGAGGGCAGAGAATAGCCTTGTATGCATCACGGAAGTTAGAATAACAATGATCCAGGATTTTACCAGCCCGGGTGGCACATTCGATATGCTGGTAAAATTTCGAGAGCCTTGTTTTCAAATTAGCCTCATTAAAATCCCCAGCCACAATAAATGCAGCAATAGACTTTACCCAGATGAGCTCTCCATTCCGTACCATATTTTAGTATTGCCAGCTGATCTAAACTCTACTTGTCTCATGTAGCTCACTAATATGTTAATATGATGAAGCTGAACCACCCCATCTTTCTCAGGTAGATGTGGTGAGTGATCTGAAGGTGCTGGAGAAGGAGTACCCTTGCCTCGCTGCTGTCAACCGCTGTGCCAATGGTAAGTGTGTGTGCCAGACCTGGGTTCAATTACTTTCACATTAATTCAAAATAAGTATTCAGATATTTTATTTGAATAGACAAGTAGTTGAATATTTGAAAATACTCATACACTCCCATGTATTTAAAAATAGTATTTGAAATAAGTATTTGAAAATGATCTTCATTTTTTACAAATAACCATTCAAATACTCAAAATAAAAGTACTTGTTTTGGGCTGTTTTATTTGAAAATACTCAAACACAGAAAAAAGTATTTTTAAATACCAGATAATCAAATTCACATGTATTTGAACCCAGGTCTGGTGTGTGTGTGTTTTTCATCCATGTGTGTTTGTCTCTTATAGCTGTGCCTCGTCACCAGGCCAGAGTGATCAAGCTGCAGTACTGTGGAGAAGGACCAGTCCAACACACACTGATGCTGGTCGGCAAGGTGAGAGGGAGAGTGTGGAAGAGGGGATGATTATGATGGCGATAAAGGGGGTGGGGTGTTCTCGTCATGAATATGTTTTTGGATATAACATGTTTGTGTGTGTTTCTCTCAGGGCATCACCTATGACACTGGTGGAGCTGACATCAAGGCTGGTGGCTTTATGGCTGGCATGCACAGAGACAAGTGTGGTGCTGCTGCCGTGGCTGGGTTCTTCCAGGTTCAACAACTAGCACTTTGACACTATTTAGTTATCACTAGTGGACTGTAGTTAGACTTTTCATAATCCCTCAAATAGTCTGCTACTCCTGCTAACATGTAGCTCTGTTCTGTCAGGTCCTGGCCAAACTCAAGCCCAAGCATCTGAAGGTGGTGGGTGCCATGGCGATGGTGAGGAACAGCGTGGGCTCAGGTCAGTGTGTTGATATAGGGGTAAGGGTTTCACCCATAGAATCTTATATAAAAATCTATTTCTATGATTCTATTTCTATAGTTTCACCTAATGAGTGTACAGTTGGCATCTTCCCTATCTCTCTCTGTGTGTTGTCTCTCTCTCTGACTGAATGAGGGTTCAAGGGTTGTGTGTTGTGTTTCTCTCTTTTCTGTCAGACTGCTATGTAGCTGATGAGTTGGTGGTGTCCCGTGCGGGTCGCAGGGTTCGTGTTGGGAACACGGACGCTGAGGGACGCATGGTGATGGTCGACCTGCTCTGTGAAATGAAGGAGAAGGTGAGAATACACAACTCTATTCCCCCTTCTATCCGTCTCTCCCTCTGTTTCTCCTGTCCAACCCATTCTGTCACCTTAATCTCACTCCTCCCTCCTGTCAAAAACTGACTGTCAGTCAGTGACTTTATACGCCTTCCAGGTCAAGGAGCACGACCTTGCTGTGTGCGTGCATCGGTTTTCAAGTCCCCAAACAGGTGTCACCGGAAATGTTTGCATGTGACGTTCTAGCCGATAGCTGTTGATGACAACGTAAAATTAGGTTTAAAGGTTGAAATCTCTTGGCGGGGTGTTTCGTCAAGTGTAAAAATACCCTCATTATTGCCTCTCTTTCCAGGCAGTACGTGAGGTGTCTCCTCAGCTGTTTACCATCGCCACTCTGACAGGACACGCCATCAGAGCCATGGGACCAAACTACTCTGTGAGTACAGGACCATATACACACAGTACTCTACCATATATATATATATCACACACACAAAGTACAATACAACACACTAGCCATGGTGACAATTTTGTTTGATTAAACTTTGTCCACTTTTAGATCATCATGGACAACGGAGCTGCCCAGCGCTCTGGCAATGCCCGGCAGTGGCAGAAAGGTGAGACACTCCGCCCATGCATACATATACATACAGGTAACTGACAAAGTTATGGAAAACTTGAGTAAATGAGGTGTACATACATACATACATACATACATACATACATACATACATACATACATACATACATACATACATACATACATACATACATACATACATACATACATACATACATACATGATACTATTTAGTCAAATCAGCAAACCAGGGTTTACAGGTCTGAATGTGGGTTTTCTGGGTTGTACATGGTATAACCTGTTAGTCCTATTTCTTTCTCCCTCTGTGTAGCGGGCGAGGTGCTGGGTGATCTGTTTGAGGTGTCCAGTATCAGGCGTGAGGACTATGACTTCCATAAGGGGAAGTCTGAGTACGAGGAGATTCTGCAGAGCAACAACCTGCCATCCTCTGCTACTCCCCGCGGACATCAGACCCCCGCTGCCTTCCTCATCATGGCCTCTGGGCTGGACAAGGTACACACACAGACACACAATGCTCCAGCTCTTTTCACAGCCCTGGATCTAACCTAATCTCTGTGTTTGTTTGTTTCCCTCCATCAGTACGGTGTGGACTCTTGCAGTCCTCTGCCATACTCCCACATCGACATCGCTGGCTCCAGCGGCCCCTTCCCCGGTGTACCCACCGGAGCTCCAATCCTTGCCATGGCTACCAACTACATCCTGCCCAGCGCCTAGAAACCCAACTACACCCTGCCCAGTGCTTAGTAACCTTGTGATATAAAAAAAAATGTGTAGAATGTACCCTACTCTCTGTCCTGAGTTATATCACATAGAACCGTCCTAATATGGTAGTGCCAGTTCAATTTGATAAATTACACAAAGAATAAGAACACAGATATCCATCAATGGTGTGATATCGGCAGTTAATTTTGAACATTCCAATAGCCCAGATTGTTGTTCTATAGATTCTGTTTCTAAGATCCTGCTACTATATATCCATCCAACCTTAAGTGTCCCAAATGTTTTACCCCCATGTCTAACATGAGTCACTGTATTGAATACTCTCAGGGGAGAAATGACAAACGCTCTGTTCATCCATCCATTTTATCCATGTGAAACTTGAGGTGAGTGGCAAGTCAAATGGTTGTGCTAAATGCTGTGTTTCAATAAAATAATCGATTTTCAGTGTTTACTTATTTCAATAACCAATGTTAACTGTAGAGCCAGGAATTGTGGAATAGCAGGTATAGGTTAGAGGTAGGCCAGCAATCATATATAAGTTGTCTATTTGGGGAAATCCCCTCATTTTTATCCAATTGTATGCTGAATATTGAAGCTATCGTTTCTCTTAATTCAAATATATTACATTTGTCATGGTGCATGGACTGTTTGTCTGTCATGTTGTAATAAATTCCAATGTTTTGTTGCAAAGACAAAAAAAATGCAACCTGAGAAAGCTCAGACAAACCTAATGCAGCAGCGCATAGACAGTTGCATATCACTAAAACAAATGGATTAGCATAATAAACATGAGTCCGAAATAAAGTAAAACCAAAGAGAACATTTATACATAGCTAAGTACGAAATATCGGAGTCATTTTACTGCTTTGAAAATTAAGCGTGAGGACATTTGGCGTCATCGAACTTCCTTATTTTGATCACTTTGTTTGTGAAGGCGGTCACAAATAGGTTGTTGTAACATATACCATTTTGGCTCAACGTATGCGTATGACAAGTATCAACAAGTGCCCAAAACTAGATCTAAGATGGAGATTAATGTGCCTCAATTTCTTCAGTGGGAGGAGCCCATTATTAAACGGAAATGACGAATGACGCCAACGCTTAAAACAATACGTTAGCGCGCGTTCGTGACCCACAGACGGTTTCCCCTCCAACAAGAGAATAGACAAGTCGTGTCGCATTTTGTGAAGCGACAAAGGGAGCTCATTTTTTTTATCCAAGCTACGATTTTAGGCTGCAGGACCAAAGTTGAGGGAAAAGGTCTCAGGAAATCATTTTGTATTTCTACAACATCCAAACAGACTCGACAATGTTTGAGGCTCGCTTGGTACAGGGATCCATCCTGAAGAAGGTTTTGGAGGCTCTGAAGGACCTGATCACGGAGGCCTGTTGGGACGTGAGCTCGTCGGGTATCTCTCTTCAGAGTATGGACTCGTCCCACGTCTCTCTAGTTCAGCTCACTCTCCGCAGTGACGGGTTCGACTCCTACCGTTGCGACCGCAACCTCGCCATGGGAGTCAATCTTAGCAGGTGAGTGGAACTGATTGAATATGACAGCATGATTGTCAAGGTTAGTTACTTTGCCTAGAGAACAATAACGTTAGTTTAGCAGGAATGTAACTAGTGTAAGACTTTTCATTTTGTCTCTAGAAAGTTAACCATGTTCTTTTGTTGGCGTGGCTTTAGTATTCTACTTTTTACTGTGGTGAGGACATTTTAGACGTTCAAGTCTTTTGCAAAGCCACGTGTTATTTTCAAAAATTGCAAGTTTGTAGACAATTTTTTTCGTGGAAAAATGATACTGCAACCGGTCGATATAACAAGCACGTAATAAAGCCGCCTTTTGAAAATTACGTGTGACGTCACTTGAGCGCCAAATCGCTAGTTGAAGGTTGGCGGGAATTTCGCGAACCCGCCAAGTTCAGCTGACGTCAGTCACTGTTTGAAGTTGGCTGTTTGCTAAATTGAGCATACGATCATGTTTACCAACTATATGAAATCACTTTGTACATTCTCATAAATGCTTATGTAATAATTTAACCTCTAACTTGTAGCAGAGTTTTAGGCAATGGTGCTCCGTACAGTGTCATGATGACCTAGCCAGTGTTGCATTTGATTTGACATAACAGGCTATGAAAAGAGCAGGTTTAAATATACTAATTAAAATATTGGTGTAAAAACAAAGCATATCAAATATATTTTAGTGCTTCAGCAATTTAATTATTTTGAGTGAAATTATGGCATATCTTTCGGGACAGACCTGATTAAGGTGACCACTATTTATACTGATCACTCAAAGGAAATAATTGTTTTGTTTTTTTTACTTACCATTCCTGTAGCTGTGTCGGGTACTGACTGGTCTACCACCCTCTCCCTCCTAGTATGTCAAAGATCCTGAAGTGTGCTGGGAATGAGGACATCATCACTCTCAGAGCAGAGGACAACGCAGACACACTTGCCCTAGTCTTCGAGACACTCAGTGAGTACCTTTATCCATCAAGTAATATCTCTACTTTTACAGTAGGGATATTTCATTTTGCAGTTGGAATGATAAAGATCTATAAATAGAGATTCGTACCTGTAGGAGTAAGACTTGAATTCTCAGGAACCATGATAAATCCCTGCTATCATCTATGCTTGGTAATGTATTTAGATGTTTAATTAGATATCAGTGTTAACCTGTTCTTCTCTCAGACCAGGAGAAGGTGTCGGACTATGAGATGAAGCTGATGGATCTCGATGTAGAACAGTTGGGAATCCCAGTAAGTGTTCTCCCAACATTCCATTGAGTAATAGTTATAAACGTCTCTTTAGAATGTGCCATTTGAACCACACTTGTGGCAGTAGCGTTTGTCACTTGTCACCAGGCCACGTCGGTAGCCACTTTTTCACCCCTCTTAACTCTCTCTAGGAGCAGGAGTACAGTTGTGTGGTCAAGATGCCATCGGGGGAGTTTGCCCGTATCTGCCGTGACCTGTCTCAGATTGGTGACGCAGTCATGATCTCCTGCGCCAAGGACGGCGTTAAGTTCTCGGCCACGGGAGAGCTGGGCACTGGCAACGTCAAACTGTCCCAGACCAGCAACGTGGACAAGGAGGAGGAAGCGGTACGTATAGGGAGGAGACCTGGGTCTGTGTCCCAAATTATTCCCTATATAGTGCACTATATAATTTCATCCCAAGGGTGAAATGTGGGAGAAACTGCATATCAGATGGACAATGAACATGTCAACCAGAATGGCCATCAGCTCAGTAAAGATTGTTCTCTTGGACAACAGCTTTGCAGTTTTGTCTGGGCTCACTAGAGGCTTCGATGTTGAATTAAATATCTTCCCTCCCCCTCCTTCCTTCCTCTTAGGTGAGTATTGAGATGAACGAGCCAGTCCAGTTGATCTTCGCTCTCAACTACCTCAACTTCTTCACTAAGGCCACACCCCTCTCCAAGACAGTCATCCTTAGCATGTCTGCAGACATCCCCCTGGGTAGGTAACCTGCTCCTGCCCTCTAACCCTAACCTCTACCCCATACACACATCCTATTATACTGTATGCTGTTTTCTGATGTCTAACTAACTTTTCTTTGACAGTGGTGGAGTACAAGATAGCTGACATGGGCCATGTCAAGTACTACCTGGCGCCCAAGATTGACGAGGAGGCTTCCTAAACCTCCCAGGTCGAAAATCCAGAGGAGGGGGGGGGGATGTTCATTCCTGTGGATGGGGAGGAGGATCTTGTTGGAGGGTGGGAAAGTGATGGCTGACTGACTTTGTCTGCATCATGGCATCGCTATTGGGTTTTAGTTTTATCTGGATGCATTCATTGATATCAGCAGTTTCACTGATGCAGTCTGAATTGAATTTGATCCTGGATATACAATGATGGTAGGGATCTACTATTGTCCTTTTCTGGGACCAGGGTTCTTATTCTAGCTCGAGTACTTTTCAGTTACTAATCTTACCTGGCCAGCTGTCTGAGGAAGATCAACACATCAACTCCATCCCTCCCCCTGTTCCCTCTTCTGTTTGGAAAACAAATGCTCATTCCAATATGTAGATATGTCTGTATATATGTTCTGTTATGTTCACCGCTCCCAACTTTTTATTCATGAACCCCAATAAATAAATAATTTTGATTCTGACTTACAATGTGTTTTCTATCTGCTACCACAAGGTGGTGCCCATGACTAAAATAATCTGAACTTTCTCAGTGCCGTTTGATTTGCAGTTTTCCTGGGCATAGATGGACTCGTTTTTGACAAATTATTTGCAATGGAGAATCTGGTTTGCACAAATTTTTATTCCAGGATTGGGGTTGATCTGTGTCCCAGAAATAATAATATGCTTCTTAACACCCTTGTTTTTAAGGGGAACTTTATCCAGATTAATTTACTGATGTATTTAGACTAATTGTGCATTTTTTACCTCTTAACGATCTGCCCCTTTTTCCCAGTTTTCACTTAAAATGACAAACCTAAATCTAACTGCCTGTAGCTCAGGCATTGAAGCAAGGATATGCATATTCTTGATACCATTTGAAAGGAAACGCTAAAGTTTGTGGAAATGTGAAATTAATGTAGGAGAATGTAACGCTTTAGATCTGATGAAAATATATTTATTTCTATATAGGCCATAATGTTTTAGTCCAGCTTGGGTGCAATTTAGATTTTGGCCACTATATGGCAGCAGTGTATGTGCAAAGTGTTAAACTGATCCAATGAACCATTGCGTTTGTTCAAAATGTTATATCAAGACTTCCCAAATGTGCCTAATTTGTTTATTAATAACTTCAAGTTCATAATTGCACTCAAACAATAGCATGGTATTCTTTCACTATTAGCAACTGTAAATTGGACAGTGTGGTTAGATTAACAAGAATTGAAGCTTTCTGCCGATGTCCTGGGACATTTTCTTGTTACTTACAACCATATGTTAATCACATTAGCCTACATTAGCTCAGCTGTCCCTTGGGGGACCCACTGATCCTGCTAGTTCCCACTAACCATATAGGGTCAGGTATTTCTTCAATCCCCTAATGGTGACTGTTAGGATTGGGGTACTGTGAGTTGATCACAGATATGTGGTTACTACCTCTACCTAGTCTTAAAACACTTACTCAGAATGATGTACCTTTCTCATTTGTGCACTTGTCGCAACAGTACATTATTTTGTGCTGCCATAATGCCAAACAATTTTGTCAAGGGCACACAGATCTGGGACCAGGCTACTATTTACAGCAATCAAAATCCAAGATTTTTAGTCAAACAGTTTTGACTGCTGTAAATAGTAGCTTGGGCCCAGATGTTTGTGCCCTTGACAACTGTCATTGTCAAACCAAACTGTTTGGCATTCTGGCACAACCACTGGCACTCATGCTATAAGTGAATAGGCTATGTCCTCTAGCAATTCTCTCTACGGGGCTAGCCAGCACAGCTCTGTCAGTCTGGGTTTTCTAAAACCTTAATCCCATCGGTACATCTGGCTTCAGATGTATACTCAATTTTAGCACATCACTGTGTTCAAACAGCCCAAAAGCAACAAGGGGGAGGGCTGGATTATAATCTCACTGTAGATTGCATTTCTAAATTATCCCTTTCCCAGCTACCACAGGCTCTCTCAAAACTAATCTGCTGAGCTGCATTGAGTTAGTATCCACAGCAACCAGGGGAGAATAGTGTTGTCCCTCAACCTTCATTTCAAGTTGAATCATCACGGGTTCTGTGACCAATTTCCACTGAAGGTAAAATAACTACTGCCTCGGGTTTCTCACTCCAGGCAATGCTTCCATCCTTCCCCCTTATCTGGGAGCAAATCTAGATAGACTTGCCTAGGTAGACGTCTGGTGACTTTAATTCCATAAAGTAATTAATCTTTACGTGAGTGGTTAATGAAATATTGAGGCAGCTATGACGGTTTAACTGGACACTTACATTTCTTTATCAGTCTTCCTCTGGTGACAGGTCTGTCTCTTCTCCGCGTAGCCCCTGCATTTGTCTCTCTCTCCTCCAATAAGGTTTATTAAATAGTTATTTCTGCCCAAGCATTCTAATAATTTATTGCTGCGCAGTCCTCAGTAACATTTCATCCCTTCACATCTCTTGAGCCAGACAATTTATAAAGATAGCCTATACAGTATGCTTTCTCGGTTTTACACGTTTAGTATACAGTTTGCTTTTCACTCTGGCCTGGAGTGCCCTTTCTGTCTATTCAGCCTTTTCTGCTCATTACTCTACCACACGCATCTCTCTAGTCCATTCCTTTCTCTCTCGTTCCCTCTAATGCTTTTTCTGTCTGGTCTGTAAACTGCTTTTTAGAGGCCTGGGATTTGGGCCAGAGACAGGGTTAGATAAGGGGACAGGGCGAGACGCCGCCTCTCTCTCTCTGTACCCCCCCCCCTCCCCCCTCTCAGATGCAAAAGGAGATTATCCAATACTGAGGTGTGCGTGTCAATCGTCTCTATCGCTCTATCCCCTCACATTAAAATATTGTATAGTACACTATGGTATAAATGCGATAGTATTTTTGCTGTATTATTCAAAGTAGTGTTGCGGACATGACTGTAGTGTACTGTAGTATTTACTGTAGTGTTTTTACAGGCTGTAGTATTTACTCTAGTGTTTTTGTTTTTTATTTTTGTCATAGAAGTGTGGGCTTTCTCCTTGAGGAAACCTACTGGACAAATACTAAAAGAGCAAATATTCCATAGCCTGTAGGTAGGTAGGATTGGAGTCTGTACGGATAGTTAAGAGCTGCTCTTTTCTATAACCTGTAGAGAGAGACAACGAACTTTGGGACTATCCCTCTTCTCAGTGCAGGTTGATGGTCAGGTTTGCCAATTTACAAGGGGGAGGGGTGGTGGAGTTCACCTTTTGTCTTCCTCGACTTGATTTGATTAAAACAAACTTTATTGAATAAAAAAATGTAAAGAGGATAATAAAATAGAGGAGGGGGGGTTAGGTTTAAGAGGTAGGTTTGGGTAGTGGATGGAAACTTGTTCTTCAGGATACTGGTGTGATGTATGGTTGTGATTGTTGTTGATGTTTTTTGTGTTTCCATCATTCAGAATGACAATGCCCCTGTGGCCAAAGCGAGGTCCATACAGAAATTATTTATTGAGATCGGTGTGGAAGAACTTGACTGGCCTGCACAGAGCCCTGACCTCAACCCCAACGAACACCTTTGGGATGAATTGGAACACTGACTGCGAGCCAGGCCTAATCATCCAACATTAGTTCCCAACCTCACTAATGTTCTAATGGCTGAATGGAAGCAAGTCCCCACAGCAATGTTCCAACATCTAGTGGAAAGCCTTCCCAGAAGACTGGAGGCTGTTATAGCAGCAAAGGGGGGACCAACTCCATATTAATGCACATCGTTTTAGAATGAGGTGTTCGACGAGTAGATGCCCACATACTTTTGGTCATGTAGTGTATCACAGAGGTACAGTAAAAACAGTAGAGGGCTGAGGGTGGAGCCAATATATGGTCTATACTTGGCGTGTAGGTTTCTCACTTATAGGTGGTACAAATTGGGATATTGGGGAGTGGAATGGCCAGGGTATATGCAAATTAAATACTGTAGTATAAACAATAGTAATTACTGTAGTTTTCTTTGCGGTCTGTAGTATACTGTAGTACTACACATGATCGAGGGATACTACAGTTTGGAGTCTAGTATTGTACAGTATACTACAGTGTACAACAGAATTCTATAGTAAGTTCTAAAGTTTTCTCTGAGGCAGAGGGAAATTAGTTAACACAGAGCTGCGTTAGACTCTTCTCAAGGAGTGTGGGTCACACACAAAGAGAGAGAGACAGACAGAGAAACGACAGAGTGAGATGAAGATACATGGAGATAGTAAAAGTCAGGGAGATAGTAAAAGTCAGGGAATCGCTAATGGAGAGAGAGAGGAGAGCAAGTCACTTTGGTCTTACTGTGTGAGTCTAGGTATACCTAGGTGGGTATAGAGCAAAGACTACATTTATGAATGGACAAAGCCATCAATCACGTGAGACCATTCATTCCTATCTGAAGACTCAAGAGCGCATTTGAAGCCCAGGGTTGCATTTCAAACTCATAAAAGACGCACCCTTGTTCACTTACCCTCGTCTTATGCCCTTGGGGGAATCCCTGCGGCCATATTTGTCGTCGGTCCAAATGATTAGCCAAGCATGGGAAGTTTGCAACGTAAGCCCCTCAGCCCTCGTTTTAAGTAATTATGTTTTTGTTTGGTTAGCTTTTGGAAATTGTAGAAAGAAAACATTTTCCTTCTTCAGAAGTTCCAGCTAGGCAGGCTAACATTAGTTAGCTAATTAATTTGCTAGCTATCATACAGTAGGCGTATATTAATAATTATATATTTAATATAAGTAGACATGCAATCATAATTGACCGTAGCACATATAAAGCACCCACAAGCTACCGGTGGCTGAAAACACAATCATCGCGGGTTGAACTAATGACGAATTTCCGGGCAAGTGCGGTCCATTTAAAATTCATTCCTTCCTCCCTCGCCCCTTGCCCTGCAAGTGTAAACTCGTCAGAAGTCATGAAACGTCATCATAAGTGTCCACTTAATTTGAGAGGAGAGGGTGTGTCTGTTAAGTGTTTGGAATGCAGCCCAGGAAGTTGGTTAAGATGGCGTCTTGTGGGAGATTTATGTAGACCTCACATGCAAAGTTTGAGCTACTCGATCAAGTGACCTTTGAGGGTAGCTCAGTGCTGCCCCTCAAATTGAAGGCTGATCGGGGTACTGCAGGCTGATATTAGCTACTAAATTATCCTTTTAATTTATTCTGTGTGATTTAAAAATTATCTCTTCAAGGACATACATCTGGTGTTATAGAAGTAATATTGGTACCATGATTGTCTTCACATTTTTATTGATTTACATGAATATTGACCACAAAGATTGACATTTTCTCCTTCACTATAATGGGGATCCTATTTTCTGCAAACAATTCCTGTTCTTGAACTTCGTGTCTTCAATGAGAGGGACCAGCCGTTCTCCCCTGGTGTAGAGGGAGCAGGGAAGGGGGAGATCAAGAGAGAGAACAGGAGAGCGGGAGAGAGATGAAAAGAGAAGTAAGAGAGAGGAAAAGAGAGATAGATGGCCAAATGTTCTCCCTCCAGAGTTAGCCCTATAGATATATTGATGTGTGCAAGGAAGACTGGCCGCACAAGTCAAGGAGACACCAGTTACACTGTGTCCATTTAGAATACGTCAGTTAGACCTGTGTCCATTTAGGACACACCAGTTACACATGTAGCCATTCATTCATGCCTATATACACTGAGTATACCAAACATTAGGAACACTTTCCTAATATTGAGTTGCACCCCCCGCCCTCAGAACAGCCTCAATTCGGCAGGGCAAGGACTCTGCAGGGTGTCGAAAGCGTTTCACAGGGACGCTGGCCCATGTTGACTCCACTGCTTCCCACAGTTGTGTCAAGTTGGCTGGATGTCCTTTGGATGATGGACCATTATTGATACACACAGGAAACTGTTGAGTGTGAAAAACACAGCAGCGTTGCAAGTCTTGACACAAACCGGTGCCCCTGACACCTACTACCATACCCCGTTCAAAGGCACTTGCCCATTCACCCTCTGAATGGCACACATACACAATCCATGTCTCAATTGTCTCACGGCTTAAAAGTCCTTCTTTAACCTGTCTCCTCCCTTTCATCTCCACTGATTGAAGTGGATTTTAATAAGTGGCATAATAAGGAATCATAGCTTTCATCTGGATTCACCTAGTCAGTCTATGTCATGGAAAGAGCAGGTGTCCTTAATGTTTTGTATTCTCAATGTATGAATGCTTGTCTGTTGTCAAACAAATAACTACTCAAGGCTGCTACCAAAACACAACCACCGCTGCCTAAATAGATTAAATCTTTCCAGACTATTTCGAATTAATTTTTTTTCCACCTCTCTACCATTCAGGAATATACCCAGAATACGTGTGTGCATTAGACTGTGTGTCTGTCCATGTCTTACTTGTAAGTGATGGTCTTATGATTTGTGTTTATTATTTTACTCTTCAATACAGTTTCTGTATGTTTCAGGCATCATCAGCTGGCCATCAGTGGTCTCGTACTGGAAGACCACATGAAACATACGTAGACAACATCTGCCGAGACACTGGTCTCATACTGTCATGATTAACAGAGAACTATGGCGTACCATCATCTGGTGAATTGAGCTGCCATAAGCAAGTAAGTAAGCACTGTTTCTGTGATTTAGAGAAGTTCCATTAACACATATAATATAATATTAATATAATAACAAAAGGTTCAAATAGCAGATGCTTTAATCCAAATTGATTTAAAGTTAACTTGGGTATTCAGTGAATGTGGCCCGGCACTGCGGGAATCAAACCCACATGGATTAGCATATTGTCACGCCCTGGCCATAGAGAGCTCTCTAGGTTTCTCTATGGTGTGTTGGGTCAGGGCGTGACTAGGGTTATGTAGGGAACTCTATGTAGTTTTTTTGTTAGGATCCCAATTAGAGGCAGCTGGTTGTCGTTGCCTCTAATTGGGAATCCTATTTAAGTTGGTTCCCTGCCCCACTTGCCTTGTGGGTTATTGTTTGTATTTGTGTACCTGGGTGTGCGCGCCACACACCTGCGTGACGGTCTGTTTATTGTTTTTTTTTGCCAGTTGCACTGAATAAAGTATGTATACTGGAACCCTCGCTGCATTTTGGTCTGCTACATCAGAAAACCGTGACAGAATAACCCACCACAAAAGGACCAAGCAGCGGGGTCAGCAGGAACCCTGGAGCCAGGAGTGGGAGTATCGTCGTCCAAAGGAGGAGCTGGAAGCAGCTAGGGCAGAGCGGCACTTCTATGAGGAGAAATATGGAGCAAGGAAACCCGAGAGGCAGCCCAAAAAAATTATTTTGGGGGGGCACATGGGGAGGTTGGTTGTGCCAGGTTGGAGACCTGAGCCAACTCCCCGTGCTTACCGGAGGGAACGTCGCACTGGTAAGGCACCGTGTTATGCGGTGAAGCGCACGGTGTCTCCAGTGCGCGTTCACAGCCCGGTGCGCGACATGCCAGCTCCCCGCATCTGTCGAGCTAGGGGGAGTTTGCAGACTGGAAGGAGGGTGTTGGCTCAGCGCTCCTGGTCTCCGGTGCGCCTCGTTCCTGGTCCTATAGGACGCGGCCGAGACGCGTGACACAGAGGTCACGCGCGGGTGTCGGGCCACGCGCTGTAAGGTCGAGGGGCGTAGACAGTCCGATCCCTCTCGCTGGTCGGACCTTCCTCCCACGGCCAAAGAGATACCACACAACCTAGTCCCGCACTGATCCCAATACATCCCTTGAGATACAACCAAAAAAACAATGCAAGAAGTTGTCGTTGCCTCTAATTGGGAATCCTATTTAAGTTGGTTCCCTGCCCCACTTGCCTTGACGGTTATTGTTTGTATTTGTGTGTACCTGTGTGCCACACCTGCGTGACGGTCTGTTTATTGTTTTTTGCCAGTTGCACTGAATAAAGTATGTATACTGGAACCCTCACTGCATTTTGGTCCGCTCCATCAGAAAACCGTGACATATGAATTACATGTCTGTGTCCACTTTCTGTCAATCATATTTCATAACTAAGGAAGAGAGAAAGGAGAGGATAAGAGTGGAGAAGGGATGGAGAGAGGAAAGGAGAAAAAACAGAGGTTTTAGTTCAACTAGGCATCGAGAGGAATAAACTCAAGTAAGAGGAGATTGAATGGAAATGTGTGTGTCTAGGATACTGTGGTGTTGGATAGCCAGAACCTGGTTATTTTTATCCCACCCAAGGCAGGGTCCACAGTGCAAAAGCCCTTTAAGGTTCCATGTGTGTATGAGTGACTCGATTCTCAGACTACTGTTCAACACACACACACACACACCTCCCCCTCTTCTCTCCTCTTCCCTCACAGTTCCATCTCGGTCCCTCTGTCCAGGCATCCTTCGCCCCGCTACTTAGCAACCGTTTCCAAGGCTCCAACGTGTCTCCCTCCATCGCCCCCACCTCCAAGATAAGTCTCTGAGCTGTGTTTTGTTCCATCCACTTCCTAAAGCTCCTCCATAAAGGCTTTAATAAAGGCTAAACGTGTTGGTTTACAGGGGTCCTAAAACTCCAAATCAAATAGCTAAATGGTCCGTCTTATGATCATTTTAATAAAACAGTTCCATATGTTAGCTTAGATGTCACCATCTACAGAATTAGACTCGCAGGGGTTAATGAGAAAACACATTTTATTGAATTGACATCTTCCTTCCTTTAAATGGAATACTGCACATATCAGAAACAATCAATGATTGCACAGCTTTTAAGAATATCCATTGCAGGAACAGAGGGACATTTATATGGATGAATGAGGTGCACTGTCCTATAGCACTGCTCTGTGTTTTAGTAGTAAGATCAGAGAGCTTAGAGAAACTATAGCTGAAGGCATATAAGGTACTCTGTGTGAGAGTGTGTGTGTTACTGTGTGTGGCTGTCCTCAAATCCCAGTTTCACTTCATCTAGAAAGAATTTCCAGGAAATCTGTGGGGTGATTGGATGGAGGGACATCACACACACTCCAATATAAGCGCTCTGTGTAAAGAGCCAGCTCAGATAACAGCTATATAGATCAAATCAACTTTTATTCGTCACATGCGCCGAATACAACAGGTGTAGACTTTACAGTGAAATGCTTACTTATGAGTCCTTTCCCAACAATGTAGAGACAAAATGTTTTTGCGAACATTAAAAAAGGAAACAGTAACACAATAAAATAACAATAACGAGGCTATATACAAGGAGTTCCGGTACTGAGTCAATGTGCAGGGGTACGAGGTAGTTGAGGTAATTGAGGTATTATGCACATGTAGGTAAAGGTTAAAGTGACTAGGCAGGCAGGATAGATAATAAACGGAGTAGCAGCAGTGTTTGTGAAGTGTGAAAGAGCGGGAAAGTCTTTCTATGTTTGAGTGTGTGTGATGTCAATATACATGCGTGTGTGTGTGGTTTGTGTGTTTTGAGCGTATGTAGTTGTATGTAGTCTATGTGTGTGTATGTGTGTGTTGTGTCAGTGTAGTATGTGTGAGTGTGTTGGTAGAGTTCAGTGAGTTTGTATAGCACCGGTGCAACAGAGTCAGTTCAAATAAAAAGGGGGTCAATGAAAAAGTCAGGGTAGCCATGTGATTAACTGTTCAGCGGGCTTATGGCTTGGGGGTAGAAGATGTTCAGGAGCCTTTTGGTCCAAGACTTGGCGCTCCCATACCTCTTGCCGTGCGATAGCAGAGAGAACAGAATCACAGAGTAGATGATAACATCCGTGTCTAACATCTATAGACAACAGAAAACAAGGCTACTGGCTACAGTCAGACATGAATGCAAACGTTTGAGCGAAAGAAAAGCTATTTATATCACCTCTAAAAATAGCTACATTCTTCTCATTAGAAACATGAAATCCATCTAAGTGGTAAACTGTGTTCTGACTGTGTTTGTGTGTGTGTGTGTGTGTGTGTGTGTGTGGTGTGTTTGTTTTCTGTTTGATGGTGGAATAGAGATTTTCGTCTATATTTTTCGTAGCTGTCTATTTACCAACACAAACCGATGCTGGCACTAAGACCGCACTAAACGAGCTGAATACAGCCATAAGCAAACAAGAAAATAGCCTCAACAGACATTTTCCGTCCTCCTCCGGGTACATTGACTTCAATACAAACCCTAGGAGGCTTTTTAATTATGACAACTTCCGGAGGACGTTCTCCAACCTCTTGAAGTATGAACTTACATGTTGTCGAGCCAAGCAAAGCATCAGAGAATGAATCTAGTACTGAAAGCATAAGCTACAGCTAGCTAGCACTGCAGTGCATAAAATGTGGTGAGTAGTTGACTCAAAGAGAGAGAAAGACAATAGTTTAACAGTTTTGAACAAATTAATTTATTGAAAAATAAAGGAGAAACAAGAGAGAGTATTTTCTTGTTGTATTTTCTTTCACTTTCACTTACTTAGCTATCAAATGCAGCTAGCTAGTTTAGCCTACTCAAACACCCGGCTCAAACAGAGAGGGATGCCATGTTAGCTAGCTGGCTATGGCTATCCAACACTGGAACTTTTCCAAGTCAAGGTAAGCTTTTGGTTTTATAAATGTATTGCCACCGGGGCCCACCAGTGTAACTGCTTGCTAACTCTACACAGTACTGCATGATTGTAGCGGGTTTACCAACACGTTAGTTCTACTAACTATGTTGACTGACGTTAGCTAATATGGTGACAACAATGTAGGCTGTGTGTAGCGGTAACCGGTATGATATGAAGATTTGGCTTGGAAAGTTTTTTTCGCCAGGTCACAGACAGCTGATGTGTTTTGCACTGAAGCCCACAAGCGAAGGGAAAAGGTGAGAGGAGGGATCCCGTAGATGCGAGAAGGAATTAACGAGGAAAGAGATCATGCTGTTTGTATGTGGCTGCTATGAAAGTGAACTGTGTTTGCATGGGATCAGGAGTGTATTCATTCCATCGATTCTGTTTAATTTTTTTTTCTTAAACAGAATTAAAATGGAACGAAATAAACACACCTGAATTTGTCCAATAGAAAACTCTCGTTTGCAACTGTTGGACTAATGATTACACCCTAGATCAGCTAGATGCAGGCAAGAGTGTACAAGGCGGTATTGAATGTGTCATTGTCTGTCACCTTGTAACAACCTCATGATTCCTATAAGAAAAATTTGAGTACCATGTAGTAACCTAAACCTATCGAGGTTACATTGAGATGGGTGAATGAAATATGAATGACAATATTCTGTAATAGAATTAAGGCCATGCTCATTAAAAAATGATTCTCTTCCCTCAACTTAAACGGCACTGACCGCCACTGCAGTACGTACATATCCCAACCAGAAGCCATGGATTACAGGCAACATCCACGCTGAGCTAAAGGGTAGAGCTGCCGCTTTCAAGGAGCGGGACACTAATCCGGATGCTTATAAGAAATCCTGCTACGACGTCCGACGAACCATCAAACAAGCAAAGTGTCAATACAGGACTAAGATTGAATCATACTACGCCAGCTATGACGTTCGGATGTGGCAGGCCTTGCAAACTATCACGGATTACAAAGGGAAACCCAGCCATGAGCTGCCCAGTGACACAAGCCTACGAGACGAGCTAAATGCCTTCTATGCTCGCTTCGAGGCAAGCAACCCTGAACCATGCATGAGAGCACCAGCTGTTCTGGACGACTGTGTGATCACGCTCTCTGTAGTTGATGTGAGTAACACCTTTAAACAGGTTAACATTCACAAGGCCGCAGGGCCAGATGGATTGCCAGGACGGCTACTCAGAGCATGCGCTGACCAGCTGGCAAGTGTCTTCACTGACATTTCCAACCTCTCCCTGACACAGTCTGTAATAACTACATGTTTCAAGCAGACCACCATAGTCCCTGTGCCCAAGGATGCCAAGTTAACCTGTTTAAATGACTATCGCCCTGTAGCACTCATATCTGTAGCCATGAAATTATTTGAAAGGCCGTTCATGACTCACATCAACACCATCATCCAAGACACCCTGGACCCACTCCAATTCGCATACCACACCAACAGATCCACAGATGATGCAATCTCTATTACACTCCACACTGCCCTCTCCCACCTGGACAAGAGGAACACCTATGTGAGAATGCTGTTCATTGACTACAGCTCAGTGTTCAACACCATAGCGCCCTCCAAGCTCATCACTAAGTGGCCCTGGGACTGAACATCTCCCTCTGCAACTGGATCCTGGACTTCCTGACGGGCCAGGACAACAACCTCTCCCTCAACGTCAGCAAGACTGTTTCAGCCACACCCGTTGCTGACAGGTGTATAAATCGACAACACAGCCATGCAATCTCCATAGACAAACATTGGCAGTAGAATGGCCGGTACTGAAGGTACTGAAAAAAGTTGAATTCTGTATAAAATATATTTTGTATAATTTCTATTAGAAATTGGTTACAAACGTAATTAGAGCAGTAAAAATGTTGTCATATCCGTGGTATGTTCTGATATACCACAGCTTTCAGTGACTTTCAACGTGGCATCCTATCATAGGATGCCACCTTTCCAACAAGTCAGTTCGTCAAATTGCTGCCCTGCTAGAGCTGCCCCGGTCAACTGTAAGTGCTGTTATTGTGAAGTGGAAACGTCTAGTAGCAACAACGGCTCAGTTGCGAAGTGGTAGGCCACACAAGCTCACAGAACGGGACCACCAAGTGCACATAGTGCGTAAAAATTGTCTGTCCTCAGTTGCAATACTTACTACCGAGTTCCAAACTGTCTCTGGAAGCAACGTCAGCACAAGAACTGTTCGTCTGAAGCTTCATGAGATGATTTTCCATAACCGAACAGCCGCACACAAGCCTAAGATCACCATGCGCAATGCCAAGCGTTGGCTGGAGTGGTGAAAGCTCGCCGCCATTGGGCTCTGGAGCAGTGGAAACGCATTCTCTGGAGTGATGATTCACGCTTCACCATCTGGCAGTCCGAAGGAAGAATCTGGGTTTGGCAGATGCCAGGAAAACGATACGTGCCCCAATGCATAATGCCAACTGTCCCAATGCATAATGCCAACTGTAAAGTTGGGTGTAGGAGGAATAATAGGCTTGCAATGTTTTTCGTGGTTCGGGATAGGCCCCTTAGTTCCAGTGAAGTCAAATCTTAATGCTACAGCATGCAATGACATTCTAGATGATTCTGTGCTTCCAACGTTGTGGCAACAGTTTGGCAAGGCCCTTTCCTGTTCAGCATGACAATGCCCCTGTGCACAAAGCGAGGTCCGTACAGAAATTGTTTGTCGAGATCAGTTTGGAAGAACTTGACTGGCCTGCACAGAGCCCTGATCTCAACCTCATCGAACACCGTTGGGATGGATTGGAACGCCGACTGCGAGCCAGGCATAATCGCCCAACATCAGTGCCCGACCTTACTAATGCTCTTGTGGCTGAATGGAAGCAAGTCCACACAGCAATGTTCCAACATCTAGTGGAAAGCCTTCTCAGAAGAGAAGAGGCTATTATAGCAACAAAGGGGGGACCAACTCCATATTAATGCCTATGATTTTGGAATGGGAAGTTCGATGAGCAGGTGCATTGACACTTTTAGCACTAACTTTTTTTATTTGGATGGTATATTCCAATTATGTAGAAAAAGAAAAGCTTAAGGGAAGACTTTTAATTTCCAAAGTATTGGATGCAAAGCCTTTTATAAATCATTTTAAGAGCCTGTGTCCTACGTTAGAGTATAGTTGACGACAGACCCAGGGGATAGGTTTATTCACTGTAGGGCTGATTTGTACTATTATGTACTGACTCCTACAGATGAAGGATCTTAATTTGATGGACTTTTTCAATTATGTGAATTAAATTATTGTTTATTTTGGGAACCATCTGGGGTTGAGATGGAATCGACCCTAACTCTGATTGTTTGCCCTGCCGAGCCACTCAATCTACTGTTTTCCTTCCTTTCTCACTGTAGATATACATATACATTGGTGTGTGTTTGGGAGTGTGTGTGTCACATCTGCATCACAGACCAGCTAAAACCTTTTTTGACTACACGCTCCTGCTTCAGGCGTTTGTGTGTGTGTGAGTGAGCGTGTGTGTGAGTGAGTGTGTGTATGTGTGTGTGTGTGCTTGTGTGTGTGTGGGTGTGTGTGTGCGCGCGTGTGGTGTGTGACAGTCGTCTACAGTAAAAGATCCCTGTGTGTAATGAGTATTGACCAAAAGAAGACCACTGACACTGGGTAATATGGTGAAAAGAGAGAGAGAAAGCCACCTAATGAAGCCACCAGGTAATTATCTGTTTGCGGTCAGTTGTGTGTGTGACCCTGAACATATCCCAAACTTCCATTGAGCTTAGTCCAAGTGCATGTGCTTCATAGCAGGAAATCAGCCGTGCCTGTGGACTTAATGAGCATTACTAAAATTGGACAACAGATGGGATGACCTTTGCCTTCACTCACATGACCTCTCTTTACGGTTTCCTTCAATCAGATATTACTGCTTAACCACAGGACTGCTGTATTAGGGAGTACAGTATATTCAGAGTAGATTATCTTCTGGCCTGTGGCTCCTGCAGGCTGTTTGCATATCTTAACTCTTTATTATGCAATGCACACGTCCAGAAAATGTCTGACCTGCTTGATTGCTATTCCACCCAGGTCTCTCTCTCACCCCTCTTTCCTGTCTATCTCCCCTCTACCTTCCCATTTCTCTCTCTCTCTCTCTCTCTCTCTCTCTCTCTCTCTCTCTCTCTCTCTTACCCTCTCTCTCCCTCCCCCTCCCCCAATCCAAGCCCTCTCTCTCACACCCCTTTCTATATCTCTTTCTCTCCCCTTTCTCACACCCTCTCCAAGTCCAACCCCTCTATCTCTCTCTTTCTATCTATTCCCCCCCTCTCTCACACACCTTCTCTCCTATCTCTTCCTCTCCCTTCCCTCCCCATCTCTCTTACACCCTCTCTCACTCCAACCCTGTTCTCTCTCACCCTCTCCCCCTTTCTCTGACATGAGCGGCCTAAGACCAAACCAAGGTCGCCTAAATTGATTTGGATTTTCGCTGAGCTTCTTTGGCAGGTTTTTAATTGCGTTTCTATACCAACCGTCACATACAGGGGCGTGATGCACCTAAAAAATATGAGCGGGCACAAAGTACGTGAGTATGGCTGGTTGGTGGTCCGCAGGGGGGCTAAGCCCCCCGTCCGTAAGTTGAAACAGCTATTTCCTGCAATCTAGAGCCATAATCATTCATTTATTTTTCTGCATATCTAACCATACGTCTTGAGCTGTCTGTATCCTCCAGACTGGTGTTTCTTGCTTCTCTGCTAAAATCTGTGTAAAAGATTGAAAGGAATGTGAGTCTTATTCAGTACATTTAGTTACTGGTGCTTTTATAAAGTCTACCAACCTTGCCAGCAGGCATGCCAGCTAAGATAGTTAGACAAGCTAGCTACACTAACTTGATCAATAGCCTAAAATCACTTCTTGGTAGTTATGCGGTTGGGAGATTGGGAACCTATCTGGGCTAGTGTCACGATCTCCTGAAGGGACAGACCAAGACGCAGCGATGCTTCCAGTATACATATTTATTAAGAACGTAACTGGGCAAAAATAACAAAATGAACGTAATGAAGATCGTGACGCTGAACATAACATGTGAACTAACCAAGCTATGTACAAACAATAACCCACAAAACCTATACGAAAACCCCAAACATATATATGGTTCCCAATTAGAGACAACGACACACAGCTGCCTCTAATTGGGAACCATTACCCCAACATAGAAATAGACAAACTACAACCAAAATAACCCTACACCAAAATGAAACAAACACACGCCAGCCTAAACTCTGGCCTGGACGTGACAGCTAGCTAAAGCCAACTTCATAAATTGCTAGGTGTCTAGTAGTATTAGCCTACAGAGACACATTTATAAAAATACTGTATATACAGTGCTTTTGGAAATTATTCAGACCACATTTTGTTACGTTACAGCCTTATTCTAAAATTGATTCAATTGTTTTTTTTCCTCATCAATCTACACACAACACCCCATAATGACAAAGCAAAAACAGATTTTTTTTTTGTTGCTAATTTATAAAGAATTAAAAACTGAAATATTACATTTACATAAGTATTCAGACCCTTTACTCAGTACTTTGTTGAAGCACCTTTGGCAGTGATTACAACATCGAGTCTTCTTGGGTACGACGCTTGGCACACCTGTATTTGGGGAGTTTCTCCCATTCTTCTCTGCAGATCCTCTGAAGCTCTGTCAGCTTGAATGGGGAGTGTTGCTGCACAGCTATTTTCAGGTCTCTCCAGAGATGTTCGATCGCGTTCTAGTCCGGGCTCTGGCTGGGCCACTCAAGAACATTCAGAGACTTGTCCCGAAGCCACTCCTGTGTTGTCTTGGCTGTGTGCTTAAGGTCGTTGTCCTGTTGGAAGATGAACCTTAGCCCCAGTCTGAGGTCCTGAGCGCTCTAGAGCAGCTTTTCATTAAGGATCTCTCTGTACTTTGCTGCATTCATTTTTCCCTAGTCTCCCAGTCCCTGCAGCTGAAAAACATCCCCAGCATGATGCTGCCACCACCATGCTTCACACTAGGGATGGTGCCAGGTTTCCTCCAGACGTGACGCTTGGCATTTCATCAGACCAGAGAATCTTGTTTCTCATAGTCTGAGAGTCTTTAGGTGCCTTTTGGCAAACTCCAAGCGGGCTGTCATGTGCCTTTTACTGAGGAGTGGCTTCCGTCTGGCCACTCTACCATAAAGGAATGATTGGTGGAGTGCTGCAGAGATGGTTGTCCTTATGGAATGTTCTCCCATCTCCACAGTGGAACTCTAGAGCTCTGGTAGAGTGACCATCGGGTTCTTGGTAAACTCCCTGACCAAGGCCCTTCTCCCCTGATTGCTCAGTTTGGACGGCCAGCTCTAGAAAGAGTCTTGGTGGTTCTTCTTCTTCAATTTAAGAATGATGGAGGCCACTGTGTTCTTGGGGACTTTCAATACTGCAGACATTCTTTGGTACCCTTCCCCAAATCTGTGCCTCGACACAATCCTGTCTCAGAGCACTATGGACAATAGCTTCGACCTCATGGCTTGGTTTTTGCTCTGACATGCACTGTCAGCTGTGGGACCTTATATAGACAGGTGTGTGTTTTTCCAAATCATATCCAATCAATTGAATTTACCACAGGTGGACTCCAATCAAGTTGTAGAAACATCTCAAGAATGATCAATGGAAACAGGATGCACCTGAGTTCAATTTTGAGTCTCATGGCAAAGGGTCTGAATACTTATGCAATCAAGGTATTTCTGTTTTTTATTTGAATACATTAACAAAACTGAATTAAAACCTGTTTTCGCTTCGTCATTATGAGGTATTGTGTGTAGATTGCTGAGGATTTTTTTAAGGTGTATGTAAACTTCCAACTTCAACTGTGTATAAACCTGTTTGTTTTTGTTTGAACAGGACAAATCTGAAGGGGTATGTGCCCCTGTTCCCACTATGGGCATAACACATCTGGTCACACGCACACGTGTGTGCAGACACACACACACACACCACAGTCTTCCCCAGCGGATTGGTCTTCTCCACATGATTAGATTGAATTGGATGCCTATTATGGTAAGCAGTAGCCTAATGACAGAGAAGAGAATACACATAATTCAGATGAGGTGAACAATAATTCACCTTGGCTCAGTTAATTTTGTGCCATTTGATGCCATTCCATTATTTTGTGAGTTTTTCTAATTTCCTAAACTGCAACTGTATTCAAATAATTAAATTAATTTGCATTCCTGTTTAGACTACATAGCTAATTCAAATCGAGTATGGTTCAGTAAAACGAGTTCGAGGGAGCACACAGCGCATCTAACTCCTCGCTCTCTATACCCCCCCTCGCTCTCTCTCGTTTTCTCTCGCTCACCCTCACTCCATCCACCTCTCTCAGAAAAGTCACAGACAGTGCCAGTGCCTGCCTTTGCATTCCCGCGGACACCACAGCGCGCGAGGCAAGGGTCTGCTTTGAGAAGAGCGGGAGGACAGATTATTTAACCCTTTATATCGGAGAACTCGGCTACAACATGCAGGTAAACAAACTCATCCATTCTATTAACATGGCTATATATGTTTTAATTTTTAGAAAGATTACCAAGCTTCTAAAATTGTGAGTCAATCCAAAACTACATGTTTCACGCCCTAACAATTCCGACGAGAAATTGCGATAAATCGTCCAGTGTTGCCATCCTTCCATCCGTTCGTCCACATGTCCTTCAGCAGAACATTTCTCGCATGATGAGCCAAAGCACAGTTCGGAGCGAATTTACGTAATTCTACAGTGCTATATGGCTTTGGGCTAGGACACACGCTTAGCACGCACTTCACAGGGACCCCATCCTCCGGCTGCTTCCAGTGAGGTGTCACTGAGAATCAAGTCTTCCACAGTGAATGGACTGTTTGTTTGTGTGTGTGTGTCTTCCGCTTTTCCACGGCGACTAGAGCCCGATAGTCTGTCTGCCTGGGTCTATTGTGATTCGTGCACGTCTTTATATCTTTAAATAGTCTGTTTTATAGAGGACTGTAATGGGCGACTCTGTCTGTCAGAGTGTACTACTGTGTATAACATGCTACTGTCCACAGTTTCACTTAATCCAGAACGAATGTATGGGAATTGGGAAATATGTGGGGTGATTGAGTTGAGAGACAGACGTTGGTTTTACTATCCAAGTGGGGACCAAAACATTTATTCCCATTCAAAATCCTATTTAACCTAACCCTAACCCCTTAACCTAACGCTAACCTTAAATCTAACCTTAACCCCTAACCCTAAAACTAAACCTAACTCCTAACCCTAACCCTAATCCTAACCACTAAACCTTTTAACTTTTGGAACCCAAAAAGATAATAAAGTTAGACGTGTGTGTGTGTGTGTGTGTGTGTGTGACACCCACACACACAATTAAACATAATTAAAATAGTAAACAAGATTACATGAAGAATAGGATCAGTACTCTACACGAACAGAAATACCATTTTCTTTGATGTGGCGTTTATATTGCACACAAAGCATGTTTGTGGAAAAGCTTCAATTCTTGATATGAACATGTTGAGCTCACATATTGATTACTGTTATGTCAGTACAAACACGCACACGCACACGCACGCACGCACACACACACACACACACACACACACCTACACTCAAGTCCACATGATTCTGCCACCCTCCCACACACTCATGCTCTATGACAACCATGTGTTTTCTCACAGAGAGAGAGAGAGGCAGTCTCATATAAAAGACACAAATAGCAGCTTTGGACTCCTCTCTCTCCTTCTCTTCCCCAATCTCTCTATTTTCCTCCATCCTACTTTCTTTCCATCAGTCTCTCTCCATCCCCTTCCCTCTCGTTCGTAGCCATGTTACCCATTGTCAATGGTCTTCCTTGGGTCAATACTCATTAAACACACAGATCCTTTTCTCACACACACCCACACACAAACTTCTGTATTTAGACTACACCTGGAGCAGAGAGAGAAAGAGAGAGATAGTGTAGGAGGACAGGAGAGAGAAGAGGAGTGGAGTGATTGACTCAGAAATTATAAATATCCACCTTCGTAACATGGATGAAGCCTGAGTTTGAATGTGAAGGTAACTGAAGATGGCTAGTTGGAGTTCTAGTTGGCATCATACTATTCCAATCTGCTTTGGTATCCTAGTCAGGTCTTAATCAGTCCCTAAAAAGGAAGGATGAATACCAGTAGTGTTCAGAAATGTAGGCCTAATGTCTTTAGTAAATAGTGGAGGAGAAGAAAGGAGGAAATAGGGGAGGAGAAGAGAGGAGGAAATAGGGGAGGAGAAGAAAGGAGGAAATAGGGGAGGAGAGGAGAGGATGAAATAGGGTAGGAGAGGAGAGGAGTAAATAGGGGAGGAGAAGAGAAGAGGAAATAGGGGAGGAGAGGTGTAGAGGTGGGGAACAAGGGCAGAAGAGGGAGAGAGAGGCACACACACTCACAAACATACAGAAAGAAGGACATAGCTAGAGAGATGGAGAGAGAGAAGGAAGAGAGAGAGATAGAGAGAATGTACCAGGGTCTCTCTATCTCTCCAGCGTGGCCAGGCAGGATGTTAATCACACATGACTTGTTAATGGAATCACCCGTCTGTGACGCTACAGACGAAGACTTCTTTTATCCGCTCTCCTCTGCTTCCCCTCCTCTTCGCTCCCCTCCCCCTCTCATCCGCTTCCCTCCTCTCACCCGCTCCCCCTCTTCTCCTCTCCGCCTCTTCTCCTCTCCTCTCCGCTCCTCTTCCTCATCCCTCTCTTCTGTACAGTTGTGTAAAGTACCTAAGTAAAAATACTTTAAAGTACTACTTAAGTTGTTTTTTGGGTATCTGTACTTTACTTTACTATTTATATTTTTGACAACTTTTACTTTTACTTCACTATATTCCTAAAGATTTTCCTCGACACCCAAAAGTACTAGTTACATTTGGACAGGAAAATGGTCCAATTCACGCACTTATCAAGAGAACATCCCAGGTCATCTCTACTGCCTCTGATCTGGCGGACTCACTAAACACACATGCTTTGTTTGTAAATTATGTCTAAGTGTTGGAATGTGCTCATGGCTATCCGTAAATAAATAAAAACAAGACAATTCTGCCGTATGCTTTGCATAATATAAGGAATTTAAGTATATTTTAGCAATTCCATTTCCTTTTTATACTTAAGTTTATTTAAAAAAAATTTGACTTTTACTCAAGTAGTATTTTACTGGGTGACTTTCACTTTTGCTTGAGTCATTTTCTATTAAGGTATCTTTACTTTTACTCAAATATAACATTTGAGTACTTTTTCCACCACTGCTTCGGTATTCTGCTCTCCACTCCCCCTCCTCTCCTCCACTCCTCTCCTCCACTCGCCTCTGCACCACTCCCCTCTGCTCCCCCTCCTCATCCCTCTCTTCATCCCTCTCTTCTTTATTCAGCTCCTCACTCCCCCTCCTCTCCTCCACTCTCCTTCATTAGTGATGGGTCTATAATGTCTCAGCATCTCCTCTTATTCCTCATCCCTTCATCTCTCTATCTCTCTCCTCTCAGGGAGAAGTAGTGAAGAGAGAGAGAGAGAGAGAGAGAGAGAACCAACCAAAGGGGGCCTATATCAGCACCTAGATATTCTGTACAGATTCTAGTAGACACGGCCCCTGACAGTAAATATCAGTAAGACAAAATAAAGGTGTTGCAAAAAAGGTCCACTTGCCAGGACTACAAATTCAAATTCCATCTAGACACCGTGATCCCTAGAGCACACAAAAAACTGTACATACCTTGGCCCAAACATCAGCACCACAAGTAACTTCCACAAAGCTGTGAACGATCTGAGAGACAAGGCAAGAAGGGCCTTCTGTGCCATCAAAAGGAACATTCAATTCGACATACCAATTAGGATCTGGCTAGAAATACTTGAATCAGTTATAGAACCCATTCCCTTTATGGTTGTGAGGTCTGGGGTCCACTCACCAACCAAGAATTCACAAAATGGGACAAACACCAAATCCTCAGTGTATAACGTAAAACAAATAATGTATGCAGAGCAGAATTAGACTGATACCCGCTAATTATCAAAATCCAGAAAGAGCCGTAAAATTCTACAACCACCTAAAAGGAAGCGATTCTGAAACCATCCATAACAAAGCCATCACCTACAGAGAAATGGATCTGGAGAAGAGTCCCCTTAGCAAGCTGGTCCTGGTGCTCTGTTCACAATCACAAACAGACCCCACAGAGCCCCAGGACAGCAACATATGTCTATATACAACACTGTATATATGTATTGCTGATGACACAACAGTGGTAGGCCTGATCACCGACAACAATGAGACAGCCTATAGGGAGGAGCTCAGAGACCTGACCGTGTGGTGCCAGGACAACAACCTCTCCCTCACCGTGATCAAGACAAAGGAGATGATTGTGGACTACAGGAAAAGGAGGACCGAGCACCCCCCCATTCTCATCGACGGGGCTGTAGTGGAGCAGGTTGAGAGATTCAAGTTCCTTGGCGTCCACATCACCAACAAACTGTCATGGCCCAAGCACACCAAGAAAGTAGTGAAGAGGGCACGACAAAACCTATTCCCCCTCAGGAGACAATTTGGCATGAGTCCTCAGATCCTCAAAAGGTTTTACAGCTGCACCGTCGAGAGCATCCTGACTGGTTGCATCACTGCCTGGTATGACAACTGCTCGGCCTCCGACATCAAGGCACTACAGAGGGTAGTGCGTACGGCCCAGTACATCACCGGGGCCAAGCTTCCTGCCATCCAGGACCTCTAAACCAGGCAGTGTCAGGCGGTGTAAAAATTGTCAAGACTCCAGCCACCCTAGTCATAGACTGTTCTCTCTGCTACCGCACGGCAGCGGTACCAGAGTGCCAAGTCTAGGTCCAAGAGGCTCCTAAATAGCTTCTACCCCCAAGCCATAAGGCTCCTGAACAGGTAATCAAATGGCTACCCAGACATTTGCATTGCACCCCCCCCCACCCTGGAACGCTGCTGATACTCTATTATTATCTATGTATAGTCACTTTCATAACTCTACCTACATGTATATATTACCTCAATTATCCCGACACCGGTGCCCCCACACATTGACATTGACTCTACCGGTACCCCCTGTATATAGCCCCGCTATTGTTATTTACTGCTGCTCTTTAATTATTTATTTTTCTTATCTCTTACCTTTTTTGTTGGTATTGTAAGTAAGCATTTCACTGTAAGGTTGTTGTATTCGGCGCATGTGACAAATACAATTTGATTTGATTTGATAATATGACATTTGAAATGTTTTTATTTTTTTGGAGTGTAATGTTTACTGTACATTTTTTATTCTTTATTTCACTTTTGTTAATTATCTTTTTCACTTGCTTTGGCAATGTAAACATATGTTTCCCATGCCAATGAATTGAATTGAGAGAGAGAGAGCCTGATAGAAGCCGTGTAATGACAACATATGTCTTACATGATCTAATGACAAACGGGACTAAAGACATGATGACTAATATTAAATAATTGATGGTAAATGGCAGTATAGTGATGTGCCATTTGTGTGTGTGCGTGTGTGCGTGCTTTCGTGTGCGTGCGTGTGTGGTGATGTCAGAGCGATCCAGTGAAGTGCTGCCCCAGGCCAAAGCCATTTGGAACATTAAGAGAGAACAGGAGAAGGTAATCCTGGCTGATGTCTGTGTGTGTGTGTGTGTGTGTTTGAATGCTAGACTGGCCTAACTGTATGAATAATCCAGAATGTGGTTTTTTTTAATTCAGCAGCCTCGAACAGAGGGATAGGGAGGAGGGCTAGTTCAGGGTGTGAGTTGCTCCTCTCCTCTTCATTATACATCTCTCCTCCTCCCCTTCCTTCTCTCTTTCCCCCCTCCTTCTGTCCTCTCCTCATCTTCTCCCTCATTTCCTCTCTTCCTCCTGCATGCCCTCTCCTCCTCTCTTTTCCTTCTCTCTCTGTTCCTGTTAATACTCACAAAATGAAAACTATTTCCACCAACTGAAAGACTGATCTGCTCCTGTCCTTCTTTTCTTCCTTCTCCATCTCTTCCCCCCGAGCATGCTCCATCCCCCGAGCGTGCTCCATTCCCCCGAGCGTGCTCCTTCCCCCCGAGC
>QNTS01000306.1:1345899-1357088 GCA_003317085.1 Hucho hucho
TGGCTAGGCCACTCCAGGACCTTAATGTGCTTCTTCTTGAGACACTCCTTTGTTGCTTTGGCCGTGTGTTTTGGGTCATTGTCATGCTGGAATACCCATCCATGACCCATTTTCAATGCCCTGGCTGAGGGAAGGAAGTTCTCACCCAAGATTTGACGGTACATGGCCCCGTCCATCGTCCCTTTGATGCGGTGAAGTTGTCCTGTCCCCTTAGCAGAAAAACACCCCCAAAGCATAATGTTTCCACCTCCATGTTTGACGGTGGGGATGGTGTTCTTGGGGTCATAGGCAGCATTCCTCCTCCTCCAAACACGGCGAGTTGAGTTGATGCCAAAGAGCTCCATTTTGGTCTCATCTGACCACAACACTTTCACCCAGTTGTCCTCTGAATCATTCAGATGTTCATTGGCAAACTTCAGACGGGCATGTATATGTGCTTTCTTGAGCAGGGGGACCTTGCGGGCGCTGCAGGATTTCAGTCCTTCACGGCGTAGTGTGTTACCAATTGTTTTCTTGGTGACTATGGTCCCAGCTGCCTTGAGATCATTGACAAGATCCTCCCGTGTAGTTCTGGGCTGATTCCTCACCGTTCTCATGATCATTGCAACTCCACGAGGTGAGATCTTGCATGGAGCCCCAGGCCGAGGGAGATTGACAGTTCTTTTGTCTTTCTTCCATTTGCGAATAATCGCACCAACTGTTGTCACCTTCTCACCAAGCTGCTTGGTGATGGTCTTGTAGCCCATTCCAGCCATGTGTAGGTCTACAATCTTGTCCCTGACATCCTTGGAGAGCTATTTGGTCTTGGCCATGGTGGAGAGTTTGGAATCTGATTGATTGATTGCTTCTGTGGACAGGTGTCTTTTATACAGGTAACAAACGGAGATTAGGAGCACTCCCTTTAAGAGTGTGCTCCTAATCTCAGCTCATTACCTGTATAAAAGACACCTGGGAGCCAGAAATCCTTCTGATTGAGAGGGGGTCAAATACTTATTTCCCTCATTAAAATGCAAATCATTTTATAACATTTTTCACATGCGTTTTTCTTCTGGATTTTTTTGTTGTTATTCCGTCTCTCACTGTTCGAATAAACCTACCATTAAAATTATAGACTGATCATTTCTTTGTCAGTGGGCAAACGTACAAAATCAGCAGGGGATCAAATACTTTTTTCCCTCACTGTATACTTAAGTATCAAAAGTAAATGTAATTGCTAAAATATACTTATGTATCAAAAGTAAAAGTATAAATCATTTCAAATTCCTTATATTAAGCAAACCAGATTGCACCATCATCTTGTTTAGAAAATGTGCCGATAGTCAGGGGCACACTCCAACACTCAGACATAATTTACAAAATAAGCATTTGTGTTTAGTGAGTCCACCAGATCAGAGGCAGTAGGCATGACCATGGATGTTCTCTTGATAAGTGTGTGAATTATACCATTTTACTGTCGTGCTAAGCATTCAGAATGTAATGACTACTTTTGGGTGTTAGGGAAAATGTATGGAGTAAAAAGTCCATTTATTTCTATAGGAATGTAGGGAAGTAAAAGTAAAAGTTGTCAAAAATATAAATAGTAAAGTACAGAAACCCCCAAAAACGACTTAAGTATAACTTTAAAGTATTTTTACTTAAGTACTTTACAGCACTGGGGGGCTTTGGGTGGAACGCTCACTCTGGTTTCCTCCAGTCTGGGGTGTGGTCTATCTTGCTCTGACAGGTTGGAAGCAGAAGCACTATATTCCCACTCTTCAATCAATTGTTTTTTTGTTGGTACTGGTACAAACACCAAGACAAATACCTATCAGTGTAATTGAATGGCATTCAAGTTTTTTTGTGTTCTTTCTGACTTGTGGTTATGACTTGGCTTGTCAGTCATTCTGTCTGTCTGTCTGTCTTTTGACATACATTTAATTAGATGTCTGCCTGTCCTTCCGTTGGCCATTGATTAGATGTAAAACTATCCCCACATCCTCTTCTGTCCTTCTGTCCAATAGCATCCATCCCTTCATCACTCCTTCTGCCATTGCTGAATCATCAAGCGTGTCCTTCTCTTTCTTCGTCCTCTGTTATGTAGCCTAGGGCTGTCTGTGGAAAGCATTTCTGAGTGTATGCCATTGTTCTCTCCCCCTTCCCCTTCTGAACTCCAGAGGCCAGAGAAGGGATAGACAATAGTTCCAAAATGGGGCTGTTACGACTGTTGCTATACTGTTAAGATGTTTTTTTTTAGAACAGATCTCTTTCTCGCTCTCTCTCTCTTTTTCTCTCTTTACTCAGTGTGTCCCTTTGAAAGTTGGCTTACGCAGTTCACAGTCTAAATCCCCATAATGCAGTCTAGATAGGGGTGTAATACCCTACAGATCTGTTACCTAAACCACATTCTGGCTCAAAATAACCCAGACCGATGGAGTTAGAGAAAAAGGGAGGCAGAGAAAAGAAGAAAGGGTGGAGAAAGAGGAGTGATGATAAGAATGACGGGTGAGCTATATTCTTTTATTACATTTTTCAGCATCTCTCTCTCTCTCTCTCTCTCTCTCTCTCTCTCTCTCTCTCTCTCTCTCTCTCTCTCTCAGAGAGATGAGAGAGAGGGGTGGGGGGAGGTGAGACCCAGGGCCAGAGGAAGAGAGATAGGGAAGATTTCAGAGAGAGAAATTAGCTTTGTGATTAAAACGTTATTCTCTTTAATTGCCTAGCTGTGGCTGTCTCTAAACCTGCAGGGCTGAGGTGGTGTATGAATGAGTGATTGTAATATGTAGAAGAGGGATTGGTAGGAGTTAGGCTGAATTGGGAGAGATTAAGGTGGGAGAGAGGGTGAGAGGAGAGAAATAAAGTAAGATATGAGGACTACCCCCCATGATTAATCTGACTTTATGGTAAAATGACCCCACTTGACCCGTAACCCTGGTGACCCTCCCTGTGCATGAACATATTAACTTTACTCTCTATAATTCTAGCTGCAACCCAGAAAGTGGCTGGGCATTGGGTCCAATACCATTATTTTGGAATGAATGAAGGAATAAATACATTAACTTTTTTTATTAGACCTAGTTAAAATATATATAGAGTTGCCTGTAGTGGAAACATTAGTAATGTCTGTGTGATCAAATTAGTTTATTTTGTTTCCATTTGGGTTCCTGTTTTGAATTTATAACATCCTTGAGACACTGTGAAACTAAAAAGGAATATAGGAACAACCAACCATGTGACACATTGTAGGTCTACACCAGCGGCGATCGGTGACGTTTAAGATGAGGGAGGACGATATAATTTTTTATGAGCATGGCCTTATTTCTATTACAGCATATTGGATGACTGTCATTCATATTCCATTCGCCCAGGCTACTACATGATACTCTAATGTTCCCTATACCCGTCATGAGGTTGCTACAACCTAGATCTATGAATGAAAGTTTACAACGTAGGTGCACAGATCGAGAGAAACATTTTAGTAATCAAGGTGACAGACAATGACACATTCAATACCACCTTGCACACTCTTGCCTGCTGATCTAGTGTGTAATCAGTAGTCCAACAGTTGCAAACGATAGTTTCTATTGGTCAAATTCAGGTATGTTTATCCCTGTTTCGTTACGTTTGTCAACAGAATCGGCGGAATGAGTACACCACTGATCACACGCAAACACAGTTCACTTTCATAGCAGAAACATACAAACAGCATAATCATTTTGCTCGTTGCATAATTCCTTCTCGCATCTACACGCTCTCCCCCTCTCACCTATTCCCTTAGCTTATGGACTTCAGTGCATCAGCTGTCTGTGACCAGGTGAAAAAACCTTTCCAAGCCAAATTTTCATATCATAACCGCTAACCGCTACACACAGCCTACATCTTTGTCACCATAATAGCTACCTAAAAAGGATAACTTTTTTAATGTTTCATTATTTTAATTTTTATGAAATTCACTGATCCTCCCCTTCCTCCTCTGAGGCGCCTCCATGTTAAATGATCATGGCTGTTTCTCTAGATCAGCTGAGTAATGCTCCATGTGATTCTTTAAATGACTGAAGATATCAGATCACAAACCTCAGTCAGCATTCCTGTATACCAGAACTGTAGACTGGTAAACATGGCTCTGCTGCATACATGGTGCTAGCGCCCACTAGTGGGTATTGCAAGTCATTACACAGCTTGGATTGAGCATGGTTATATGAACAATTTTGTACTTCGTGTAGCTATTTAGTTAAGACCCAACTTTTACAACAGTTTCTACAGTTTCTCAAGTACACGTGTTACAGGTTGTATATTTGAATTATTTTGCATGTGATCATGGAACAGGAGAGGAGAGAGGGAAAGTTAAACATGAGGAACGTGGACAGAGTGGGAGAAGCAGACAGAGAGACTCAGTGGTGAGAGAGAGAGAAGAAGAGAAGAAAGAGGTGGCTGTGCGTGATGTTTGTGAAAGGTCAGGCTCTTTGGTTCTTTGGCCTCTTCTTTGAACTCTCTCTTCTCTCTCTCTCTCTCTCTCTCTCTCTCTCTCTCTCTCTCTCTCTCTCTCTCTCTCTCTCTCTCTCTCTCTCTCTCTCTCTCTCTCTCTCTCTCTTCATCTGTGTCTGACTCAAGCCCAGTTTCACAAACTACAAACAGACTAGAAAATGTGACACACACACATACACACACACACATCATCTGTCCTCTCCACACAATTGTCAACGTCAGTTCAATCTGTTCTGTGATCTATCGGGCTGTAGTTTGATATGACAGGTAGAATAGTTATTATCTGAGAGTTGACTTTATTATTCGTTTATTATCTGAGTGGATCACTCTGCAGTGTGTCTCGAAGTCTCATCTTGTCTTGTAGGATTCTTTAGTTGAGTCTAGTGTATAGTTAGTTGTCTCTTCTAGGAATCCTGCATCGATTAGCCTAATCTCATCTCATTGGAGTCTCTAGTCATCTAGTTTGCTACTCTATTCTGAGTTGGAGTATAGTGTAGTACAGTCTAGGCTCTAGTTGTCTTGTTGTGGAGTCTCATTTGGTGTGGTTGCTATGGGTGCTGTGATGGCAGCTCTCTCCCTGGAGGCCAGGAGGCGTCTGTCTCGCCCCAGCTGTCTGTCTGACTGTTGCCATAGTGCTGCACGCTACCACCGCTCAGGTAGGCTCTCACTTCTCTCTCTACTTCTCTTTATTTGATCTCCTTTTCTCTGTCTGACTGTCACCATAATGCTGCTAGATACCTCTGCTCAGCTACTGTACACCATCACATGTACTCTCTCTCTCTACTCCCTCACTATACTCTCAAGAACCCATCAGCTGTACAATTCTCCTAAATTGTCCTATTTTCTTTTTTTATCTTTCTTTTCTCTATCTCTCCCCCTCACTCCCTCCCTCTCCTTCCCTCTAAGTCTACACCTGTTGTCTATGAAGCATGTGACCATTTTTTTTTGATGTTCTGAAGATGGATCTACAGTGTTTAAAAGCAGTATTTAGACATGTCCATATTGACAGGTGTGTATCTTGTCTGTTTGTGTTTTGGACCCTGTGACTCTGCTACAGTATGACTGTTTTCACCAGCCAGATACGGATAGCATGGATCAATCCTCAGGCAATCTATGGCTCCTCTGTCCAGAGGCCTGGAGCTGGAGATGGGGATGGGGTTGGAGCTGGGGGTGCGGTAGGGGCTGGAGCTGGGGATGGGGCTGGAGCTGGGGTAGGGGCTGGGAAGGAGCTGGGTCTGGGGATGGAGCTGGGGCTGGGGTAGGGGCTGGGGATGGGGATGGAGCTGAGGATGGGTCTAATGATGCTCCACTCACTGACCAGATACCAGACTTTGAGCTCTATCCTGTCCGAGTCTGCTCTGAATGCAAACTGTATGTTTTTTTTGTTTTCAGCAAATTAGATTAGCTAATCTCTGCAGTGATGCTGGCTGTGATGACACGCACACATCAATCAATCAGCCGATGTCACAAAGTGCTATACAGAGAATTATAGGAAGCATATTTACATTCACACAGGACACCAGATGAGACAGGAGAAATACTCCAGATATAACAGACTGACCCTAGCCCCCCGACACAGAAACTATTGCAGCATTAATACTGGAGGTTGAGACAGGAGGGGTCGGGAGACACTGTGGCCCCGTCCAACGATACCCCCGGACAGGGCCAACCAGGCAGGATATAACCCCACCCACTTTGCTAAAGCACAGCCCACACACCACTAGAGGGATATCTTCAACCACCAACTTACTACCCTGAGACAAGCCCGAGTATAGCCCACGAAGATCTCCCACACAGCACGAAACCGAGGGGGGCGCCAACCCGGACAGGAAGATCACGTCAGTGACTCAACCCCCTCAAGTGACCCACCCCTCCTAGGGACGGCATGGAAGAGCGCCAGTGATTCAGCCCCCGTAATAGGGTTAGAGGCAGAGAATCCCAGTGGAGAGAGGGGAACCGGCCAGGCAGAGACAGCAAGGGCGGCTTGTTGCTCCAGTGCCTTTCCATTCACCTTCACGCCCCTGGGCCAGACTACACTCAATCATAGGACCTACTGAAGAGATGTGTCTTCAGTTAAGATTTAAAGGTTGAGACCGAATCTGCGTCTCTCACTTGGATAGGCAGACCATTCCATAAAAATGGAGCTCTATAGGAGAAACCCCTACTTCCAGCTGTTTGCTTAGAAATTCTAGGGACAATAAGGAGGCCTGCGTCTTGTGACCATAGCGTACGTGTAGGTATGTACGGCAGGACCAAATCGGAAAAATAGGTAGGAGCAAGACCATGTAATGCTTTGTAGGTTAGCAGTAAAACCTTGAAATCAGCCCTAGCCTTAACAGGAAGCCAGTGTAGAGAGGCTAGCACTGGAGTAATATGATCAAATTGTTTGGTTCTAGTCAAGATTCTAACTGCCGTGTTTAGTACTAACTGAAATTTATTTAGTGCTTTATCCGGGTAGCCGGAAAGTAGAGCATTGCAGTAGTCTAATCTAGAAGTGACAAAAGCATGGATACATTTTTCTGCATCATTTTTGGACAGAAAGTTTCAGATTTTTGCAATGTTACGTAGATGGAAAAAAGCTGTCTTTGAAACAGTCTTGATATGTTAGTCAAAAGGGAGATCAGGGTCCAGAGTAACGCAGAGATCCTTCACACTTTTATTTGAGATGACTGTACAACCATCAAGATGAATTGTCTGATCCAACAAAAGATCTCTTTGTTTCTTGACCTAGAACTAGCATCTGTTTTGTCCGAGTTTAAAAGTAAAACATTTGCTGCCATCCACACACCTGTTTAAAACTGCCTATCTCACTTTACGTCAATTGCTCTGCTTCTTTTGTTGTTTTTAATGCTGTTCTATCCCTGTACGGTGTCCTTGAGTGTCGAGAAAGGCGCCTTAAATAAAATGTATTATTATTATTTATTATCCACTTCCTTATGTCTGAAATATAGGCTTCCAGGGAGGGCAATTTTGGGGCTTCACCATGTTTAATAGAAATTTACAGCTGTGTATCGTCCGCATAGCAGTGAAAGTTAACATTATGAATGACATCACCAAGAGGTAAAATATATAGTGAAATCTATAGTGGTCCTAAAATGTAACCTTGAGGAACACCGAAATGTACAGTTGATTTGTCAGAGTACAAACCATCCACAGAGACAAACTGATATCTTTCCGACAGATAAGATCTAAACCAGGCCAGAACTTGTCCGTGTAGACCAATTTGGGTTTCCAATCTCTCCAAAAGAATATGGTGATCTCTGGTATCAAAAGCAGCACTAAGGTCTAGGAGCACGAGGACAGATGCAAAGCCTTGGTCTGACGCCATTAAAGGGTAATTTACCACCTTCACAAGTGCAGTCTCAGTGCTATGATTGGGTCTAAAACCAGACTGAAGCATTTCGTATGCATTGTTTGTCTTCAGGAAGGCAGTGAGTTGCTGCGCAACAGCTTTTTCAAAAATTTTTGAGAGGAATGGGAGATTCGATATAGGCCAATAGTATTTTATATTTTCTGGGTCAAGGTTTGGCTTTTCAAGAGAGGCTTTATTACTGACACTTTTAGTGAGTTTGGTACACATCCAGTGGATAGGGAGACGTTTATTATGTTCAACATAGGAGGGCCAAGGACAGGAAGCAGCTTGTTCAGTAGTTTAGTTGGAATATGCAGCTTGAAGGTTTAGAGGCCATTACTATTTTCATCAATGTGTCAAGAGATATAGTATTAAAAAACTTGAGTGTTTCCCTTGATCCTAGGTCCTGCCAGTGTTGTGCAGACTCAGGACAACTGAGCTTTGGAGAAATACGCAGATTTAAAGAGGAGTCCGTAATTTGCTTTCTAATGATCATGATCTTTTTGTCAAAGATCTTTTCGTTATCACTGCTGAAGTGAAAGCCATCCTCTTTTAGGGAATGCTGCTTTTTAGTATCAAAAATAAATTTGGGATTGTTATTCTCCTCAAGTTGGAAAAATAGGATGATCTAGCAGCAGTGAGGGCTCTTTGATACTGCACGGTACTGTCTTTCCAAGATAATCGGCTTCCAGTTTGGTGTAGCGCCATTTCCGTTCCAATTTTCTGGAAGCATGCTTCAGGGCTCAGGTATTTTCTGTATACCAGGGAGCTTGTTTCTTATGACAAATGTTTTTTGTTTTTAGGGGTGCGACTGCATCTAGGGTATTACGAAAGGTTAAATTGAGTTCCTCAGTTAGGTGGTTAACCGATTTTTGTACTCTGACGTCCTTGGGTAGGTGGAGGGAGTCTGTAAGGGCATCTAGGAATCTTTGGGTTGTCAGAGAATTTATAGCACAGCTTTTGATGATCCTTGGTTGCGGTCTGAGCAGATTATTTGTTGCGATTGCAAATGTAATAAAATGGGGGTCCGATAGTCCAAGATTATGAGGAAAAATATTTATTCCACGGGACAAAACTAGGTCCAGAGAATGACTGTGGCAGTGAGTTGGTCCGGAGACATGTTGGACAAAGCCCACTGAGTCGATGGCTCCGAAGCCTTTTGGAGTGGGTCTGTGGACTTTTCCATGTGAATATTAAAGTCACCAATAATTTGAATATTATCTGCCATGACTACAAGGTCCGATATGAATTCAGGGAACTCAGTGAGGAACGCTGTATACGGCCCAGGACAGGAGGCCTGTAAACAGTAGCTATAACAAGTGATTGAGTAGACTGCATAGGTTTCATGACTAGAAGCTCAAAAGATGAATACGCAGTCATTTTTTTTTGTGTAAATTGAAATTTGCTATCGGAAATGTTAGCAACACCTCCACCTTTGCGGGATGCGCAGGGGATATGGTCACTAGTATAACCAGGAGGAGAGACTTCATTTAACAAAGGAAATTCATCAGGCTTAAGGCATGCTTCAGTCAGGCCAGTCACATCAAGATTATGATCAGTGATTAGTTCATTGACTATAACTGCCTTGGAAGTGAGGGATCTAACATTAAGTTGCCCTATTTTGAGATGTGAGATATGATAATCTCTTTCAATAATGACAGGAATGGAGGAGGTCTTTATTCCAGTGAGATTGCTAAAGCGAACACCGCCATGTTTAGTTTTGCCCAACCTAGATCTCAATGGGGATAGCTGAGCTGACTACACTGACTGTGCTAGTGGCAGACTCTACAAAGCTGGCAGGCTGGCTAACAGCCTGCTGCCTGGTCTGCACCCTATCTCATTATGGAGCTAGAGGAGTTAAAGCCCTGTTTATGTTCATAGATAAGATGAGAGCACCCCTCCAGCTAGGATGGAGTCCGTCACTCCTCAACAGGCCAGGCTTGGTCCTGTTTGTGGGTGAGTCCCAGAAAGAGGGCCAATTACATACACATTTTGGGAGGGGCAGAAAACAGTTTTCAACCAGCGATTGAGTTGTGAGACTGCTGTAGAGCTCATCACACAGGGGCCAGAGACAATTACTCGATGCCGACATCTTTCTAGCTGATTTACACGCTGAAGCTAAGTTGCGCTTGGTGACCTCTGACTGTTTAATCCTAACATCGTTGGTGCCGACGTGGATAACAATATCCCTATACTCTCTACACTCTACAGTTTTGGCCTTAGCCAGCACCATCTTCATATTAGCCTTAACGTCGGTAGCCCTGCCCCCTGGTAAACAATGTATGATCGCTGGATGATTCTTTTTAAGTCTAATACTGCGGGTAATGGAGTCTTCAATGACTAGAGTTTTCAATTTGTCAGAGCTAATGGTGGGAGGCTTCGGCTTCTCAGACCCCGTAATGGGTGGAGGAGAGACCAGAGAAGGCTCCGCCTCTGACTCCGACTCATTGCTTAATGGGGAGAACCGGTTGAAAGTTTCTGTCGGCTGTTGGCTGAATGAGCGACACCGGTTAAGCATTCCTACAGCATTTCCTTCCAGAAGCCATGAGAAAATTGTCCGGCTGCGGGGACTGTGCGAGGGGATTTATACTACTATCTGTACTTATTGGTGGCACAGACACTGTTTTATCCTTTCCTACACTTAAATTACCCTTGCTTAACGATTGCGTCTGAAGCTGGGCTTGCAGCACGGCTATCCTCCCCATAAGGCGATCGTTCTCCTATATATTATGAGTATATTATGAGTACAGCGACTGCAATTAAAAGGCATAATGTTCATGTTACAACTTAGCTTTGGCTGGTGGAGGTCCTGTAGAACCATGTCCAGATAAAGCGTCCGGGTTAAAAAGTTGAGCGAGGGCAGTGTTGTGTCAGCAGCACCCAGGCCACCTTTGAAATACCTGTTAGTGTGCTAATTGCCTTGGCACACACACACACACACACACACACACAGACACACACACACCTGTCTCTATCACCATTTCACACTCAATGCAATCGCAAGTGCACACTCATGTGTGGATGCACACATACAGAAACATCAGCCATTGTTTAGCACTTGCAGTGTGTGTGTGTGCGTGTGTGTGCGTGTGTGTGCGTGCGCGTGCGTGCTTGTGTGTGTGTGTGTGAGAGAGATCAATCGACCTGTGGTGAGCCTCTCCCCTCTCCTCTGTCCTCTGCTCCTACCACAACACTAACTATAACACTCCATATTCTCATATTTATACACTACAATCATCCTAATCTTCATTTCATCTTGTGTACTATTCTTATTATGTTTTCATTCCCTGTGTGTGTGTGTGTGTGTGTGTGTGTGTGTGTGTGTGTGTGTGTGTGTGTGTGTGTGTGTGTGTGTGTGTGTGTGTGTGTGTGTGTGTGC
>QNTS01000306.1:1375701-1459404 GCA_003317085.1 Hucho hucho
AGCCGTAGAAAAATGCTTATTGAAATTCTCAATTATTGTGGGTTTATCGGTGGTGACAGCGTTTCCTATCCTCAATGCAGTGGGCAGCTGGGAAGAGGTGCTCTTATTCTCCATGGACTTTACAGTGTCCCAGAACTTTTTGGAGTTTGTGTTACAGGAGGCAAATTTCTGCTTGAAAAAGCTAGCCTTGGCTTTCCTAACTGCCAGTGTATATTGATTCCTTACTTCCCTGAAAAGTTGCATATCACGGGGGCTGTTCGATGCTAATGCAGAACGCCACAGGATGTTTTTGTGCTGGTCAAGGGCAGTCAGGTCTGGAGAGAACCAAGGGCTATATCTATTCCTGGTTCTGAATTTCTTAAATGGGGCATGCTTATTTAAGATGGTGAGGAAGGCACTTTTAAAGAACAACCAGGCATCCTCTACTGACGGGATGAGGTCAATATCCTTCCAGGATACCCTGGCCAGGTCGATTAGAAAGGCCTGCTCGCTGAAGTGTTTTAGGGAACGTTTAACAGTAATGAGGGGAGATCGTTTGACCGCAAACCCATTACGGATGCAGGCAATGAGGCAGTGATCGCTGAGATCTTGGTTGAAAACAGCAGGGGTGTATTTGGAGGGCAAGTTAGTTAGGATGACATCTATGAGGGTGCCCGTGTTTACGGCTTTGGGATTGTACCTAGTAGGTTCAATTATGATTTGTGTGAGGTTTAGGGCATCAAGCTTAAATTGTAGGATGGCCAGGGTGTTAAGCATGTCCCAGTTTAGGTCACCTAGCAGCACGAACTCTGAAGATAGATGGGGGGCAATCAGTTCACATATGGTGTCCAGAGCACAGCTAGGGGCAGAGGGGGGTCTATAGCAAGCGGCAACAGTGAGAGACTTGTTTCTAGAAAGGCAGATTTTTTTAAGTAAAAGTTCAAATTGTTTGGGTACAGACCTGGAAAGTAAGACAGAACTCTGCAGGCTATCTCTGCAGTAGATAGCAACACCGCCCCCTTTGGCCGTTCTATCTTGTCTGAAGATGTTATAGTTAGGGATGGAAATTTCAGCGTTTTTGGTGGTCTTCCTAAGCCAGGATTCAGACACTGCTAGGACATCCGGGTTGGCAGAGTGTGCTAGGGCAGTGAATAAAACAAACTTAGAGAGGAGGCTTCTAATGTTGACATGCATGAAACCAAGGCTTTTACGGTTGCAGAAGTCAACAAATGAGAGCACCTGGGGAATAGGAGTGGAGCTAGGCACTGCAGGGCCAGGATTAACCTCTATATCACCAGAGGAACAGAGGAGGAGTAGGATAAGGGTACGGCTAAAGGCAATAATGACTGGTCGTCTAGGACGTTCTGAACAGAGAGTAAAAAGAACAGGTTTCAGGGGGCGATAAAATAGATTAAAGGCATAATGTACAGACAAAGGTATGGTAGGACGTGAATACAGTGGAGGTAAACCTAGGCATTGGGTGGTGATGAAAGAGATATTGTCTCTAGAAACATTTAAACCAGGTGATGTCATCGCATGTGTGGGTGGTGGAACTAAAGGGTTGGATATGGCATATTGAGCAGGGCTAGAGGCTCTACTGTGAAATAAGACAATAAACACTAACCAGAACAGCAATGGACAAGGCAAATTGACATTGAGGAGAGGCATGCTTAGCCTAGTGAACATAAGGGTTCAGTTAGTAGTGAGGCTGGTTGGGGACACGGCGATTCAGACAGCTAGCCGGGGACAGCAAGCTAGCAAAGGCAAGCAGGCCGGCTAACAAAGACGGAGGAAGTCTGTTTATAGCCTCCTCGTGCGTTTCCGTCGGTAGACCAAGTCGTGATGGGTTAATGGGATTCCGTGTGGTGAAGGGGACCAGGCCAGTTGGAAAAAATAGGTAATAGTGTCCCAAGAAATTGTCCGATGGACCTGTTTGGCTAGCAGCCGATATGCTCTAGACAGCTAACGTTAGCAGGCCACAGTTAGCTGATGGGCACTCAGGTGACGTCGCGACGGAGGGCCGGTTGAATAACCCCCTCGGGCAGATAACGTCGGTAGTCCACTCGTGAAGGCCCGGTGGGGCTCCACACCGGCAGTAAAAACGGGTCCGGATAGGTGTTGTAGCCCAGGAGTGGCTGATGAGATTCTTCAGCCAGCCGGGAGATGTGTCAAGCACGGGCTAGCTTCAGGCTAATTGGCGCTTTGCTCCGGGACCGACGTTAGCCAATAGGCACTCAGGTAGCAGCTAGCTAGCTACAGGATCCAGGTGAAAAATGTCCAACTTGCGGTAGGAATCCGGGGATATGGAGAGAAAAAAATAATAATAGCTCCGGTAAGCTCAGGTTTGAGTCGTGTTATACGAACAGCGAAGAGCTTTTCCAAGCTAAAGATTAGCTGATGCCCGCTAGTAATAGTAAGCTAAATACTAACGTTAGCTAGCATTTGTTGGGAGATTCCGGATTCGAAAAAAAAACACAGATCCGCACCACATTCGGTGAGGCAGGTTGCAGGAGAATGTTTTGAAGTTGAATTTTAGAGAGCATATATAAAAAGATGTGAAGAAAATATATAAAAATATTATAAAAACGATATTTACACGGGACAGGACGGGACAAGACAAAATACACGTCCGACTGCTACGCCATCTTTGAAGCCCCTAAATAAGATCTGGTGCAACCAATTACCTTCAGAAGTCCACCTGTGTGCAATCTGGGGCGGCAGGTAGCCTAGTTGTTAGAGTGTTGGACTAGCAACCGGAAGGTTGCAAGATCGAATCCCCAAGCTGACAAGGTAAAAATCTGTCGTTCTGCCCCTGAACAAGGCAGTTAACCCACTGTTCCTAGGCTGTCATTGAAAATAAGAATTTATTCTTAACTGACTTGCCTAGTTAAATAAAGGTACAAATAAAATAAAATCTGAGTCTCATATGATCTCAGTATATATACACCTGTTCTGAAAGGCCCCAGAGTCTGCAACACCACTAAGCAAGGGGCACCACCAAGCAAGCGGCACCATGAAGGCCAAGGAGCTCTCCAAACAGGTCAGGGGCAAAGTTGTGGAGAAGTACAGATCAGGGTTGAGTTATAAAACAATATCCGAAACTTTGAACATCCCACGGAGCACCATTAAATCCATTATAAAAAGAATTGTAAGAATATGGCACCACAACAAACCTTCCAAGAGAGGGCCGCTCACGGACCAGGCAAGGAGGGCATTAATCAGAGAGGCAACAAAGAATGAATGAGCTGCAAAGCAAACACAGCGGAGATTGGAGTATCTGTCCATAGGACCACTTTAAGCCATACACTCCACAGAGCTGGGCTTTAAGAGTGTCCAGAAAAAAGCCATTGCTTAAAGAAAAAAATAAGCAAACACGTTTGGTGTTTGCCAAAAGGCATGTGGGTGACTCCCCAAACATATGGAAGAAGGGCCTCTGGTCAGATGATACTAAAATTGAGCTTTTTGTCCATCAAGGAAAACGCTATGTCTGGCGCAAACCCAACACCTCTCACCACCCCGAGAACACCATCCCCACAGTGAAGCATGGTGGTGGCAGCATCATGCTGTGGGGATGTTTTTCATCGGCAGGGACTGGGAAACTGGTCAGAATTTAAGGAATGATGGATGGCACTAAATACAGGGAAATTCTTGAGGGAAACCTATTTCAGTCTTCCAGAGATTTGAGACTGGGACGGATGTTCACCTTCCAGCAGGACAATGACCCTAAGCATACTGCTAAAGCAACACGAGTGGTTTAAGGGGAAACATTTAAATGTCTTGGAATGGCCTAGTCAAAGCTCAGACCTCAATCCAATTGAGAATCTGTGGAATGACTTAAAGATTGCTGTACACCAGCGGAACCCATCCAACTTGAAGGAGCTGGAGCAGTTTTGCCTTGAAGAATGGGCAAAAATCCCAGTGGCTAGATGTGCCAAGCTTATAGAGACATACCCCAAGAGACTTGCAGCTGTAATTGCTGCAAAAAAGGTGGCTCTACAAAGTATTGACTTTGGGGAGGTGAATAGTTATGCACACTCAAGTTTTTTTTTGTCTTATTTCTTGTTTGTTTCACAATAAAAACATATTTGGTATCTTTAAAGTGGTAGGCATGTTGTGTAAATCAAATTATACAGGTTGTAAGGCAACAAAATAGGAAAAATGCCAAGGGGTTGAATACTTTCGCAAGCCACTGTAGTTCTCAATCTCCATCACATCAAATGTAATACAATTACTCTTGTACATATGTAAATAACTGTAAATAATATCTTTAGATACATCTTAATGAATTAACTGTAAACATGAACTCTGTAACCCATGAAAGTTACAACAGATGTGGTTACTAAAACAGCTGTATCATTTGATTTGTAGAAGATATTTCTGTTCCGATTTCAGATTTGAATAGCAGAGAAGCAGACTAAGATTTCACATGCTCAAAGTTTTTGTCTAACTTGTTGAAAAATGGTCAAAGTAACTGATTTGTGTCAAAAGTTGTTTACTGTGAATAGAATGTTGGAAGTATGTGAGTTTTAACAATGGACATTTAGAATGTTGAAGAAATCGCAAAGTGGATGAGATTTTGGGGGGGAGGACAAAAAGCTTAATAGTTTGTAAGTATTAATGTTAGTAGTTAGTCTACTAATGACTAGTCTACATGTTTTAAAGTTTCAATGGCGTTTCTAGCTTAAATGGTGCACGAAAAATTGCATTTCAAAGAATAAAAATAATACAATATTTTACAATATTTAAAGTATATTTATAATATTTAATGTGGGACCTTTGCTGTCTCAAGTCTCATTAATACAATATTCTACAAACTCCCAGATAAATTTGTTTTACTTTCTAAATTGACTTGAATTTAAATGGAATTGACCCCAACCCTGTTATTTTCTAAATGTCAGATTGTTTTGATAGGATGTCACTAGTGTTATGGAACAGAGACTCAAGACAAAAAGGTTCCAAAAGAGAAACAGGTTTAATGAAACAATGATGGTGAGGTAAAATGTAGTAGAGAAAGTCTCTGTTAGATGATGATGGAAAATCCAGACAGGTTATAGTTTTCTTGTAGAAGATGAAGGAGGTAACCGGATGATGATAACTGGAACCAGGAAGATGAAGGAGACACTGGAAAGCAGATGAAATAATGCTGATATCAAAGGTATAGGTCAGAGGAACCGGGAGTGAGTCCTTACTCAAACGAGACCAGACAAAGTGACTGTGTGGAGAGAGTGCCTATATGCTGACTGTGCTGATGATCAAATGATGTGCAGGTGTGGGTGATTAGAACTCAGGTGACAGTGATCTCTGTGATTGTGTGGTGGTGGAGCCTGGCTGATCCCTGACAACTAGGGTCAGACTGGGACCCTGGAGAACCATGATAACAAGAGAAAGCAGTAGTGGTGGCACAGGTTTTTCTTGTCATCTCTGTGGAAAGACCACCAGAGGGCAAGCTGGTCCCACGGATAGTAGCCCAGACTGGCATGTGAGTCAAGGTGATCAGAGGCAGTTAAGCACAGCTGACGGTACTAATGACCTATTCTCTTTCCCCTACAAGAGAGAGGAGGGAACCGGCAGTGAGGGGAGCTGGAGAAAGAAAATAGTGTTTGCTTCTCCAAAGGAGAGGACGTACCTTTTGGAATGGAGAAGAAGAGGACAAACTACCTCTTGGGAATGGCCACCACGGATCCAGACCACCACCCGTAGCGGGCTCTCCACAAACGGATCGTTAAGGTGGTGACACACCCGTGATTTATGTTATAGTTTAAAGATACTCATCTTGTGTTACTTGTTCTTGTAAAGAAGAAGATTTGTGTTTTCTTTGGGAGATCGTCCTTGATTGTGTTGGAGTGTTTGAGAAGAAAAAAATACCTCAATAGAGAACTTTGTTCAATTAAGAAAACCTGCTCCTGACTTGTTTATTCCACCTTCCCGCTTTAGAGCAACCTCAAAGTACTTGGTCCGCTCACATTGGTGGAGAATGCGGGCATTATGTGGACGAGTGACACAAGGATAAGTGAGGAAAACTAAAATCTGTAGACACAGAGGAACCATTCAAGAAGGATGGATAACGCTCTACTACAACAGTTGATCACAGCACAGCAGACAACCATAGAACTCATGCAACAACAGCTGAGCCGGCGAGAAGAACCAAGAGTGAAGCCGAGAGCGGCTGCTCACGCCATCTTACCTCGCCTCTCAAAGGAGGATGATATTGAGACTTTCATCATGACGTTCGAAAGGACGGCCACCTTGGAAGGGTTTCCCTCCACAGAAAGGGCAAGTGCGTTAGCTCCTCTACTATGACCTGGACCCCCGCGAAGCTGCTGACTATGGGCGACTAAAAATCGAGATTCTGTCCCGGTACCAGCTGACCGCCCGAGATAGAGCCGTAAAGTTCCATCAATGGACCTATATGGCCGACCAACCCGTCCGTGCCCTTTGCACTCATACGCCTAACGAAACAGTGGCTGGGAATCAGGTCTCTCTATCACACGCCAAGAGCCGGGCCACCACAAGGGGGCAGGAAAGCAGAGAAAGAAAAAAAACAAGTCCAAGCCCGAGGTAGTAGCCCTACAAGGAAACGTAGCCTCGGCCTCGTCCTCTGGAGCAGAGGAAGAAATACAGACCCAACGCCTCCGACAGCTATTTCAGGAAACCTCAGATGAAGACACAGGCGAAGGGTTATACACGACGGAGGAAGGAAGAAGCAACCAGAGGCTAAGGGCTATATTTGAAGCCCCATCAGAGGAGGGAACATGGAAGGGATTCTCCTCGGGCACCCCCGACGAGTATGGGGAACAACCTCCCCACCCCTCTACCGATGTCAACCTGCCCCAAGAATTAAAGGGACAGTTCGGCACCTCTCAGCATAGAGACCCAGACCTACGGGATGCCATGAGGAAATGTTGACGGATCAGGTGAGCCCTCTCTTCCCTACTATGCAATCAGGCGGGGTCTCTTGTATTGGGTTGTGCAACAAAGGGGTGAAAAACAGGAATTACTAATGGTGCCTAGACCATACAGGGATACTGTCTTACAGCTAGCCCATTCCCACGTCCTAGGAGGACACCTGGCACGGGACAAAACGATCGACAGAATCATGCAGAGGTTCTATTGGCCCCGTGTCACCCGAGATGTGGCCAGGTATTGTAGGACGTGTGATCAATGTCAGCGTACGGACCCACGGGCACACCTGCGTAATCCTTTGATTCCTCTCCCCATTATAGAGACCCCCTTCGAACGCATAGCTATGGACCTCGTGGGACCCCTCCCGAAATCCGCCAGAGGACACGAGTACTTCCTGGTTGTCGTAGATTACGCTACCAAGTTCCCAGAGGCCATACCCCTGTCGTCAAAGGGAATCGCCAAGGAATTGTTCATGCTGTTCTCCTGGGTGGGCCTTCCCAAGTTGATCCTAACCGACCAGGGAACCCCGTTCATGTCCCGGTTGATGAAGGACTTGTGTCGGTTATACCAGGTTCAACAGATACGCACAAGCATATTCCACCCACAGACAGACGGTTTGTGCGAACGGCTGAACAAAACGATTAAAAGCATGTTGAGAAGAGTGGTGTCCAGAGATGGGAAAAACCGGGACATGCTTCTGCCCCACTTAATGTTTGCCCTGTGAGAAGTACCCCAGGCATCCACTGGGTTCTCCCCATTCAAATTGCTCTACGGCAGGCTATCCTCGACTTAGCCAAGGAGACCTGGGAGGCCCAACCATGCCCATTCCGGTCGATGATAGAAGATGTTACCCTGATGAGGGACCGCCTGTCGGCAGTCTGGCTCATAGTAAAGGAACATATGGAGGAGGCCCAACAGACTCAAGGCCGGGCCTACGATAAGTCAGCGACACCCAGGGAGTTCACCATGGGAGAGAAAGTGATGGTACTCGTGCCCACGGCCGAACTTCGCTTGCTGGCGCAGTGGAGGGGGCCCTACGAGGTAACAGAAAGGGTCTCACCGGTCAATTACCTCATCAAGCAACCTGACAGGAGGAAGAAGGTCCAACTCTATCATATCAACCTGCTGAGGAAGTACCATGGAAGAGAGGAGGGTGTGGCTTTGATGGCCATGGAGGACAAGGATAAAGGGGAGGCCCTGCTACAGGTGCGCCGTGGACAAACTCTCCTGCCGGAGCAGTCTAGACAGCTAGACAAGATGATTATGCAATTCGGCAGGGTATTCTCTCCCTTCACAGGACAAACAGATGTCCTGTTTCACCATATCCACACTGAACCCGGCAAGATGGTGCATATCCGGCCTTACATGATTCCTGAGACCCGCAGAGTCATCGCTAAGAACGAGGTAAGGGAGATGCCGAGGATGAGGGTGATCGAGCCATCTACGAGTGAGTGGTCCAGTCCCATAGTCCTGGTCACACCGGAGGGGCTTTTTCAGTATGTGAGGATGCCCTTCGGACTGCATGGTGCTGCGGCAACTTTCCAATGCCTCATGGATGCCATTCTACGGCCCCATCAAGAGTACGCAGCGGCGTACATAGACAATGTGGTCATCCACAGCAAGGACTGGGATAGCCACCTCCTGCGACTGCGGGTGGTGCTCGTGAGCTTGGAGGCTACAGGGCTGACGGCCAATCCAAAAAAATGCTGCCTGGGTCTGTCCGAAGCGGAATACCTGGGATACACCGTGGGGAATGGAAAAATACGCCCACAGGCAGAAAAGACCAGGGCAATTCGGGACTGGCCTCGGCCCCAGACGAAGCGGGACGTCCGAGCCTTCTTGGGGATAACGGGATATTATCGCCGTGTCATCCCCGGATATGCAACCATTGTCACCCCCCTCACAAACCTCATCAAGAAAAACCTGCCAAACCGTGTAGCATGGAAGGAAGAGACGGATGATGCCTTCCAGTTGCTTAAAGATCCCGTCCTGCAGGCTCCTGATTTCTCCCAAGAGTTCATTGTGCAGGTAGACGCCTCCGAGATGGGGCTCGGGCCGTCCTAGCTCAGGGTGAAGGCAGAGCAGAGAGGCCTATTCTCTTCATAAGTAGGAAGCTCAGTGATTGGGAACAGAGATATGCTACCGTAGAGAAAGAGGCCCTAGCCATTAACTACTTACGGAGTGGTGGGGCGCAACCTATGTTGTTATCTACAGTTGAAGTCGGAAGTTTACATACACTTAGGTTGGAGTCATTAAAACTTGTTTTTTAACCACTCCACAAATTTCTTATTAACAAACTATAGTTTTGGCAAGTCGGTTAGGACATCTACTTTGTGCATGACACAAGTAATTTTTCCAACAATTGTTTACAGACAGATTATTTCACTTATAATTCACTGTATCACAATTCCAGTGGGTCAGAAGTTTACATACACTAAGTTGACTGAAAGGCTAATTGACATCATTTGAGTCAATTGGAGGTGTACCTGTGGATGTATTTCAAGGCCTACCTTCAAACTCAGTGCCTCTTTGCTTGACATCATGGAATCAAAAGAAATCAGCCAAGACCTCAGAAAAACAATTGTAGACCTCCACAAGTCTGGTTCATCCTTGGGAGCAATTTCCAAATGCCTGAATGCACCATGTTCATCTGTACAAACAATAGTACGCAAGTATAAACACCATGGGACCACGCAGCCGTCATACCGCTCAGGAAGGAGATGCGTTCTGTCTCCTAGAGATGAATGTACTTTGGTGCGAAAAGTGTAAATCAATCCCAGAACAACAGCAAAGGACCTTGTGAAGATGCTGGAGAAAACAGGTACAAAAGTATCTATATCCACAGTAAAACGAGTCCTATATCGACATAACCTGAAAGGCCGCTCAGCAAGAAAGAGCCACTGCTCCAAAACCGCCATTAAAAAAGCCAGACTATGGTTTGCAACTGCACATGGGGACAAAGATCGTACTTTTTGGAGAAATGTCCTCTAGTCTGATGAAACAAAAATAGAACTGTTTTGCCATAATTATCATCATTATGTTTGGAGGAAAAAGGGGGAGGCTTGCAAGCCAAAGAACACCATCCCAACCGTGAAGCACAGGGGTGGCAGCATCATGTTGAGGGACTGGTGCACTTCACAAAATAGATGGCATTATGAGGTAGGAAAATTATGTGGATATATTGAAGCAACATCTCAAGACATCAATCAGGAAGTTAAAGCGTGGTCGCAAATGGGTCTTCCAAATAGACAATGACCCCAAGTATGCTTCCAAAGTTGTGGCAAAATGGCTTAAGGACAACAAAGTCAAGGTATTGGAGTGGCCATCACAAAGCCCTGACCTCAATCCTATAGAAAATGTGTTGGCAGAACTGAAAAAGCGTGTGCCTACAAACCTGACTCAGTTACACTAGCTATGTCAGGAGGAATGGGCTAAAATTCACCCAACTTGTTGTGGGAAGCTTGTGGAAGGTTACCTGAAACGTTTGACCCAAATTTAACAATTTAAAGGCAATGCTACCAAATACTAATTGAGTGTATGTAAACTTCTGAGCCACTGGGAATGTAATGAAAGAAATAAAAGCTGAAATAAATCATTCTCTCCACTATTATTCTGATATTTCACATTCTTAAAATGAAGTGGTGATCCTAACTGACCTGATAGGGAATTTTTACTAGGATTAAATGTCAGGAATTGTGAAAAACTGAATTTAAATGTATTTGGCTAAGGTGTATGTAAACTTCCGACTTCAACTGTAGCTCACATGTTTCAGCTAGTACAGTACCAATGTCTTCATCAAATACCATCATAATCTGTAGAGGTAAGAAAATATATGGCTAAACACTGGTTGCCATTCGCTGTGAATAAATTAACGCTCCCTTTATTTTCAATGCATTTTTTCCGCAATAGGTGGGTAAATGCTTGCAAAAAATAAAACAGGTGTGTAAACGGTGTTTATGTGGGTTTACCCTCCACTACACCACGGATCAAAACATCCCCTCCCTTATTTTTTATCAATCCTGGAAGGAGCAGTTTACACAATTTGACCCAGGGGTCATACTGGAAGCAATGACTTGACCCAGGGGTCATACTGGAAGCAATGACTTGACCCAGGAGTTGGACTGAAAGCAATGACTTGACCCAGGAGTAGTTACTGTCAGTCGTGTGCTGTTTACTCCTGTTGTTGGTAATGCCAAGCTACTCTTTCCTGGATGTGTTTCTTTGTTTATTTTATTAAACCTTTAATTTGTAAGATGAGTGCCATGACCCCCAGGGGCAATATCTGTGATGGCACAATATCTAAATATTTTCAGGACACAAATCTAACTCTCTGCAAAATGTGGTGCTTTTATCACAAAATTAACAATCATTATGGAAATGTCAGCTTAGCCGCCCTATTATATGTGACGATATCCAAGGAATGCACCCAGGGGGGCTGTAGGCAGCCCAGCAGCTAAGGAGTTGGACCTGTAGCCGAAAGGTCAGCAGTTGGATAAACCCAAAGAATTATTGTCACATACACCGGGAGCTGGAATAAGGGGGGAACTGATCTGGTAACTTTTCAGTTCCTGATAACAAGTCCCTTCCGTTGAGCAACATGCTCTCCATCCAGGAGCGCTGCACTACGTGTGTGTGTGCAAGATGTGTGAGGGATGTGTGCTATCTGGGAGAGTTGAGTAGTAAGCGCAGAAGACACATTTCTGTTGTTCTCTGTAACATGGACAATAAAGTTGTATTATATGGCTCCTGGTCTGGAGCCAATGTCAAGTTAGGCCTACAGTGTGTTCTCTATCAAGATAAGCCCAAAACATGTGTTCTTAGGTTAACACTTAGGTACTGTGTCTGTGAACATACACATTTGTGTTATACAATGGATAAATAAGAACTATTTCAGTGTTACTGATAACTTTTAGTTATGTAATGAAATTGAATTTTTATTTAGAAAATTCCTTATGAAGTAATTTTAATAATGTGTTATGAAGGTTGTTATGAATCATACTGCAATACTCATGAAGGTGTTATGACTGGTTTCATAAAGGTGTTGTGAATGTCTTATGAATAACCCCTCCAAGTAAAGTGTTATGTAGATGTCAGTGGGAGATTTGCTGAATGTTTTAGTTTATAGACAAAAAAACAGCCTCATGACTTTCGCTCAATGTTCTGTTTTGTATGTTTCTTTTTCAGGATGAGAACATAATGAACTCCATGCAGCTTTTTGAGAACGTGCTCTAGACCCCAGCAGACCGTTCTACATCATTCCCCCAACAGCCAATCCTGTACTTCTGTCTATACACAACTCCTGTCCAATCCCAGGACACCCACTTACACACACCCTACATCTAGTGCAGTATGTATAGGATTAGCTAATCCACAGATATGTACATGTGTAGAAACTAGTTTCTCTACTGCTGCACTAGTCTCAACCTGCCACTGCTTATGGACTAAAGAGAACACTAGAGAAAGAGAAGAGAGATACTGGGACCTCTGCTACTTTAAAGCTTCTCAGCCTCCCAAAGAAAAAAGAAAGATGGACCAAACTGCTCAACACTGCTGATCCTACGAGCTTATACTACTCTGCCTCCTCATTGGACCCAAAAGACCAATGACCAATCAAATGATGGAGAGAGAGAGTGGAAATAGAGGAGAGAAACTGATCACGATGTTGCTGACCTCCAGATGAGGATCCTGTAGCTATAACATACTTACACATTCTGTACACACAAACACACTATCTGTCTGCACTTACACATTTGGTACACATATACACACACTATCTGTCTGCACATAAACATACTATACACACACACACACAATCTCCCCACACTCACAAATGATGTACAAACACACGCACGCACACACACCCTTCCCCCCCAGCAGAGGCTTGCCAGGAAAGGATATCTGTGGACACACTGACACACTTCTCTGAAGAGTGTTTGAGAGAGTTGATGTAGCCTACAGAAAGCTGGACTGATCCCGAGCAGGGGCACCGGCACCAAACACCACAGAGACACTAAAAAGAAAAGAACTGAAGCATGTTTGTCAGATGTGATGTATGATTTGCTTGCACTAAGAATTGTTCATATTGTACAATATGCACCTGAAGAGAATGCATTGATTTTAAATGTAGATAGTCACTGTAGACCACTAAAGAAAAACTGTGTGTATGTAGATATGTATAGACAGTAATATATAATAATAGTATCCTAAAGCCAGGTGTCAAGCTCTCACCTGTACTCCACTATGGGTAATAGGTGTTAAAGTTAAGGCCAGACAAAATCTGTGTGGTTGTTTTCTTACCACTTACAGAACACTAATTAATATAATTGTAGCCTAACATGTTTAGTATAAGTATTATTGGATAATTTGATCCTACAGGTATTTTGTTTAATTCCAAGTCAGTTCTGGAGTGTAGATGTACCCCTACGGTCGGTGGGTTCTACCCCTACTGGTTGCGTCTGGTCATAGTTCTAATTGACACAGGGAGGGTCACTGGTTCTGCTCTGTCACCAACGGACCAGTGAGTCAGAATAAGCTTTAGATGTACAGTATGCCAGTGCCACCTTATAATATGTGTAATAATAATAAGACAGATATACTAAGATGTATATGTGTTGTAAACTAAAGCCATCCTCAGAGGAATAGAGTATACAGCTAGGGCTTGATCCCTCTTCTTAATCACTCATCAGAGTTTTAGTTTTGTTAATGACCCAAATGGCACTCTATTCCCTTTCAAAAGTAGTGCACTATAAAAGGAATAGGGTGCCATGGCCCTGGTCAAATGTAGTGCACTATAAAGGGAATAGGGTGCCACGTGGGACATCTATAATGTCATCATCTGAGGTATGAGCACTTGCCACTAGTGATGACATCACTATACGTTCCTATCCTAAACCCTGATAAGGTATGTGTTTGTTGTTGTTGTTGTACTATATATATATATATATATATATATATATACACACACACACACACACAGTAGTGAATAAGGGAACAGTGTTCCTGTGGCATTCTCATTGAAACCAGGGACAATTCTGAGACAGCAAAACTATACCATAACTATACCATAATCCTGAAATGGTAATACCACCATTTATACCTGTAACATGTTGACAGCTCAGACTGCAGAAAACACAGTCCCATACCCAGCCCCACCTCATACACCCATACCCCATCCATCATACCCCCATACTTAAGCCCTAACTATAGCCCCTATCCCAAGGCCCTATACTGTACCCAGTGGACCTGTTCTAGGAAATCACATGTCTCAGAAGTAGTGTTGTAACAGAGGTTTTCTCTGTCTCTCCCCTAACAACATAGCTCATGTGACCTAGCCTGGAACAGATTAGTTATGTTTGTGTGTGTGCGTGGCATGAATGAATGAAACAGACTAGAGACCAGACCATAGAACTAAAGCATACACAGACAGCATGACCTGGCCTGGCCTAGAGCGCTCTCTCTCTCACTCACTCACACACACATAAAGTCATGCAGTCTAGAGAAATTGAACTATTAGGAAACTGTGGTTATTGCCCCAGTCCACATTTCAACAGGAGGATTGCACAATATTACAGTGCTTCTGATGTCCACAATACAATCTGGAGACATAGTTTTTTTGCAGGCCTACATTAAAGCAGTATTGTGTTTCTCCCCCCTCTTGATCTTGTTTAGGGTGTTTCACTTTTGGGTGACCTAATTGGCCAACCTGGACCCATGTTTAGACGTAACATAGTAAACTTAAATCCGGGACACTCCAATTACTATGATATGTTACGTTTCGTATGCTATGGTATGTATTAATTTGTGGAATTCCATCATCCATTTCATATGATATGTTACGAATTGCAATCTGAAATGTATAGGCTACAAATTGCAAGACAGATCACTCTGGAGTCAATGTTAACATAATGTGTAATTTATCCTATTAAACACCAAAAATGTGTTTCAAGTGAGAATTAGGCAGGTCTAATGCTGAAAAATAAAGGAAATTCTTGCCTACTTCACCCACCTAAATTTTCTTTCCTTTTGCAAAAAAAAAGTGTGTAGTTCCAGTAGTTAGCTACACCACTACATGGTAAAAAATTATTAACTAGTGAAAACACTACCAATATTTGAATTTATTAAACTACCACCAAGCTACAACAAAATGTATTTAAACTAGGCGTACTAGATGAACTACATGGAGTAAACTACTCCCAATCACTGCTAATTTGGGCAGCATGCTCATGTTTGTGGTGCATGCAGCCTGAAGCATGGTGCTGTTTCTATTATGGATCCTTGGGACGTCCACAGCAAATAGGTACATTAAGTAATGTTGCTGCGATACGTCTAGAAGACCACTAGATGGCACTATTGAACGTCGCAAATATACACAGACCAAGGGAGAAATAGGAAGACGCCATTTTTTTCATAACAAAGACAGCAGATATAAGCTTAGCGAAACGGAGAGTACCGAGAAAGCGAGAGAGAATGGAGGAGGAGAGAAAGGGAGGGATGAAGGAGGAGAATGAGTAGACTAGGTTTATAGAATCAACGTCCCCTATGAACACACCGAATGACAGTCCGGCTTGCATCACAGGTACGAACGCCCCCGATTGGTTGAAGCACGGGTTCTGAAGGAGGAGACAGAGGAAGGACTTCAAGGGCCTGAGCATGCGCAATTGTGTCTCCAGTCAAGCCAGTGCGTGTGTCTGTCCGTACATATGTAAGACAAAATCCTTCTGTAGCTTTAGACATTGCTGTCGTGGTAGAATACAAGAATAGGTATTTTCTACTAAGAACTGGACCTACACACATCTAGAGCTCCTTTTGGTTTCATTTAAAGGTTATTTTCGGGTTTAGCTTTGGCTGTAGCCTATCACCCCTAACCTCACCGACACGGGGACTCTAACCCTGACGGGAATCGGGTCCTGTCGGTTCTCCTTCCCCAGGGCAGGTGAGTCTACGCGGGGAACCGGCTGTTTACTGCTCACTAGGTTATTAAACCGTATTTTCAACATTCTCGTGATTAGGTATAAGACGCGTTAGCTAGTGTAGCACAGGGTTTCCCAAACTGTTCTGCCCCCCGTGCACGTTTTGGTTTTTTCCCTAACACTACACAGCTGATTCAAATAACCAACTTATCAAGCGTTGATTATTTGAAACAGCTGTGTAGTGCTAGGGCAAAACCCAAAATGTGCCGCAGGACCGAGTTTGGGAAACCCTGGCGTAGTATACAGAGGCAAGGGGAAACCATCCGAGAATGGACCAATAGCAAACGCGTAAGGATCATGTCTATAGCAATGCATGCGCCTAGTCAGACGCCCTCATCATTTAATGATAAGAGATACGCAGTGGAAAAGTAGGACGCCTTGCTTTCTATTTATTAGCCTAGACTCTATTTGACCTAGATAGTTTGTCTATGTATTGATATGTTGGCTACTTGTGCCATTTTTTTTATTGATTTAGTTCTGGTCTTGAGTTGTCTGTTCTCTATTATGTCATGTTTTGTGTGGACCCCATGAAGAGTAGCTGCAGCTTTCGCAACAGCTAATGGGGATCCTAATAAAATACCTATGGCCTCTCCCCTTTTCCTTCATCTTATAGCAAGTGTGTGTAGCAGTGGAGGCTCAACTGATTAAAACGCACTGTTTTGCAATGGTATACAGTAGCTTCAACAGCACCCTCTATGGGCAAAGGGGATACCTAGTCAGTTGCACAACTGAATGCATTAAACGGAAATGTGTCTTCCGCATTTAATCAACACCTCTGAATCAGAGAAGTGCAGGGGGGCTGCCTTAATAGACGTCCGGGAAGCAGTTGTTGTTGGGGGTTAACTGCCTTGCTCAAGGGCAGAATTTTTCCTCCTTGCCAGCTCTGGGATTTGAATCAGCGCTCTTAACGGCTAGGCTACCTACCGGATTGGCAGTGGTTCCCGTACTGGGAAGGGAAACTTTTTAAGGAAGTCGGTCTGGCTTTCAATTTACTCCTGAAAGTTGTGATAGTTGAATGTACAAGGTGAAATTTCGAAATTGGGTAGTGCATCAGCAGTTTTCCTCTTGTCATGTCAGTCATTGCAGATCTTAGAGAGCTATTTATAACTTGTCAGAGGTTTTTTTTCACCCATTGATTTTGTTGTTATGTTTCACTCAAATCAGATGAACACAAGACATGGTGAAATTTGTAGAATAGCAGGAAATTACTTTAAAATGGCACAACAAAAAGTATCCATCCCATGCAGTGGTGATTTTAGCATGTAAGTCTCGGTGGGGCAAACTGAATATATATTTTTTTGATGCAAGCAAAGCCACAACACTAAACAATACATGAATTGCACTATAACGGTGCCCACAAACTGTTAGGGCCTACATCAAGCGTTCCCAACAGCAGAGCTTTCTTTTCAGCACCATGTGGTGAATCCTTATCACCGCTACACCTGGCTATCAGCGGAGCCTTGTCTGTCAGCGAAACAGTTCATTCAGCCTCATTTACTGCCTTAAAAAAACCAGCTGATGTGGCTGACTTGCTTAAACAAATGTGGTTTCTACTGACAATTGAGATGTACAAACTATGGCATAAGGGGACGACAAGTGCATAAGAGGCCATCCGTAATTTGGATTAGACTAGTGATGCACCGATATGACATTTTTGGCCGATACCGATATCCAATATTTTCCTTGCCAAAAAAAAACAATACCTATAACTGATATTTAAAATTTTAGCTGCCTTTTTAAGCATTCTAGTACAGTTAAATAGTTAACACACATGGACTCAGCTGTCTAAGGCACTGCTTCTCAGTGCAAGAGGCGTCACTACAGTCCCTGGTTTGAATCCAGGCTGTATCACATCCGGCCGTGATTGGGAGTCCCATGGGGCGGCGCACAATTGGTCCTGCGTCATCCGGGTTATAAAGCTGCCGGAAGGAGTTCGTAATTGCTGACAGCTGTATCCCCTAACGAGAGGGCGGGATCAGAGCTCCAATCTGCACTGGAGCCAACCAATCAGCTGCTTGGGGGAATCCAGGAAGCCATTTCCTAAAATATACACATGCATATACACAAACCCATAACACAGAAACTGGGGAACGTAACACGTCATTGTAAATAAGAATTTGTTTTTAACTGACTTTCCTAGTTAAATAAAGGTTGCACACACACACACCACACTGACCAAAAAGTTATTTTGTTGTTCATTTGTTCTGTTTCATTCTCAACCAGGATTTCAATGGAACGCCGTTTGGGTCTTTGCATGTAAAAAAAATACACTATTTGACCAATTAGGACCTGAATATGACTGCACGTCACATAATAATTGAATGCGTTCATAAATGTTTTACGTAGTTATTACACATTGATTACACTCACTCGAACGGTTGATTGTCAAGGACAATGAATTCCATTATGTTGCCGTTAATTGTCTTGAACTCACTGAAGTCTGAGATTTCACAGTTCAGAGTTTCCAGTTTTGAATGCATCAGACGTCATGCTGGATTGACCGCATGGCCAATGTATTCAAACTAGTCTGCCCCATGGCATTACCCCCATTTTCGTGATATCGAATTGGTAGTTACGATCTTGACTCATCGCTGCAACTCTGCTATGGACTCGGTGAAGGTCGAGAGCCAAGCCGCACTGCTTAACCCGGAAGCCAGCCACACCAATGTGTCAGAGGAAACACTGATGACTGAAGTCAGCTTGCATGCGCCTGGCCCGCCACAAGGAGTCACTAGAGCACGATGAGACAAAGATATCCCGGCCGGCCAAACCCTCCCCTAACCCAGACCACGCTGGGTCAATTGTGGCCCCACCTCATGGTTCTCCCGATCACAGTCGGCTGTGTCACAGCCTGGGATCGAACCCGGGGCTGCAGTGGTGCCTTAGCACTTAATGTTGAATTTGCAATTTCCAACTTGTTGTGTAATGTTTATGGCCGATGAGCACCGATACGTTTTTATCTTCAAATGACAACGATTGAAAAGGATTTGCCGGTAGATTGCTGACTTAATGCTGATGATGACTGCTTGTCTAGTTTGCTAGCCAAGATTTTGAAAGTAAGATGTTGACATGATCGGTCCAATCAAAGCTATGGTAGATATAATGTGATTTGATGTCATTTTATCTGTGGCCATGACCTTGAGCCTTCTTGGATGGGAACTTCTAATGTAAGTCTATGGCAGCTTGAATTTGAGCTCTACCCATAGATTTTGCGGTGACTTAGTGTCCCCATGAGTGACAGAACACTGAGCCATTCACGGTGCAACTAGAGAACATTACCAACCCCTACACTGTATTTTCCACTGGCTGCCCCACCACCACAGAAAGCACTGAGCTAGGCTGAAACACCTGTATTTTGGAGCTGCCTTACTCAAGAAAGCAGAAAAGAGACCATTTGTGTATGCAGCTTATTAACTCAAATATTTTTTGTTTGTTTTTTATATTGTTTGCAAACTGATATGTGACCAAAATAACATGCAAAACTGCCCTGAATGACGCATTGCCACTGATCCCATGGCAAAATTTATAGAATTGCAGGAAATAAGCTTTAAACCTGCAGAATTTTCTCTCCGCCAACAAAAGGGGTAAGAACAGTTTGTCACGAACAGTGCTTGTGCCCATAGAAATAAACGTGGCATGCGCAGGGTGTTCCCCCAATATTAGAAGGGTGGCCTGAGTGAAAGTTTGGGAACCCCTGCTCTAGGGTAGCACCATGGTGTAACCGGAGGACAGATATTTTCCCTCCTCTGGGGAAATTGACTTCAATACAAAACCTTGGAGGCTCATGGTGGTAATTATGACGACTTCCGGAGGACGTCCTCCAACTTATCAGATATAGAATCAGTCGGTGGTTGTATTTGATTTAACACTTTATTAAAAAGTATGGATTTCAGGGCTTGACATTAGCGCTTGTCCTCTTGTCTGGGATAAGTAAAAAAACTAAACAAAAAAAACAAACTAACAATGTAAAAAAAAATTGTCGGACAAGAAGAATATAGATTTAAATTGTCCGAATGGACAAGTAAAGAAAGTCACACACAAATCCTTAAACAATTATTCAGATCAGAAAAAAGCCTACATGTCAAAGTGTAGGTGATCTGCATGTTGGCTCTAGTTTTATGTCCAAACCGATGCTGAGAGACTTAATTACATAACTACAGGCTAAACGCCAGTCATGTTTATTACATTACAAATGTAATAAAGGATAGTTAACATTAACATCTAAAGGCTTGATTTTGTCAACATACAGGTTTACTCGAAGCACGGTTCGTTCAGATCAAATTTACACAAGAACAGAAAGTGTAGGACAGTGCCTGTTGCGCACATAACCCACCTTGAATCTGAGCAGAGGTAGTCAGCATTTTGTAACTATTTAACCATAAACTTAATTGTTTAAAACCTAGACATTTGTCATTTTAAGGAGCATGTCATACCTTGTTCCAAAGTAGCCTAGCTGAAATACGACCATAAAAATGTCGAAGGTATTATTTTAAACACTTAATATGCCATTGAAACCAGAATTTTTCTTATGTTCTGTTGGTTTTCACATCAACGTTATTTTATAGTCCAGCAGCCAAAGGCATAATCCTAGTTATATTAGTTAAATATCCCATGCATCTTTAGATCTCCCTCTTTCTTAATTTTGAAGAGTTATTGTAATCTGTCATATGAAACCGCTCGCGTGTGCGGTGCTCTTTTGAGAACTGTTTTCCCACTAATTGTATTTTGGAACATATGCGCGTTGTTGAGCTTTAATATGAAGTAATGGGCCTCCCAAGTGGCGCAGCAGTCTAAGAGAAAAAGGGTGACTTTCTGTCGTTGTGCTAGAGGGGTCACTACAGACCTGGGTTCGATCCCAGGCAGTATCACAACTGGCTGTGATCGGGAGTCCCGTAGGGCGGTGCACTATTGGCCCAGTGTTTTCCGGGTTTGGGGGGGGCTTTACTTGGCTCATCGCGCTCTAGCTGAACGGTGTTTCCTCTGACACATTGGTGTGGCTGGCTTCCGGGTTAAGTGGGTGGCTGTTAAGAAGCGCTGTTTGGCGGGTCATGTTTTGGAGGACGCATGACTCAACCTTCGCCGCCCGTTGGGGAGTTGCAGCGATGAGACAAGATTGAAATTGGGGAGAAAAAGGGGGTAAAATACAACAATTTAAAATGAATTAATACAACTTTATTGATATTTTTAAGCTAAATGGTCTTCTGATCTGTTGCGTCAGCCATTTTTTTGTTATGTGCAGTGGTTATATGAATTTTGGATCTGTCGTCCCAGAGTCCGTTTTTTTTTGTCCCGGGGATGACTGGACGCCCCCTTTATTTCAAGCCCAGGAGGGAATTATTTTATGAAGACATATAAAGTATTTATTTGGTTGTAATTGTAATGTTGGAGTATTTTATTGGCCACCAAGGCTGCGTTTACACAGGCAGCCCAATTCTAATATTTATTTCACTAATTATTCTTTTGACCAATCAGATGTGAAAAGATCTGATGTGATTGTTCAAAATACCAATTACTGGAAAAAATATTAGAATTGAGCTGCCTGTGTAAACGCAAACCAAGGGTAGCCAGTCACCAAGGGTGGCCAACCATTAACTGGCTACCCAGACTCCAAGTAAAATATCTGTCCTACTTGGCTAAAAAGGTTCATGTCAAGCCCTGGATTTCAGCAAACAAATACATGCAACAACAGACGACAAACATAGTTACATGGAAAGGGTTTAAGATGTTTCATTTTTTTTGTATCGACACATAGTGACTCGGAGGAGTTGGAGGTTCATAAAAAAAAAAAAACTGGGCGCTCAACTCCATGGAGGAGGTGAGGTACTTGGCTATAAGCAGGTAGGACTATTAATCTATCCATCAGTCACCATCTAGAGATCACATCTGATTTTAAGGGCAAGCTTTATTACTCCCTGTATGGTTGTCCTGGAAACAGAGCTTGGAGCAACAGGTTTGTATGTGTGCATGCGTCTGTGAGCCCACAAGAGGAAGGAATATTTCTTTGGGGTTCTCAGCAGTAACGTTCATAGCCTATAATCTCTGGTGCGTTCTACACAATGACAGGCTGCAGCAAAACCCTTGGTTTGTAGCCTAATTTGTGTAGCCTAGCCTATGTGATTTATCTAGCCTTGAATGTGAATGTCAGCGATCATGTACCAAGTCGTATTTTTATGCGTTATCTACAGTGAATTTGGAAAGTATTCAGACCCCTTCCCTTTTTCCACATTTTGTTAGGTGACAGTTTTATTCTAAAGTGGATTAAATACATTTTGTCCTCATTAATTTACATACAATACCTCATAATGACAAAGCAAAAACAGGTTTAAAAAAAATCTATGCTAATTTCTAAAAATTGAAGTATTCGGACCCTTTTCTATTAGACTTGAAATTGAGCTCAGGTGCATCCTGTTTCCATTGATCATCCTTGAGATGTTTCTACAACTTGATTGGACTCCACCTGTGGTAATTTCAATTGATTGGACCTGATTTGAAAAGGCACACACCTGTCTATACTAGAGGTCGACTGATTAATCGGCATGGTCGATTTTTAAAGTTTTCATAACAATCGGTAATCAGCCTTTTTGGATGCCGATTACATTGCAATCCACGAGGAAACTGCGTGGCAGGCTGACCACCTGTTACACGAGTGCAGCGTCAAAAGGAGCCAAAGTAAGTTGCTAGCTAGCATTAAACTTATCTTATAAAATTATTCACATAATCACTAGTTAACTACACATGGTTAATGATATTACTAGGTTAACTAACTTGTCTTGCGTTGTATATAATAAATGCGTGCATCACCAAACGGGTGATGATTTAACATAAGCACATTCGTGAAAAAAGCACATTCGTTGCACAAATGTACCTAACCATAAACATCAATGCCTTTCTTAAAATCAATACACAGAAGTATATATTTTTAAACCTGCATATTTAGTTAAAATAAATGCTTGTTATCAGGCAATGTTAACTAGGGAAATTGTGTCACTTCTCGAGTTCAGAGCAAGCAGAGTCCGGGTATATGCAACAGTTTGGGCCGCCTGGCTCGTAGCGAACTGTTTCTTCCTAACAAAGACCGTAATTAATTTGCCAGAATTTTACATAATTATGACATAACATTGAAGGTTGTGCAATGTAACAGCAATATTTAGACTTACGGATGCCACCCGTTCAATAAAATACGTAACGGTTCCGTATTTCACTGAAAGAATAAACTTTTTGTTTTCGATAGTTTCCGGATTTGACCATATTAATGACCAAAGGCTCGTATTTCTGTATGTTTGTTATATTATAATTAAGTCTATGATTTGAAATTGAATAGCGCAATCTGACTGAGCGGTGGTAGGCAGCAGCAGGCTTGTAAGCATTCATTCAAACAGCACTTTACTGCGTTTGCGAGCAGCTCTTAGCAATGCTTGAACGCACAGCGCTGTTTATGACTTCAAGCCTATCAACTCCCGAGATTAGGCTGGCAATACTAAAGTGCCTATACGAACATCCAATAGTCAAAGGTATATAAAATACAAATGGTATAGAGAGAAAAATAGTCGACGCGTCATAACTACAACCTAAAACTTCTTAACTGGGAATGTTGAACCACCAGCTTTCATATGTTCTGAGCAAGGATTATTTCAACCAAATTGAACATGTTTCATTATTTATTTGACTAAATAGAATTTATGTATTATATTAAGTTAAAATAAAAGGGTTAATTCAGTATTGTTGTAATTGTCATTATTTAAAAAAAAAAATATAAAAATCGTCCGTTTAAAAAAAAAAAAAAAAGTTTTAATTGGTATCGGCTTTTTTTGGTCCTCCAATAATCGGTATCGGCGTTGAAATATCATAATCGGTCGACCTCTAGTCTATACAAGGTCAAACAGTTGACAGTGTATGTCAGAGCAAAAACCAAGCCATGAGGTTGAAGGAATTGTCTGTAGAGCTCCAAGAAAGGATTGTGTCGAGGCACAGATCTGGCGAAGGGTACCAAAAGAATTCTGCAGCATTGAAGGTCACCAAGAACAGTGACCTCCATCGTTCTTAAATGGAAGAAGTTTGGAACCCCCAAGACTCTTCCTAGAGCTGGCCTCCCGGCCAAACTGAGCAATCGTGGGAGAAGGGCCTTGATCATGGAGGTGACCAGGAATCCGTTATAGAATAAGGCTGTAACGTAACAAAGTGGAAAAAGTCAAGGGGTCTGAATACTTTCCGAATGCACTGTAATTCATAGTCTTGAACAAAATTGATAACATAATAACTTAATTTTTCCACACAAGCTTTTTTTTTTTTTTTTTACATAACATTTGTATTTATTTTTTTGTTGGGCATGAAAGACTTAACACCAGCAAATCATGACTTTAATTTTAGAAATCTTTTCCAAAGTTGTCCCTCGTATAATAAAGATTCGTGATCATATACAAATGTAAGCAAGGGTTGAAAAGAGAGTTTTAGTCAGATATTATATCTTGCTGTCAATTTGCAGTCCACAAACTATTTGTAATAATGTTCCAACCCCCTTACCATCCGCTCAAGAAAGTCGGCCCACGGTTGAATCTAGTTCATGGTCCCTGGATTAGGCTATTAAGCCGAGCCTACTGTTTTTAAATAATATTACTATGGTGAGTATGAGAGCTGGGCTGAAGTGGGTCTTGGATTCGGATTGTGGTGTGTTTGACCACCGTAGGTAGCATGTGACTGAGATTACCCTGCTGTGCCGGGTCACACCGTGTCTGTGTACCTCAGAGAGAGTGTGGAGGTATAACCTAATAATTTTGTAGGTGCTTATATTTGTCCTGTTGCACACAAGTGTGTAATGGAGGTGTTTCTTGCATATCCCAACTTCCTTTGACACACCTGCAGGGAGTGGGGTGACCATTGTACAGTGCCCCTGGAGCAATTAAGGTTAAGTGCCTTGCTCAAGGGCACGGTGGCAAAAACAATCTTCACCTTTTCGGTTACGGTATTTGAACCAGTGACCGTTCTAACCTCGAGGCTACCTCCTGCCGCCCACTTCTGTGGCTCAGAGTGCGATCACAGATAAGCCATAAAAAGCTCACGTGCATGTTTCTTTTATCTGACATTGTATTTTTTATGGTTTGAGTGCAAGATCCCATTGAACTCTACCATTTTTCTGAATGACATTCCAGCGTGGAGTGCAGGTAAGTAAGCAGGCTTCAATGCATTAATGTGGCATTATTAAAGTGACTAGTGTTCCATTTATTAAAGTGGCCAATGATATCAAGTCTGTAGGTAGGCAGCCGCCTCTCTGCTAGTGGTGGCTGTTTAACAGTCTGATGGCCTTGGGATATAAACTGTTTTTCAATCTCTCTGTCCCAGCTTTGATGCACCTGTACTGACCTCGCCTTCTGGATGGAAGCTGGGTGAACAGGTAGTGGCTCGGGTGGTTATTGTCCTTGATCTTTTTTGCCTTCCTGTCACATCTGGTGTTGTAGGTGTCCTGGAGGGCAAGTAGTTTTCCCCCGGTGATGCGTTGTGCAGACCGCACCACCCTCTGGAGAGCCCTGCGGTTGGGGGCAGTGCAGTTGCAATACCAGGCGGTGATACAGCCAGACAGGATGCTCTCAATAGTGCACCTGTAAAAGTTGGTGAGGGTTTTCAGTGACAAACTCATTTTTTTCAGCCTCCTGAGGTTGAAGAGACGCTGTTGCGCCTTCTTCACCACACTGTCTGTGTGTGGGGACCATTTCAGTTTGTTGGTGATATGTACACCGAGGAACTTAAAACCTTCTCTGCTGTCCTGTCGATGTGGATAGGGGGGTGCTCCCTTTGCTGTTTCCTGAAGTCTACGATCATCTCTTTTGTTTTGCTGACGTTGAGTGAGAGGTTATTTTCCTGACACCACACTCCGAGGGCCCTCACCTCCTCCCTGTAGGCTGTCTTGTCGTTGTTGGTAATCAAACCTATCACTAGTGTCGTCTGCAAACTTGATGATTGAGTTGGAGGCATGCATGGCCACGCAGTCGTGGGTGAACAGGGAGTACAGGAGAGGGCTGAGAACGCACCCTTGTGGGGCCCCAGTGTTGAGGATCAGCGGAGTGGAGATGTTGTTTCCTACCTTCACCACCTGGGGGAAGCCCATCCAAGACCCAGTTGCACAGGGCGGGGTTGAGACCTAGGGTCTCAAGCTTAATGATGAGTTTGGAGGGTACTATGGTGTTGAATGCTGAGCTGTAGTCAATGAACAGCATTCTTACATAGGTATTCCTCTTGTCCATATGGGATATGGCAGTGTGATGGCGATTGCGTCGTCTGTGGACCTATTGGGGCGGTAAGCAAATTGGAGTGGGTCTAGGGTGGCAGGTAGGGTGGAGGTGATATGATCCTTGACTAGTCTCTCAAAGCACTTCATGGTGACAGAAGTGAGTGCTACGATAGTCATTTAGTTCCGTTACCTTTGTTTTCTTGGGAACAGGAACAATAGTGGCCATCTTGAAGCATGTGGGGACAGCAGACTGGGATAGGGAGCGATTGAATATGTCCGTAAACACCAGCCAGCCAGCTGGTCTGTGCATGCTCTGAGGACGCAGCTAGGGATGCCGTCTGTGCAGGCAGCCTTGCGAGGTTTAACACGTTTAAATGTTTTACTCACGTTGGCCACGGAGAAGGAGAGCCCACAGTCTTTGGTAGCGGGCCAAGTCAGTGTCACTGTATTGTCTTCAAAGCGAGCAAAGAAGTTGTTTAATTGTCTGGGAGCAAGACGTCGATGTCCGCGACAAGGCTGGTTTTCTATTCTAAATGACAGAAGTAATTGATGGACTTTAATGTTTTTTTTTTCTCACTGACTGACTGACTTACTGTGTGTCTGACTTTTACGTATACACACTCAGGTACACACACACATCCATACTCCTATCCACGCCTTCAGTCACTCTCGCAATCACACCCACACTGACACTCAAGCTAAGGCATATGACAGTCAAACCGAAGTCATGGTTAGTCTGCGTAGTTGTCCTTACAAATGTTCTTATGATGTGTATCTATAGGACTAAATGTCTTTCCGTGTACGTATGTATATTTATAGACCGGTCTGGCAACCTGTATTCATATGGTCATTTCCATATAAAAGGACCCATGAGCACCAACAGTTCATAGGAGCATATCAAATTGGGTGTCAAATGAAAGCTATGTCTATTTTTGTTGTTGAAATTAAGGCATATATATATATATATATATATATATATATATATATATTACAAAGGCATTGATTTCTGGTCAAACCGATGGAAAAGGGGTCTTAGAAATGCATCAAAACACAATGTTGAAGTAAGGACCCCTGCCAACTAATATCAACATTTGACTGTATATTTAGTTTTGGATAAATTGCCTTGAGCCTTGAAATTCTGTTACCAAAAACCCACTTATCTTGAAGATATTTACTAATTTTTCTGCCTCATGAGGAGGGAGGATAATGAAAGTTCACAGAAGTAACAAGTAAAGATATATCTAGCAATTTATAGTGTTTTTACTGGTATACATTTTGTTTATTAATTATTAAGTCATTAAAAATAAATTCCGTTATCAAATCGGTAACGGAATTTCTGAAAGATCATAACAGAATTTCTGTATTTTATTTTCATTTTAGTTTAACCAGGTAGGCTAGTTGAGAACAAGTTCTCATTTAAAACTGCGACCTGGCCAAGATAAAGCAAAGCCGTGCGACACAAACAACAACACAGAGTTACACATGGAATAAACAAACAGTCAATAATACAATAGAAAGTTCTATATACAGTGTGTGCAAATGAGGTAGGATAAGGGAGGTAAGGCAATAAATCGGCCATAGTGGCGAAATAATTATAATATAGCAATTTAACACTGGAGTGATAGATGTGCAGAAGATGAGTGTGCGAGTAGAGATACTGGGGTGCAAAGGAGCTAAATTAAATAACAGTATGGGGATGAGGTAGTTGGATGGGCTATTTACAGATGGGCTATGTGCAGTGATCTGTGAGCTGCTCTGACAGCTGGTGCTTAACCTCTTAGGGGTAGGGTCCCATTTTCCGAATTTTCGCCTGTCTGACGTGCCCAAAGTTAAATGTCTGCCACTCAGGGCCAGAAACTAGGATATGCACATAATTAGTACTATTGGATAGGAAACACTCAGTTTCTAAAATCATTAAGATATAGTTTGTGGGTATAACAGAACAGATATAGCAGCCAAAAACCTGATAAATTTCTGTCCGGAAATCCTTTTCTTTTGCCCTCCACTCACTTTGAATGCCTGGTAATATAAGTCAATGGGAGATAGGACACAGGTTGCAGTACCTATGGCTTCCACTGGATGTCAACAGTCTCTGGAAAGTGTCTGGAGGCTAAAGCCCTGAGGAGATCCTTATAGAAGAAGACAGACTACAGGAAGGGGAAAAAGGTAAACAACCGTGCCCATTCACGAGAACGTGAACGCGCCCAGCTTTCTTTTCCTCTTATAACGTTTCAGTTACCATCAGTGTAAAATATGATCGCTATTATTCATAAAAGGATACATAAGGATGCATTATTAATGATAATTGTTGGTGAAAAGATGAGGTATAACTTGAACGCATTCTCTTCACTGTACAACGGGCGAGTAGACTGACAATGCTTGGTGGAGTAGCTGAACATAACGTGCCAACCAAACTGAGATTTATGGATCTAATAAATTACTTTTTCTAACAAAAGAACCATGGATTCTCTTGTTTGGACACTTGGGAAGCCCTCAGCAGAAGTTCTTTGAAAGGTAAGCGATTTATATTAGCTGTGATATGGACATTTTTGAGAACAGAGCTGGATATGAATTTATGCTAATGTGGAGAATATGTGAGGTGCTAGCCTTAAACAATCAAATGTAGTGCTTTCGCCGTAAAGCCTTTTTGAAATCTGAAGCAGAGCTTTTGATGGCTATGCAACACTTGTATATTGAAGAATGTTAACTTCTTAGGGATCACTGGGGCGCTAGCGCCCCACTCCCGACACTACCAGGTGAAATGCAAGGCGCCAAATTCAAAATCCCAAAGTTTAATTATTAAACATCCACCAATATACAAGTGTTCCATACTCATCAAAAGCTCTGTTTCTTGGCAATATCACAGCGTTGTCAGATTTCAAAAAGGCTTTACGGCGAAAGCACAACATTTGATTGTTTGAGGGTAGCACCTAACATACTTTTCCCATAGCCATGAATTCATTAGCCAGCGCGGCACACACATAACACATTTCACAGCGAAAACAAATCAATTACCTGTTGAAGAACTTCTGCTGAGGTCTTCCTAAGTGTCCAACGAAGACAATCCATGGTTCTTTTGTTAGAAAAAGTCATGTATTTTATCCATAAATCTCCATTTGGTTCGCGCGTTATAATCAGAAACTACAGCGTCGACTACTCCATTGAAACGTGACTAGAACTCGTTCAAATTAAACCTATAAACTTGTCCAAGAACAATCAAACATCATTTTAAATGTATCCTTAGGAACACTTTTACGTATATTTAATATAATAAATCAACCGGAATATAAACTGAGCTCTAAAGACGGAAAAAAACACAGTGCGCGCTTCCCGAGAGCGCGCGTCCAGTCCTATAGACTTCCAAAGGGACACTTCCTGATTTCCTCTTCTTCTCTGCTCTAATTCATCTGAACAGAATCAAAACACTTTCTCGAGACTGTTGACATCCAGAGGAAGCGATAGGTACTGCATTCATATGCCCTTATAAGGGCATTTTCATAAGGGAGGGGTTCCAAATGAGGCACTCTGTGAAAACCACTTTCTCCAGGACAGAAATTCCTCGGGGTTTCGCCTGCCATATCCGTTCTGTTTTACTCAGACAAATGGTTAACAGTTTTGGAAAATTCAGAGTGTTTCCTATCCAATGGTACCAAATATGTGCATATCCTATTTTCTGGGCCTGAATGGGAGGCATTTTACTTTGGGCACGCCAGGCTCTCCAAAACGGTCAAGTCGTGCACTGATCCCCTAGAAGTTAAATATTACGAATTTTTATTTTGAATTTGCCGCGTTATGTTTGCTCTAAAAACGATCCCGCTAGCGGGATCCGTGCGCAAAGAGGTTTAAGCTTTTTTTTTTTTTTTTGCAGTTCGTTCCAGTCATTGGCAGCAGAGAACTGGAAGGAAAGGCAGCCAAAGTAGGAATTTGCTTTGGGGATGACCAGTGCAATATACCTGCTGGACCACGTGCTACGGGTGGGTGTTGCTATGGTGACCAGTGAGCTGAGATAAGGCGGGGCTTTACCTAGCAAAGACTTAAATGATCTGGAGCCAGTGGGTTTGGCGACGAGTATGAAGCGAGGGGCAGCCAACGAGAGCATACAGGTCTCAGTGGTGGGTATTATTTGGGGCTTTGGTGACAATGGATGGCACTGTGATAGACTGCATCCAATTTGCTGAGTAGAGTGTTGGAGGCTATTTTGCAAATGACATTGCCGATGTCAAGGATCGGTTTCAATAGTCAGTTTTACAAGGGTATGTTTGGCAGCGTGAGTGAAGGATGCTTTGTTGCGAAATAGGAAGCCGATTCTAGATTTAATTTTGTATTGGAGGTGCTTAATGTGAGTGGAAGGAAAGTTCATTCTAACCAGACACCTAGGTATTTGTAGCTGTCCACCTATTCTAAGTCAGAACCATCCAGAGTAGTGATGCTGGACGGGCGGGCAGGTGCGGGCAGTGATTGGTTGAGAGCATGCATTTAGATTTACTTGCATTTAAGAGCAGTTGGAGGCCACGGAAGGAGAGTTGTAGGCATTGAAGCTTGTCTGGAGGTTAGTTAAGTGTCCAAAGAAGGGCCAGAAGTGTACAGAATGGTGTCGTCTGCGTAGAGGTGGATCAGAGAATCACCAGCAGCAAGAGCGACATCATTCAGAGAAAATATACAGAGAAAAGAGTCGGCCTGAGGATTGAACCCTGTGGCACCGCCAGAGGGACTATAGAGACTGCCACAGCCAGGTCTGGAGTGAACCAAGGGCTAAATCTGTTCCTGGTTAAAAAAAAATTGAATGGGGCATGCTTATTTAAGATGGTGAGGAAAACACTTTTTAAAGAATATTGTCATTTTTGTTAAAATATTTTGCGCTTGTAATGCATCATAATGCTTCTTTGAAAATGTGCTACAACATACCTAATGAATACAACACAGCTTTGGTGACACCCCAGTTTAGAAATTGAATGGTTTTGACCGCTTGGAACTTTTGTATGTTTTTGGAAAGTTATTTTTTTTTCTTCTCCGACCACAATGTTCTGCTCGTAAAATTGTTACCAACTTGACCCTCTTCATGTAAAAATGACCCCCCCTAAAATTAACGCATTAAACGGATACTTCCAGTCATTGCGTTGACGCTAGTTAGCATTCGCTCTCAAAACTTCCTCTAACTTCCTTCATACTGGACACAGAGACATACAAATGATATCCACAAGTTCATCTGACTCTGTGGAAGTAGATAAAGGGCCTCATTGCCAAAAATCCTGAAGTATCCCATTAAGAAGAATACAATGATTTTATTTATTTTGTTTCACGTTTATTATCCATAATTGTTTATTACGCAATTATAAATTGTTGTGCCAGCCCTAGTAAGCAGCTCCATTTCTATGTAGGACTATTTCATAGTAGTTATAGGATTCTCACTTGAGTAGAGGGATATGGAAACCATCTGTTGGTGGAAATAAATAGTTATCCTTTAGTCTCTGCTTCTTCTGTCTTATCTCCCTCTCCCTTTTTGTTTTTCTGCCACTCCTCTCTCACACACACACACACACACTCGCATACACACTACTAGACCTCAGACTATCCACAGAAATATTCCTTGACTTTCTCTAATACACTTATAACAACATACAGTTGAAGTTGGAAATTTCTTGTTAACAAACAGCTAGTTTTGTGAAGTCTGTTAGGGCATCTACTTTGTGCATGACACAAGTAATTTTTCCAACAATTGTTTACAGACAGATTATTTCACTTATCATTCACTGTATCACAATTCCAGTGGGTCAGAAGTTTACATACACTAAGTTGACTGTGCCTTTTAAACAGCTTGGAAAATCCCAGAAAATGATGTGATGGCTAGAAACTTCTGATATCATTTGAGTCAATTGGAGGTGTACCTGTGGATGTATTTCAAGGCCTAACTTCAAACTCAGTGCCTCTTTGCTTGACATCATGGGAAAATCAAAATAAATCAGCCAAGACCTCAGAAAACGATCATGCAACCTTTCGGTTACTAGTCCAACGCTCTAACCACTAGGCTACCTGCCGTGGTTATCAAATACTGTTTTTAAAAGGTGCATATCTGCTTCACACTCAAGAATGCCTGAACAAACCAAAGGCCTTAATGTTTCTTATTTATTGTCAGAAGTAGAACGCACATACAATTTTAACTTATTTTAAAGCTGTAAACCCTTACAAGTCGTCAGCAAGAAATACAATTGTGCAAGTCAATATGCATTATAACTGGTAGCCTAATGGCACGTCACAGTTTATGTTGGGGTAGTTGTTGTCTTACAAGTTACAAGCAAGAAAGACCAGTCTGTCTTTGGTCTCTGGCTTTAAAGCTGCCCTATGGCAGGTCACTATGTTGCCACCTGTGCTAAAAACACGCTCTGAGGGGGAGCTGGTCGCAGGAATGCACAGGTAGCGCTTTGCCAGTTGGCTGACTTTGAGGAATGTTTTTTGGGGTTGGATCTTCCACCAGTCCAGTGGATTGATTTCACTGTCAGCATTAGGATACTGAAGGTAGCAGCTGAGTTCCTTTTCTACCAGCTGGATTTTAGTGAGACCTGTGGTGGTGGAGCATGGCTTTATGAAAAAACTGCCCAGCGACTTTCTCTTTTTAGCTGGCAGTTGTGGGATGAAGCAGCAGCAACGTCTCCCTGTGCTGGGCTTGGGTTTTCATGTCCCTCATTGACCGTCTCTGAGACAGCTCTTGCTTTTATGTGTCCCACCTTCTCCTCTTTGGTCGACCCTCCGTTTAAAACACATTACTTCAATGTTCAAGAGGTTATCTGTGGCTAGGTCATCATATTTCTCATTCAGATAGTCCATGACTATTGTTTTTGATGGTTTGGGTGAGCTCTGTTTCACCATCCAGGTTTCATGACCTCTGTATTGGCTTCAGGTAAGACACACTGACATAAGACTCACCAGACAGAGCATCTGTGAATTCTAGAAGTGGGGTCAATGCCTGGTTGATGGACTCAAGAACATCTATATCTATGTAGGTGGGAGCTAAATGCCGGGTCTTCTTGTCACTGGACAAGACCTGTGAAATGGCTTTCTCCTGCTCCAGTACTCTTTACACCATCTTTTGACGTGATCCCCAGCTGGTAGGCGACTCTGTAACCAACTTGTGCGCTGGGGTAGGTTGTGCGCTGGGGTAGGTTGTGTTCTTTTTGAGCAACTGCCAGGTCTCTTTTCCCACCAATAGGAAAAGGCACCTACCACTTTATTACACACTCCAATTGCTCGATCCACCCGTTTGTCTCTACCCACTCTCTCTCTAAAAGGAATCGAGATTTTAATAAAATGTTAAATTCACAATAATCCCTTTTAGTTATGTACAAATGTAATTTTTAACTTAATCAGTTGATGAAGAAAAATGCACATTTAGTTTCATCTAACCAATCACTTCAATATACACAATTGACAAGGATACTTACCAATGGCCAAGTGCAGACGATGTCCAAAATATTGCAGTCAGATCCATTTGTTGATTTGAGCGGCCTTCACCGCATTCGCACCAGTATCCGTTGTAATGCAGACCTGTCTGTCTTGACTGAGTCCCCAGGACCAGTAACCGAAAGGTTGCTAGATCGAATCCGCGAACTGACAAGGTAAAAATCTAATTCTGGCCCTGAACAAGGCAGTTAACCCACTGTTCCTAGGCCGTATTGTAAGTAAGAATTTGTTCTTAACTGACTTGCCTAGTTAAATAAATAAAAAGGAGGCGAGAGCATCAATGAGCCCCTCTGCTATAGCTTCACCCGTGTGGTCGTCGGGAAAGTATGTTTGAAGGCATTTATTTAGAAGATTCCAGTCTTTGCCAATATAGTGGATAGTGAGGCTAATGTAAGGCTCTGACATGCGACTAGACCACAGATCGGTAGTAGTAGAAAATACATCAAATCTGTCTTGAGCTGTTCCTCAAATGTTTCCCTACACTCGGCATAGAGTTTAGGCAGTGCGGCGTGAGAGAAGTGTTTGCGGCCAGGGAGCACGTACCTGGGGTCAATTAAATTGATAAGCCTCTTGACACCTTCCTTTTCGACTGCTAATTGGTAGCATGTCCTTAGCAATGCAATGCATACTAGCATTGTGGTGTGTCTTCGATGTTTGCTCGTAGGGCATAAACGCTGTCAGTGTTGACTGCTTCAGGCGAACATCCCTAGATTGGCTGGTGCTTGAGAGGCATTGATCAATACCGTGGCGCCAACTCAAGCTTTCTGCATGTTCCAAAGAGGGATTTTTCTTCAGATGGTGAAAAAGGTTTGTCGTATTACCAGACTTGGTAGCCACCTGTCTACAGCACAATTTGCAACGAACATTGCTCTGCTCTTTGTCGGACTTCAAAAAGCCAAACCACTTCCAAATAACTGAAACAGTTGAACCCTTTTTATCAATAATTTCTTCGGTGGAAGCTGCGCCTTCTCCATGGCTATCACTGCCACTGTTTTCACCTACATCACTAATTTTATGTGGTTAATAGTGGCTACTCCATCACTCGAGGTGCTAAGTGGTTTTTAGTGGGTGTATACCTCTCCATGCGCATATTGTCACTTCTCTGCACGTTCCTGCTGCGTCACAGGTGAAATGGACTGGTGTACCTAATAATTCTATATCGAAATTATTAAAAATGAATCAAAAATGTTTTTATATAGTTATTGAGGGAAGAATTTCCCTCTAATTATTGATTTATCGCCCAGCCCTAGTGTGTACTGTACTATATGGGCTTGGATTCCATGGATATCTGCTCAGTAGACCACACACACACACACCCTTTCTGCCTGCTGTTTTTCTTTAGTATTTAAGCCCTTTTGTTGCAGGTGTACTGTATAGATGGTTTAAACCAAGTCATGATTTATTAGTATTTAAGCTCTTTGTGATGGGCTGTATAGCGGTGGAGCATTAACATAGTTTAATAGGCCTTCCTGGGGTGTTGGCATTCTTTAATTCCCAGACTCCAAGTCGGTGATAGTCAGGGTCTATTGTGGTTAAATACTGCCCCCCCCCGACAGACTCAACGAATGAAACAGCAACACCAGCTACTGTAACGGAAAGGACCAGAGGGATTTACAGCCAATAGCTCTTATCCCCTGTAAGGATGGAGGCGTCACAATGCCACTCTGTCACGCTGCTATTCTCTACAACTGCTTGCATGTAGATTTGTTAGAATTTTCAACAAAGGAGTTGGCCGTCTTGCCTCTGTTCTGTATCTCAAAGGATAAGAGCATTGAGTGGCTCCACCAACAGTACATACAAGAAGTGTTGTAGTCTTGACTCTTGTTTAATTCAAACTGTGTTTCTGTTGCTAAAACTAATGAGTGTTAAAAATTATTCCTCAGAAGGAGAAGAGTTCCCACGCTTTTCTGGAGCAGGTGGCAGTGTCTTCTATTGTCTGACTCTTGTTGCTGGTGAAGCCTGCCACAGCAATTCTGTTTTCACTGGGAGCAGCGGAGGTGGCGCTGTAGGTGTAGGGGGTTGTGGGTGGTTTTGAAGCTTTGAGGCTGACAGAAAGAGAAAGGACAGCTCCCATCCAATATACAACACATACATACACACCCCAGCATGGTTATGTGGCCTCTGACCTCTCCAGGCCAATGCCCTATTGACCCTTATAAATAAAAGGCTCTGCCTTTCGTAGGTAACTTAACATGCCCTGTCTGCGACAGACAATGTGGAGTTCCATAATTTAACTAAGTGTGTGTGGTGCAGTGGTTCCCAAACTGTGGCGTGAGGGGTTGGCAAGGGGTGGTGCTAAAAGTTTGGGAACTCAATCCGGCTTTAAACTTACTCTTGAATGTTGTAATAGTAGAATGTACAAGGTGCAATTTTGATATTTGGTTGTGCGTCATCAGTTCCTCTTGTTATCTTAATCATTGCATACCTTAGAGGGCTATTTATAACTTGTCAAATGTCCAGATCAACTAGCCCATGTCAACGTTTTTTATTTGGGTTTTTTAGGCCGAAGTAATTTATAATTTTTCTCACTCATATCACATTAATACACGTTAGATGTTGCAAAATGTATGGAATTTCAAGAAAATGTGCAGGAAATAAGCTTTAAAACTGCAAAATTCTCTCCACCAACGAGGGGTGTGAAGAGTTTGTCATGAGGAATGCTTGTTAAATAAAATAAACAATGCTTGTGCCCATAGAAATAGACGTGTAGCATGCAGGGGGTGAGCGAGATGTTCCCCAATGCTGGATGGGGGGCCCCGAGTGAAAAAGTTTAAACCCCTGATGTAGGGGTTAAGACTTCACACTTCCATTATCTGCCAGTGTAGACAGAAAGTGAAGCGAGTCAGCATTATGTATTTCTGGCCTAGACAAAAACACAGCCAGGACCCATTTGTGTCTGTATGTGAGGAATTGAGGGATGCCGTGTGTGCGTCCCTGCATGCCTGTGTGAGAGGGACATAAGGAGATTTAAACCTATTTAAATGGAGACACTGGATGATATTTTAGAGTCCTCTCCATTCCCTGAGTTCTCATGCCAAAGTTAATAATAATCAAATATATTTTGAGGGACTCAGGAGTGCATGGCTGCTTCCCAGTCTTTCACTGTGTAGATTATCACGACACCAGATTATCAACAGATTATGAGGTCATGACAGATTAAATCCCATAGAGACATCTTTGAGACCTTTCAGCTGATAGAATAGAAATCCCTCTGTCTCTCTTTCCATATAAGCATACAGTGGCAAGAAAAAGTATGTGAACCCTTTGGAATTACCTGAATTTCTGAATAAATTGGTAAATATGTATTCAATATAGACAAGAAAAATACAACTTGTGTGGTATTAGTTTAAACACACTGTGTCTGTTGTTGTGACTTAGATGAAGATCAGATAAAATGTTATGACCAATTTATGCAGAAATCCAGGTAATTCCAAAGGGTTCACATACTTTTTCTTGCCACTGTATAAGACAGTGTTTTCCAATCCATTCTTTATAAACCTCCAGCCAGTCCTTGCATGTTTTTGCTCACCTGATTCAACTAATCACCTAATTACTAAGCCCTTGATTAGTATTTGAAGCTATTAGATACCAAATGTGATTTATCTCTGAATTTGCCATGATACAACAGAGTGTATCAGTATATTGTCAGCTGCCTGTACTACAATCTCTCTGGCTAACTTCAATAATAAAGTATTAATACCAGGAGGTGTGTACGGATGTATCTTTCTTGCGAAGACTTGGCCATGCTTAACTTTGGACAAATATCTGGTGGACTGGGACACACACACTAGACCTGGGGGCGATAAACCGAAAATTATCGACACCGACTATATCGATCACTTATCGCAGGCATTTTGCTGATATTGTTCATTACAATAAGTAGCCTATACTAAAGAAATGTTAAGTTTGAAGTGAAATAAGTTTGCTAATATGGGTGATTTTCTTTTTTTTTATATGATAATTGACTACAACCATCAAACTTGTAGTAGTAGTTTAAAAGATCATTAAAAAAACTTGTGGTGCACATTCATGTTATAAACTTATTGTTCTATTTATCGTTATTGCATCAATTCAGGATATGTATAGCGATAGGAATTTTTGTCCACATCGCCCAGCTCTAATAGACACATATCTGGTTGGCAGGGATTGTTTTCCTCCTCCAGTGGAATCTTACATCAGTGTAACACAGTTCAGGTTACCATGGTGATGGAACCAGCACTGTCAACCCAGGGTATTCTGGGTAGGGTTACAGTTAGCGATACATGTCTCTTCAAAATCATTATTGGTCACATACACATATTTAGCAGAAGTTATTACGGGTGTAGCGAAATGCTTGTGTTCCTGGCTCCAACAGTGCAGTAATGTCTAACAATTCACAGCAATAGACTCAAATCTAAAAGTAAAAGAATGGAATTAAGAAATATATAAACATTAAGATGAGCAATGTCTGAGTGGCATTGACTAAAATACAGCAGAATAGAATACAGTGTATACATTTGAGATGAGTAAAGGAGTATGTAAACATTATTAAAGTGACCAGTGATTCCATATCTATGTATATAGGGCAGCAGCCTCTAAGGTGCAGGGTTGAGTAACCGGGTGGTAGCCAGCTGGTGATGGCTATTTAACAGTCTGATGGCCTGAAATCTTCTTCAGGATCGGTGTGTCCCCTGCGGGACGGTTGAGCTAACGTAGGCTAATGCGATTAGCATGAGGTTGTAAGTAACAATATCATTTCCCAGGACATAGACATCTGATATGGGCAGAAAGCTTAAATTCTTGTTAATCTAACTGCACTGTCCAATTTACAGTAGCTAGTACAGTGAAAGAATACCATGCTATTGTTTGAGGAGTGCATAGTTTTGAACATGAAAAGTTATTAAGAAACAAATTAGGGCAGTCTTGATACAACTTTTTGAACAGAAATGCAATGGTTCATTGGATCAATCTAAAGCTTTGCACATACTCCAGCCATCTAGTGGCCACAATTACAGCCCTGTTGCAATTTAGATAATACATTATGGCCTTTCTCTTGCATTTCAAATATATATATTTTTCTTTCTTTGTATTATCTTTTACCAGATCTAATGTGTTATATTCTCCTACATTCCTTTCACATTTCTACAAACTTCAAAGTGTTTCCTTTCAAATGGTACCAAGAATATGCATATCCTTGCTTCAGTGCCTGAGCTACAGGCAGTTAGCTTTGGGTATGTCATTTCAGGTGAAAATGGGGGAAAAAAGGGGCCAATCCTTAAGAGGTTTTAAGATGGAAGCTGTTTTCAGTCTCTCGGTCCCAGCTTTGATGCCCCTGTACTGAACTCGCCTTCTGGATGGTAGTGGGGTGAACAGGCCGTGGCTCGGGTGGTTGATTTCCTTAATGATCTTTTTGGCCTTCATGTGACATTGGGTGCTGTAGGTGTCCTGGAGGGCAGGCAGTATGCACCTCCCTCTGGAGAGCCCTGCAGTTGCTGGTGGTGCAGTTGCCATACCAGGCAGTGATACAGCCTGACAGGATACTCTCAATTGTGCATTTGTAAAAAAAAAATGAGTGTCTTAGGGGCCAAACAGAATTTCTTTGCCTCCTGAGGTTGAAGAAGCGCAGTTGCCCCTTCACCACACTGTGTTGGTGCACCTTTTTCAGATTGTCAGTGATGTTTACACCGAGGAACTTCAAGCTTATCACCTTCTCCACTGCGGCCCCGTTGATGTGCAGTCATGGGTGACCAGGGAGTACAGGAAGGGGCTGAGCACGCACCCTTGTGGGACCAATGTGTTGAGGCTCAGCAAAGTGGAGGTGTTGTTTCCTACCTTCACCACCTGGGGGCGGCCCATCAGGAAGTCCAGTACCCAGTTGCACAGGTCGGGGTTCAGACCCAGGGCTGTTGAAGGCTGAGCTATAGTCAATGAACACCATTCTTGCATAGGTATTCCTCTTGTCCAGATGGAATAGTGCAGTGTGATGGTGATTTGCATGGTCTGTGGATCTATTGGGGCGGTATGCAAATTGAAGTGGGTCTACGGTGTAAGGTAGAGGTGATATGATCCTTAACTACTTAGGGAGCAGTGGGGCGCTAGGACTGTCATCTTTTTCCTTCCAATTAACTGTAGTCATAGGACTATCCCTCTGGGTGAAGGTTGAGGTTATTCTATTTCCTATTCTTGTACATTTCACTTCTGTTTCTCTAGAACTGCAATGACCGAGGAGTCTTTTATAACTGACCGTAAACACACACACACACACCACATTCTTTTGTGACTATTGCTGACATTACAATAACTATTCACACAATGTGCTTTTGTCACCTATAAGACGACATGAACAAAGATGATCTATTATGTCGACAAGATAGCCGAGTGAACGCTCTAACAATTCAATTTCATGTCCTCAATGATCGAAGGCAGCCGGATCGGGTGAGACATTCTAGTCAATGAGAGGGCAGATACGCGTATGAACAGGCACAACTAAGTAGTTGCCGGGAATGCTACATGCATCCAGTTATCAGTACTTTTTGTAACATGACAACTTCTGTCTGATCATATAAGCCTCATGTAATTCTACACTCTCTCCATAGACCTCCATACACAAAAGGGCTGATCTCACACGGACAGATTTTGGGCAGAGCAAATCCTCTCACGTCACCTCTTCCTCTCTGAAATGAATGAACACTGAATTAACTCTCCCTCACACAACCCTGCACCCCCCACCAACACACACACACACTGAAACGTGTACCCTTCAGCATCCAGGGTTGGAGTTAGGGAGTGATGTGTTACCACACAGAGGAGCAGGTGGATGGAATGTTGTCAACACAGACTCTCCTCTACCTCCATGGCTCGCGCACGCACGCACACTGGGGAAACAGAGCAGTGTTTCTCACAAATACCACTGTGTAGTTTACTATGGGACAGACTGACACTGTAGGCCAGCCTGTTAGGGCATACTATTTCCATGTCACAAAGAAAGTGTGCCTGTGTGATAGGTCTATAGAGGGAGGGACAGAGGATAGAAACCAATCAATCTCATGAATTACCTGACTGATGAGCAGTTAATGAATGTTGGCTGTCACATTAACAACTATCTTGCCCCCTTACCCCTCACCTGCCCCCCCCCCCCGCTCTCTCCTCTCTCTCCATCTCTCTCTCGCTTCTCCCACCTGCCCCCTCATCCTCGCCCTCTTTCACCCCTTCCACACAGATGCACCCCGCTGCCCAGCTCGACAGGAGCGATGGGATGTGTCAACTAGGTACTTCACTTACCAACATTTACACTGACAAGGGGTGAGGGGGGGGGGGGGGGGGGGACAGGGTGGGGGGTGCGGGGATGAGGGAGACAGGGTTAGAAAAGCGGAGGGGGACAGGTGAGGGAATGGGAGAGACAAGGAGGGCATTAGAAAAGGGGAGGGGGGACAGGGATGGGGTTGATGTCAACTAGGTACTTCATGCATCATCCAACACTCCACATGAAGGTGGGGAGGGGGGAGGATGGAAGAAGGGTTGGGGGATAATAAGGGTGGGGAAAGGGGGAAGCTCAGGGCTGTTTTTTCAGAACTAGATTGCAGACTCACTCCAACAAATTGTTTTCCCCTGTTGAATAACAATATCCCCAGGATAAATACAGTGATGTACACACACTTAAGGGTAAAAAATATGTTTTGAGCAAAATAGTTTTTTTGACAAGTACAAACTTCATGGAGTAGGCCATTCAAAGAGTTGGTGTCTGATGGTGACCTCTGTCATCGGCCTTCCCCCTTGGTTGAGGAACAATTGAGAACAAAAGAGGAAAGGCCCATCCACCCCCTTTCCCCATTTGTGTCATGTCAGAGGACTCCTGGGCCACCTATTGAGATGTGCCTTTTGGTGATAAACTGAAAAGTTGGAGTTGGACTTTGCTTACTCCTACACTAAAATGTTCTCTGGAGAGTAGGCTTAATCTGTCATTTCTAAAGCTGGGGAGAGGGTGTTGAGAGGAAGGTTAAGTCTGACAGAAGGCCTTGTACAAGTTTTAGAAAGATGAGACAGTGAAAGATAACATGCAGGGATAGACACAGCCAAAGGTCTTGTGTTAGAGTATAGAGTAGGGGGAGGGGTGAGACCGGGACTAGTCACTGGGCTAGACTGAGCCCAAGGCCTTGTCTTACATAAAATGGAGTTGACATGACACCAGAAATAACACAACACTGCCTGAGACCAACAAACTGACCTCCCTCTCACACCTCTTCCTTCCGCTTTTATCCTTTTCTCACCCTCTTCTTTCCCTCCTCAGTCTATCCCTCAATCTCCTCCTCTATCCTTCCCTCTGTCTCTGCTCTCCTCTTGTACCTGTCGACTCTGTTCTCCTTTCCATCCTCTCTCTCTCTCTCTCTCTCTCTCTCTCTCTCTCCTTCATCCCCCATCCTCTGCCCTGTTTCTAATCGATCCCTGATAGCATAGTGTATACATCTGGAGCTGTGTCCCAAATTGCACCTTATTCTCTTTATAGTGCACTACGTTTGAGCAGGGCCCATAGAGCTCTGGTCAAAAGTAGTGCAGTGTATATGGAACAGGGTGCCATTTGGAACTCCTTTGGGGTCTCCCAGGCCCATCCCAGTATCAGGTCTCTCCACAGTCCTGGATCACATCTGATCTCTGCTCATGATCCAGTCTGGGGTGAAGAGATGGTGACTGTGCAGATACTGATGCCTCAGATCTGGGGCTCTGGAACCAGGACCAGACAGCTGTCTATCTGTAAACTCCGCTTTAAGCCCAACTGTAAACTCCTCTTTAAACCAAACCCTGTAAACTCAGGTTTAAGCCCAACCCTGCTCCCCATCCACACACCCCCGTGGAGCTAGATGACATCAAGGGCAGACTCAGGAAAGTTGTGTAGTAAATGATGCATCTTTTCTCTCTCTATCTCAGTAGATGACACAGTCCTGGACCATGTAAGGGAGCTGAAGGATCAATCTGCAGTGTTTCTACCGGAGCGAGAGCGCAGAGAGACGGGGAGAGCGAGGGAAGAGGAGGAAGATAGAGGAATGGGTGTGGGGAAGAATACCACCTCTAAGTCGATGGAGGGAGGAGAAGGGGGAAAGTATGAGGAGGAGAACAAACACAGCGCTGACTTCTACCCCATTCCGGTACGCTGTGTGTGTTCTGTCTGTATGCATGCATCTGTGTGTGTGTGTGCTTGCACTGGGGATTTAGTCAGTTAAAGCGACAATCTGCAGTTACTACATACATTTTGACTTATAAATGAATTATATTTACCCATTGATTCTTAAAGAATATAACTTATTAATGCCTCATGAGCTTAGTTCAACTGTCATACCCCATCAGAACCCAAAATAAATGTTTGTAGACATGGCCTTAAAGAATGCTTAAAACTATAATTTTGTTATCATGGATAGTCAGTCCTGCCATCCATGGCTCTGTCTATGAATTTGAAAGTGGTTACATTTGTCCAGAACCATCCCTCAGCTTCTTACCATAAGAGGTGGGGTGAGTACTGTTATTGTTTCAACCACATATTGGCCCTTTAAGGGTCATCAAGTTGACACACTGACAGAGGAGTGACGGTAAAGACAGGGTTTGGCCACCATACACAGAGACCTGTCATTAGGATCACCTACCTTCTTAGGGAGCAGCGCATGAGGTGACCGTTTTGGAGACCCTGGCGTGCCCAAAGTAAAATGCCTCCCATTCAGGCCCAGAAAATAGGATATGCACATATTTGGTACCATTGGATAGGAAACACTCTGAATTTTCTAAGTGTTAACCATTTGTCTGTGAGTAAAACAGAACGGATATGGCAGGCGAAACCCCGAGGAATTTCTGTCCTGGAAAAAGTGGTTTTGACAGAGTGCCTCATTTGGAACCCCTCCCTCATGCCCATAAAAGGGCATATGAATGCAGTACCGATCGCTTCCTCTGGATGTCAACAGTCTCGAGACAGTGTTCAGAATTTGTTTGGATGCTTTAGAGCAGAGAAGAGGAAATCAGGAAGTGTCCCCTTGGAAGTCAATAGGAGAGGACGCGCGCTCTCGCCAAGCGCGCTCTGTGTTTTTTTCTGTCTTTATAGCTCAGTTTATATTCCGGTTGATTTATTATAGTAAATATACGTAAAAGTGTTTCTAAGGATACATTGTTCTTGGACAAGTTTATAGGTATAAGATGAACGAGTTCTAGTCACGTTTCAATGGAGGAGTGGAGGCTGTATTTTCTCATTATAACGCGCAAACCAAATGGAGATTTAAGGATATAATACATTACTTTTTCTAACAAAAGAACCATGGATTGTCTTCGTTGGACACTTAGGAAGACCTCAGCAGAAGTTCTTCGACAGGTAATTGATTTGTTTTCGCTGTGAAATGTGTTTTGTGTGAACCGTGATGGCTTATGAATTCATGGTAATGGCAAAAATAGTGAAGGTGCTACCCTCAAACAATCAAATGTTGTGCTTTCGCCGTAAAGCCTTTTTTGAAATCTGACAACACTGTGATATTGCCAAGAAACAGAGCTTTTGATGAGTATGAAACACTTGTATATGGGTGCATGTTTAAGAATTCAACTTTTGGATTTTGAATTTGGCGCCTTGCATTTCACCTGGTAGTGTCGGGAGTGGCGCCCCACTGCTCCCTAATAGGTTAACACTTGTCAGGGTCTCACACACTGACGAACATCCACACATGCACTGTCAGTCTTCATGTCGTGACAGTTTTGTTCTGGCCATTTCCCACTTGGTTGGAGCACAGTCCCCTCATGTAGGTCACACCACAAATCAACAATAACTGTTTCCCTAGCCACGCACACATGGACATGATACTGTACTGAGGAGCCCAAACACAAAGCCTGCCTGGGTTTTGAGTCACTCAGATATTTACAACTATATATCCTGTTTGTTATAAGTATCCCATTCACATGCTCCTGTTACTGAATGGATGAATAGGACAGAGGTGGATAAAGGGATGGCTATCCTCAATTACCTGTACAGCCAGTCTCCCTCCCTTCGGTCTTTCTCTTCCTCCTTTCTTTCTTTCTTTCTTTGCCTCTTGAATTCATTCTTTAATATTCTCCTCGTTGTCCTCTCCATAGCTCTCTATCACCATAGCTCTCTCCCAAGGGTGCTAGTTTTGTGACGTCTAGGGATGTGATGTCTGGGGCAGCAGGTAGCCTAGCGGTATGAGTGTTGGGCCAGCAACTGAAAGGTCACTTGTTCGAATACCCGAGCCTACAAGGTGAAAAATCTGTAGATGGAACAACACATTTCACTGCACCTATCCAGTGTATGTGCCAATAAAACATCTTTATATTTTTCATTATCTAATGTCCATTAATACAAATGACACACCTTCAGTTCATTCTAAGGTCTGATGACTGCTCTGTCAGCAGTGATATTTCCCAGCTAGTGAAAGATGGGCAGTAGGATAGAATGTGTCACCAGGAAAGGTGTACACACACACACACACACACACACACACTTGAAGGCCAATGACATTTGAGTCTGAACAAGAGTCATTTGTTGTTTTTCATGCCTGGCAGACTAGATGCAAAGACGGATGAAAGTATGCAAAGATGTATCCTCAAATTAAATTTAGACAAATGCCACTGTGTGAGAGACTGAACACTGTCCTTCTATACTTTGAACTTCATCTGTAATTTGCTAACCAAGCCACAGACGGAGAACACACATCCACAACAAACAGGACACAACACACACGCACAGTGATGTCATGACCTTGGATCCCTACAGCGTATGTGTGTGCAGCAGTGTGATAAATAGACCAATGCATACACAGGATAGGTGCAGTGAATGTTTTTTTTTTTACACATTTCAGCCATAGTAGTACCGTGCCCCTGGAGGGTTAAGTACCCTACTCAAGGGCACATAGACACATTTTTTTTTTTCACCTCGTCGGTTCGGATCTTCAACTAATGAAGAAACCGATGGCTTATGGCCCAGTATTCCCAGAGATAATTTTCCAGGCAAAGTGAAAAGGCTCCCAAAGCAACACCCAGGCTGTCCTTTGTGTGTTATGTCTGATAGTTCTGTTAACCTTACCCAATCAGCATCAATGTCCTTGCTTTCCTTGAAATGTTCTCTCTGTTGTGCGTACGTGAGTGTATATAAGTTGTGCTACTTTGTATAACGCAGTGTGAAATGTTTGTAAAATACTTACTAGGGTGATGTTTTTGCGGTGCAAAAAAAAGTCACTGTTGTCAAAACACTCTGTAGCGCATCAGCATAACACTTTGGAAGTTTGTCATTTCTCTACCCCTACATTGGCTTTATACAGTTACATTTATGAAAGAAATGCTGTTACAATAATAGAGGGATAATGACATATGGGTCCTTGGTACTCAATGTTTCATAGTTAGTTAACAATGATTGACATGTATCTGTCTGTGTGTCTGTCTGTGTATGTACTGTAGTGTACAGTAGGTGGATGAAGAATTGACATGCATCTGTCTGTGTAGGTGGGTTAACAGTCGTGGCCAAAGGTTTTGAGAATGACACAAATATTAATTTCCACAAAGTTTGCTGCTTCATTGTCTTTAGATATTTTTGTCAGATGTTACTATGGAATACTGAAGTATAATTACAAGCATTTCATAAGTGTCAAAAGCTTTTATTGACAATTACATGAAGTTGATGCAAAGAGTCAATATTTGCAGTGTTGACCCTTCTTTTTCAAGACCTCTGCAATCCGCCCTGGCATGCTGTCAATTAAATTCTGGGCCACATCCTGACAGATGGCAGCCTTTCTTGCATAATCAATGCTTGGAGTTTGTCAGAATTTGTGGGTTTTTGTTTGTCCACCTGCCTCTTGAGGATTGACCACAAGTTCTCAATGGGATTAAGGTCTGAGTTTCCTGGCCATGGATCCAAAATATCAATGTTTTTTTCCCCGAGCCACTTAGTTATCACTTTTGCCTTATGGCAAGGTGCTCCATCATGCTGGAAAAGGCATTGTTCATCACCAAACTGTTCCTGGATGGTTGGGAGAAGTTGCTCTTGGAGGATGTGTTGGTACCATTCTTTATTCATGGCTGTGTTCTTAGGCAAAATTGTGAGTGAACCCACTCCCTTGGCTGAGAAGCAACCTCACACCTGAAAGGTCTCAGGATGCTTTACTGTTGGCATGACACAGGACTGATAGTAGCGCTCACCTTGTCTTCTCTGGACAAGCTTTTTTCCGTATGCGCCAAGCAATCAGAAAGGGGATTCATCAGAGAAAATGACTTTACCTCAGTCCTCTGCAGTCCAATCCCTGTACCTTTTGCAGAATATCAGTCTGTCCCTGATGTTTTCCTGGTGAGAAGTTGCTTCTTTGCTGCCCTTCTTGATACCAGGCCATCCTCCAAAAGTCTTCGCTTCACTGTGCGTGCAGATACACTCACACCTGCCTGCTGCCATTCCTGAGCAAGCTCTCAAGGTGGTGCCCCGATCCCAAAACTGAATCAACTTTAGGAGACAGTCCTGGCGCTTGCTGGACTTTCTTGGGCGCCCTGAAGCCTTCTTCACAACAATTGAACCGCTCTCCTTGAAGTTCTTGATGATCTAAAAAAAAATGGTTGATTTTAGGTGCAATCTTACTGGCAGCAATATCCTTGCCTGTGAAGCCCTTTTTGTGCAAAGCAATGATGAGGGCACGTGTTTCCTTGCAGGTAACCATGGTTGACAGAGGAAGAACAATGATTCCAAGCACCACCCTCCTTTTGAAGCTTCCAGTCTGTTATTCGAACTCAATCAGCATGACAGAGTGATCTCCAGCCTTGTCCTCGTCAACACTCACACCTGTGTTAACGAGATAATCACTGACATGATGTCAACTGGTCCTTTTGTGGCAGGGCTGAAATGCAATGGAAATGTTTTTTGGGGATTCAGTTCATTTGCATGGCAAAGAGGGACTTTGCCATGAATTGCAATTAATCTGATCACTCTTCATGACATTCTGGAGTATATGCAAATTGTCATCATACAAACTGAGGCAGCAGACTTTGTGAAAATTAATATCTGTGTCATTCTCAACTTTTGGCCACGACTGTAGGTGGATGAAGTATTGACATGCATCTGCCTGTGTATGTAGTGTAGGTGGATAAAGTATTGACATGCATGTACTGTACTGTAGGTGGTGGTGAACGGAGTTGAACAAGCCGCTGGAGAGCAGGACACTGAAGACACTGAGCTGATGGCCATCTACACTAAAGTGAACCAGGAAGGAGAAAAGGTACGAGACACACGCATAGTTTAAACTCCTAACTCTCCCTTCTCTCATACCCTCTCACTCACCCTGTCTCTCCCCTACTTCCTTCGTTTATCCCTGCTCTTTTGATCATCCCCTCTTCTCTCTGTCACTGTGACTCTGCACTTTTCCCCTTGTGTGAGAAAGGGAGAGAAAGGTCAGAGGCAAGAGGAATTTCTCGTTGGTGTCGGCTTGAATCTCTCCCTTTTTTCTCTCTCCCTTTCTGAATCTCTCCCGTCTTTCTTTGACTACACTCTCTTGCTGAATTGTTCAGCCTTTCCCTCTTCAATGCTGAATATTCTTCTCCCATCTCCTGCCCCTCTGTCTTTTGTCTGGTTATGTTGCTGTGACATCATCAGCCTACAGTATGACTGTTCTGTCTAGTTTGTCTCCAACAGGTCGATCGTGAGCTACCAGTAGCTCGCAGCCCACCTATGAGTAGCTCGCCAAACAATTCTGAAAGTACATTCAATTTTCATGTGTTCCACTGCAAACTGTCATAAACAAATCTCACAAGTATCAGACACCAGCAAGCTCCCAGCTACTCTATTCAATGTATAATTTTCATTATCCCACCCCTGGTTAGCCACTATTGGCTTAAAAACCCAAACCTAACACAATATCTGCCAATTAACTTCCAGCAATATTGTCCCGGTCTGTCTGTGGCGTGCGCTCATTTGTTTATCACTCTGTGTGTAGCCATTTGATGTGATTACTGTCTTGTGGGTTGACAGAAATATTTTCCCCAAAAACTTCTCAATTAAATGTTAACTGCAAAGTAGGCTTACCTGGCAGAAGTTTATCATTTGTATCTATTACTTGTTATTGCAAACTTTGACATGAAATGTGCAGCAGCAGTACAGATCCATCTCTAGATCTCGCTAGATGCTCAATTAAAGGGCCAGATGCTCAAATTTCTTTGTGTGTGTGTGTGTGTGTGTGTGTGTGTGTGTATATATAGATAGATATAGAGAGATATTTAAGAAAAAAATATATCTTTTATTAAACTAGACAAGTCAGTTAAGAACAAATTCTTATTTACAATGACGGCCTACCCGTATTGAAGGGGAATTACATAAAAAAAATCTAAATGTGTTAGACCAAAACATTTTTGTCTTCTGGTGTGATTTAAGCATTTGACATGGACTCAGAACATTTTAATTGAGTTGTTTCTCTATTGACAATTGTAATTTTAAGAGTGAAAATAAAACTGAGAACATAATTTGGGAAACTATAAAACAGTATTGGGGGAAAAATCTCAGATTTTATAGGGCGCCCCTTAGAGTTGTTTATTAACCATTATTTTACCAGGTATATTGACAGAACTTTCTCATGTACACCAAAGGTCTGGGGAATAGATGAAGGGGACAGGAGAAGAGAAGAATGCCTATTTGAAAGCTAGAATAAAAATTGTAGCTCAAGGCATGTTCCATTTTTAAAAAGTAGCTCTCATGTTAGAAAAGGTTGGAGACCCCTGCCCTATATAGTGCACTATTTTTGGGTGTGGTTGGCTTCAGGTTTTGACCTCCCTAAGGCAAACACACACTCAATTTTTTTTTATTTAACCATTATTTAACTAGGCACATAGAGATTACTACCTGTAGGCGTAAACACACTTAGTCTAATACTTAGACTTAAGTCTTAAAACCCTTTGGTCCAGAGATTGTATACCCTGTGGTGGGAGGCCTACATCTATAATATAAAAAAAAAACTGTCTTCTCACCTTTGCGTGTGTGTGTAGAGTTCCATGTCAGAGACGTTGGACAGCGCAGACAGTATGGATGCCAGGAGAATGGACATGATCTACACCATCGAAGACACACCTCCCTGGTACCTGTGTATATTCCTGGGCTTACAGGTGAGAGACACCCACAGCTCTGTTACCTCTGTTGTTTTGCAAGTACCAGATAAGCATGTGTTGTGTGTTTGACTGTCTGAAATATGTATAAATGTAATCTGAATAATGTGGCTTCCTCCTTGTCTCCTCTCCTTCATCTGTACTGATGTGAAAGCTAATTCCTAATCAAGTTCCTCTCCCTATTGCTTTCACCTGTCCTTTATCAGTGCTGATGTTGAACAAGAGGAGACAAGGAGAGGAAGCCACTTAAGTTCAGACTGTAAAAATGCAGCCAAGCCCAGGCCCAGAAAATGCCATCTCACCGCTTATTCGAGTCACTTCCTCTTTCCTGTTCTATAACCCGTATCATGTAACATAGTTACATCAGGAGTGGGTAGACTAAGCCCCTCCCCTTTATACTCATGCTTATGAAACATACTGTTATGGAAGTTGATGCTCTGCTTCACGGTCGCACACAGACACACAGAGACCTCAATAACCTCAATCAATATTTACACAACAGTCCTTTCTATTAACATAAACACATACACGCTGTAAAGGGCCATCACACACAGTGACACACACACTTTCTCATTCTAACCCTCTCTCACCTCTCTCTCCAGCACTACCTGACGTGTTTCAGTGGTACCATCGCAGTTCCGTTCCTGCTAGCTGAAGCCATGTGTGTAGGGTTTGACCAGTGGGCTACCAGTCAGCTCATAGGAACTATCTTCTTCTGTGTGGGAATTACCACCCTGCTACAGACTACACTGGGCTGCAGGTACACACACATGCATGCATGCATACATACACACACACACACACACACACATACACACATACAGTTGAAGTCGGAAGTTTACATACACCTTAGCCAAATACATTTAAACTCAGTTTTTCACAATTCCTGACATTTAATCCTAATAAAAATTCCCTGTCTTAGGTCAGTTTGGATCACCACTTTATTTTATGAATGTGAAATGTCAGAATAATGGTAGAGGGAATGATTTATTTTATATTCCCAGTGGGTCATAAGTTTACATACACTCAATTAGTATTTGGTAGCATTGCCTTTAAATTGTTTAACTTGGGTCAAATGTTTCAGGTAGCCTTCTACAAGCTTCCCACAATAAGTTGGGTGAATTTTGTCCCATTCCTCCTGACCGAGCTGGTGTAACTAAGTCAGGTTTGTAGGCCTCCTTGCTCGCACACGCATTTTCAGTTCTGCCAACAAATGTTCTATGGGATTGAGGTCAGGGCTTTGTGATGGCCACTCCAATACCTTGACTTTGTTGTCCTTAAGCCATTTTGCCACAACTTTGGAGGTATGCTTGGGGACATTGTCCATTTGGAAGACCCATTTGCGACCAAGCTTTAACTTCCTGACTGATGTCTTGGGATGTTGCTCTAATACATCCACATAATTTTCCATCCTCATGATGCCATCTATTTTGTGATGTGCACCAGTCCCTCCTGCAGCAAAGCACCCCCACAACATGATGCTGCCACCCCATGTGCTTCACGGTTGGGATGGTGTTCTTCGGCTTGCAAGCATCCCCCTTTTTCCTCCAAACATAACGATGGTCATTATGGCAAAACAGTTCTATTTTTGTTTCATCAGACTAGGACATTTCTCCAAAAAGTACGATCTTTGTCCCCATGTGCAGTTGCAAACCATAATCTGGCTTTTTTTTATGGCGGTTTTGGAGCAGTGGCTTCTTCCTTGCTGAGCGGCCTTTCAGGTTATGTCGATATAGGACTAATTTTACTGTGGATATAGATACTTTTGTACCTGTTTCCTCCAGCATCTTCACAAGGTCCTTTGCTGCTGTTCTGGGATTGATTTGCACTTTTCGCACCAGAGTACGTTCATCTCTAGGAGACAGAACACTTCTCCTGAGCGGTATGGTGTTTATATTGGCGTACTATTGTTTGTACAGATGAGTGTGGTACCTTCAGGCATTTAGAAATTGCTCCCAAGGATGAACCAGGCTTGTGGAGGTCTAAAAGAAATCTGAGGTCTTGGCTGATTTCTTTAGATTTTCCCATGATGTCAAGCAAAAGGCACTGAGTTTGAAGGTAGGCCTTGAAATACATCCACAGGTACACCTCCAATTGACTCAAATTATGTCAATTAGCCTATCAGAAGATTCTAAAGCCATGACATCATTTTCTGGAATTTTCCAAGCTATTTAAAGGCACAGTCAACTTAGTGTATGTAAACTTCTGACCCACTGGAATTGTGATACAGTGAGTTATAAGTGAAATAATCTGTCTGTAAACAATTGTTGGAAAAATGACTTGTCATGCACAAAGTAGATGTCCTAACTGACTTGCCAAAACTATAGTTTGTTAACAAGAAATTTGGAGTGGTTGAAAAACGAGTTTTAATGACTCCAACCTAAGTGTATGTAAACTTCTGACTTCAACTGTACATACATACCTACACACATGCATATACATACACACATACAAACACAGATACAGTACCAGTCAAAAGTTTGGACACACCTACTCATTCAAGGGTTTTTCTTAATTTTTACTATTTTCTACATTGTATAAGACATCAACACTATGAAATAACACATATGCTATCATGTAATAACCGAAGGTCTTTTATTTTAGATTTGAGATTCTTCAAATAGCCACCCTTTGCCTTGATGACAGCTTTGCATACTCTTGGCATTCTCTCAACCAGCTTCATGAGGTAGTCACCTGGAATGCATTTCAATTAACAGGTGTGCCTTGTTAAGTTAACTTGTGAAATGTCTTTCCTTCTTAATGCATTTGAGCCAATCAGTTGTGTTGTGACAAGGTAGGGGTGGTTTACAGACGATAACCCTATTTGGTTAAAGACCAAGTCCGTATTATGGCAAGAACAGCTCAAGTAAGCAAAGAGAAACGACAGTCCATCATTACTTTGACTGACCTTCATCTGGAAAATGTCAATAACTTTGAAAGTTTCTTCAAGTGCAGTTGCAAAAACCATCAAGCACTATGATGAAACTGGTTCTCACGAGGACCACCACAGGAAAGGAAGACCCAGAGTTTCCTCTGCTGCAGAGGATAAGTTCATTAGAGTTACCAGCCTCAGAAATTGCAGTCCAAATAAATGCTTCACGGAGTTCAAGGAACAGACACATCTCAACATCAACTGTTCAGAGGAGACTGTGTGTATCAGGCCTTCATTGTCGAATTACTGCAAAGAAATCACTACTAAAGGACACCAATAAGAAGAAGAGACTTGCTTAGACCAATAAATGCAAGCAATGGACATTAGACCAGTGGAAATATGTCCTTTTTGATATTTTTGGTTCCAACCACCATGTCTTTCAGAGACGCAGAGTAGGTGAACAGATGATCTCCACGTGTGGTTCCCACCATGAAGCATGGACGTGATGGTGTGGGGGTGCTTTGCTGGTGACACGGTCTGTAATTTATTTAGAATTCAAGGCACACTTAGCCATACTGGTTATCACAGCATTCTGCAGTGACATGCCATCCCATCTTGTTTGGGCTTAGTGGGACTATCATTTTTTTTTTACAGGACAATAACCAAAAACACACTTCCAGACTGTGTAAGGGCTATTTGACCAAGAAGGAGAGTGAGTGCTGCATCAGATGACCTGGCCTCCACAATCACCTGACCTCAGCCCAATTGAGATGGTTTGGGATGAGTTGGACCGCAGAGTGAAGGAAAAGCAGCCAGCAAGTGCTCAGAATATGTGGGAACTATGTGGAAAAGCATTCCTCATGAAGCTGGTGGAGAGAATGCCAAGAGCGTGCAAAGCTGTCATCAAGGCAGAGGGTGGCTACTTTGAAGAAACAACTTTTTGGTTACTACATGATTCCATATGTGTTATTTCATAGTTTTGAGGTCTTCACAATTATTCTACAATGTAGAAAATAGTAAAAATAAAGAAAAACCCTTGAATGTGTGTGTGTGTGTGTGTGTGTGTGTGTGTGTGTGTGTGTGTGTGTGTATATGCAGGCACCTGGGGAAACTGTAGGCAAGTGATTTGGCTTTTCTTTCCCCTTGTTTGGTTTTAACAGTAAACCAGACTGTGGAAGAAGACATCCATTGCGTCACATTCTACACAGTGTGGTTAGGGTTAAGGAGTGTTATGGAATAGGGGTAGGTATGTTGGTGTTAGGAGCATAATTATTCACTATGCTACACTTCTACACCCCAGGTGGCAGGCAGAATCAACTGGATATAGGGGCTGAACCAAGCCTTGATAAAGCCATCAGTTTTACCTCAATCTAAAGGAAACTCTTTCTTGCTCCTTTTCTCTCCTCTACCTCTCACTCTACAGGAAACTATCTTTCCTTCTCTCTAATTTTCATTCTTTCATTGTTCTTTTTTCTATCTTTAATGTCTTTCTCTCACTCTCTCATTGTGGTTATAGGTTAACATTTTACTCAGTGAGTTAGTGTGACTTGAGATGCCCTTCTGTTCGCTCTCTCATTCCCTCACTCCTCTTGCCCACACTTTCTATCCCTCTAGAAATATGATATCCTTTAGAAATGCCACTGCCAGGTTTCATATTTGTTGCCATGGTTATTATTGCTACCACACGTGAATGTGATGCTAGATGCCATGCCACGTCATGGTAGTCTGTCTGTTGTTTGTAATTGTGTTTGAGCAGTCTGCCTGTCTCAGTCTCGTGGCCCAGATACAGCAGCATTGATGGGAAATCACTGCACACACACACTGGACACACACACAGAAAGTACTCTCCTAGTGTCATGGCCTTGAGTGATTTCTGTCTGAAAGGATAGAACGAAGCAGAATTTTTACTTTTTAGCCATTAGTGTTTTGTCTAACAGTCAGGTACAGCCTTGAAAAGAACTGCAGACACACACCCACACTCACTCACCCACACGCGTACACACACAGACCAGCGGTATGGTGGACCTGTGTTTGCCTGGCACACACACAACACACACTCCGCTCAGGGAGAAACCAGGCATTCTGCTACATAGGACTACTGTGAAAAATGGGTCGATGTAATTTTAGCTGTGGCCTATTCTCCTGTCTTTAGTCCTGCAATTAGGACTGGTCACACAGAGAAGCATGCACAGCACTCTCTCACACACAGAGGACTAGCCTATACATAGCACTCACACAGATGGTAAGATCATGCACCAGTCACAGTTGATGTTGTTTTTTGTGTGCCCTGTAGTAAACCTTAGAACTGAGAACTCAAAGAATTTGAGAAGTTGTTAGTGAGATCTGTTCTCTGCTCCATCATGTCTCTCTCACAACACACTCACACACTGGCTGCTTGCCAACTCATTCAAAGTCAATATGACGTCCATCTTTTCACTAATGACCGTCATCTTTGTGTCACAAATCGCAGCTATCTGTGTCACCCTGGCAACATGGATAAGGTGGGAGTGGAGGGAGGGAAGAAATGAGCACTGTGGTAGAGGGCTGAACATGAGGGAGAGATGGATGAGGTAGATGGCTGGAGAGATTGATGAGAGGAGGACTGAGGTAGAGGGCTGGAGATGTGGACTGAAGCATAAGGGGAGGGTGGGGCTGAGAGAGAGCGAGGGAAGGGATGTATAGAGGAAGGTGAATGAATGGATGGAATAGAGAAATGGAGAGAGATGAATGAATGGATGGAAAGAGGAATAGAGAAATGGAGAGAGGAGTGCTAGTGGCTGTGTTTTGAGTCATGGTGCTAAGTGAGGTCAGATCACAAACACTCTAGGAAAGGTGATTTTGTGTGTGTGTTTACGTGTTAGTGTGTGCACAGCTGGTCCCACCTGCGGACAACATGTGACCCTCTGAGGTAGATGAGTGCTGCTGGGTAAATTGCCGTCAGGGACGCTGACACTCAAATGGCCCACGTTTCGTTCTAATCTATTATTATATCAATAATGCAAACATTCAAATACAAAGCGGCCTTTAAAGGTGCGTATGGTGTTTTGCCTTTCACGCCAGCGACCCGGGTTTGCTTCCCTGCCTCACCGTTTGCTACATTAGTGTCAGAAATGAGAACAGCTATGAGGCCATCGGAACACAAGGCACGAATGTGTGAGGGGGCAGAGTAGTCGACACACGGGGACGTGGTCTCCCGGGATGTGGAAATCCTTGCTATATGAGCCACGTTACAATTCACACCTAGTGGGTTAACCCCATTAGTGCGATATGTAGGGTGTTTGCCTTTTACGTCAGTGACCTGCATCCGCTGCAGTACATTGATGACCAACCAGATTAAATCGATCAGAGTTAATGATGGTGTGTCCCTGCACACTGACCAGCATTCAAATCAATGCCAATTATCAGCCAGCACCTGCTCCGTTCAACCAGCGCAGCTCTGTCAGTGTCCATGCTGTTACTGTTGCCTAACCAGGGTAGACCCTGCTGCTCAGTGTTCACTAGTGACATCTAGCAGACCAACAGGAGAACGGTTACTTACGCCACTGGAACCCACAGCTATAAAGACCACATAACACTGGCATAATCATCACATAACCATCATGCTATGGTGACTGACTTTACACTGTTTTATCACCGACTGACACTAACAATGTTTTCATCAACTGATTGGATCGACTTAGTGATAGATGTGTGTGGACGTGATATACAGAATATGCTATGTCAAGTCACAATATGTACAATGCAATTAGAGTGAAAAGTTGCCTACTGAGCAGCGAGGTAGAGTGTATTGGAGGAATGTGTGCATGTGTATTCTTACTAATAGAGTAATTGTGTGGTGGTTTTGTTCCAGGCTTCCTCTGTTCCAGGCGAGTGCATTTGCCTTCCTGGCTCCCGCCAGAGCAATCCTGTCACTAGACAAGTGGAAGTGCAACGATACAGGTAAACACACACAAATACATACATACTTGAGTACACACACCCCACAAGTACCTTCACTATGACCTGGTCGCACCCTCACTCTCCTGCTCACGTGAGCTGGCATCAGTAGAGCTGGCTGGAACCTCAGCTGGCATCAGATTAGTTTCTCAGGTTGGCATCAGATTAGGCTTCCAGGTTTGGTGCAAAGGTGTGTTTAATGTCAGTGTTTTGGAAGAACCTTGTATTTCACTTTTCGGTGGTTTAGATTTTGCTAAACATATACTAAACAACATAATCCCAGAAATGATTGACGGAGATCAAACTGGTTTCATACAAAATAGGCAGACACAGGACAATATAAGGAGAACACTACATGTCATGGACCACATTACTCAGAATAAGACAAGTGCAATATTAATCAGTGTAGATGCAGAAAAAGCATTTGATTCAGTGGGATGGGATTACCTATTCCAAGTTATGGAAAGATTTGGTTTCAACAAAGAAGTGATACAGTGCATCAAATCACTGTATTCATATCTGACTGCTAGAATAAAGATAAATGGACATTTGTCACGAATGATAAAATTAGAGTGAGGGGCAAGACAAGGCTGTAATCTTTCACCCACGCTCTTCTCCTTGTACCTCGAACCATTACCACAGGCAATAAGTCAGGACCCAACTTTAGAGGGAATAACAATAAGAGGCAGTGAACATAAGATGTGCATGTATGCTGATGACGTTCTGTTATACCTTAAAGACCCAGGCTCCTAGATGTACCTAGATTGATGGATGTTTTACAAACATTTGGAACATATTCAGGGTATGTGCTTAACGTACACAAGACCCAAGCCCTAGTATACAATTATACCCCACAGGAAGAGCTGAAGAGTAGGTATAACTTCCACTGGACCTCTTCATCCATGAAATATCTTGGAGTATATCTACCAAAAGATACACCCAAACTTTTACATGAATTACGATCACATCAGAAAGAAAATATATGATGACCTGGACAGGTGGGTTTCACTTCCCTTAGATCTTAGTAGTAGAATTGAAACAATCAAAAGGAACATCCTGCCGAGGTTACTGTATTTGTTCTAATCACTGCCCGTAGAAATCCCACCTAAACAGTTTAGGGACAAATGGAAATCAAGGTTTATCTGGAACAGTAAGAGGCCAAGAATTAGATATACAACATTACAATGGCCAACAATCAGTGGGGGTGTGGCCTTACCAAGCCTAAAATATTATTTTGTGTCAGCCCAATTGAGACCTCTGGCGTGTTGGTGCAATTCAGAATACGAATCCAAATGGAAAAACATCGAGACCGCTTTGACAGAGATACCCATAAAGTCAGTTTTGGGAAATAAGGACATGGTAATGTAAATATACAATAGACAGAATCAGTGGATTAATTTAAACAGTGGACGCAGAAAGGCATCACATCATTCAGTACAATTCTAAGGAATGGGGACCTAGATAACTTCCACGACCTAAGTAAAAGAACATGGCTTGGATAAACAAGATTCTTACAGATAGCGAAATGCTACACTCGCATTAACATCTGCTAACCATGTGTATGTGACAAATAAAATTTGATTTAATTTACCTTCAAGTTCGACACTATTTCTTAAGGGAGATAAGTGATTGACCATCGAGCACCTCAAATATTAATCTAAGTATTCACTACTGCATACAACTTGGAGTAACAAAAAAACGATTTCAAATCTCTACTTGGGTATTCAAACTATATTGAAAATAAACGGGAGGAGGAACTTAACATTGAAATAACTGATGAAACATGGTTGAACATATTAGACTCAACAAAGCTCCACCAACTCAAGGTCATGGAGAGAACTCTGTTGGAAGAATGTTATACGTTTCTTCAGAACACCTAAACTGAAATCAAAACAGACTGGCTCCATACACCCTTGTTGGAGAGAATGCAGTCTATTGAGGGTGGATCACTCATCTTTTGGACCTGTCCCGCAATCGAAACTTACTGGGGAGAAATATGATCTAACATTGGAAAAATAATGGGATTTGACATAGAACAAACATTCATTTCTTTGTACTTGGGTGAAATACCTGATAACTTACACAATATAGAAAATAACCTCTTGAAGGTCCTACTGGCAGCCAGTAAAAAGGCTATCACTAGGAAATGGCTACAAAAAGACCCTCCCACCATGACACAATGGATAGACATTGTTAAAGAAATACACCACATGGAGCGTATGACCTTTGCTATAAGAACTCAAGAGGAGAGAGGTCAGGAATACTGGGAAAATGGGTTTCGTACTTGTAACTAATATGTACAATGTATCTAATATGATGAAGATATGATGTGCACTGTAACTGTCAGATCCTTTTTGTTGTTCTTTTACTTTACTTGTACTTTCTTTGTGTTCCTCAATAAAAACAAAGTATAAAAAAAAAACATATACTGAACAAAAAAATATAAACGCTACATGCAACAATTTCAAAGATTTTGTGTTACAGTTCATATAAGGAAATCAGTCAATTGAAATAAATTCATAGTCCCTTATCTATGGATTTCACATGACTGTGAGAAAATTATGCATCTGTTTGTCAAAAAAACAGTCAGTATCTGGTGTGACTAGGGTTGTTGTGGTGACCGTATTACCGCCACACCGCCGGTCATGAAGGCAGTCAAATTCCACGTGACCGTTTAGTCACAGTAATAAGGCTTCTCCAAGCTCTGATGCTGCTGACGTTCATTAGTAGCCTACCAAAATTGTTAACTTCCTGGTACTCAGCACTATATTGTCCCTCTATTCACTCTGACATCAATGCAAATGTAATCAAAAATCTAATCAAACACTTCGAGAGCCCATGAGCTCATGTTGTGCAACATTTCTATAGACTTTGCAATTGTGTGAGAAAATAGTGATGGCCTCTATTAAAAAGAGGAGGATCCCATATTTCTCAACTTTCCTAATATTAAGCAAAAATTAAGCACTTTGCTTCTCTACAACAGTATAGCCTACCTGGCTGGCATGAAAATGGACCACAGGAAAAGCGTCTCCCATTTGCTATTTAAGTGCAGAGGTGACATAGAAACCGGAGCATGATAATGGTCCATTCTAAATCAAAATGATTTAATTTCACAAATCTATTATTTAGTGTACAGTACCAGTCAAAAGTTTGGACACCTACTCATTCCAGGGTTTTTCTTTTTTTTACTACTTTCTACATTGTGTAGGATAATAGCGAAGACATCAAAACTATGAAATAACACATGGAATCGTGTAGTAACCAATAAAGGGTTAAATAAATCAAAAGATATTTTATATTTGAGATTCTTCAAAGTAGCCACCCTTTGCCTTGATGACAGCTTTGCACACTCAGAACAATAAATGTGTTTAATCATCCTTCTCTCTTCTTTCTGTTTCGGTTTTCTTTTTTCCCTCTGTCTTTCTCCATTATTTCTGTCCCTCCATCAGTGGTGCCGCCCATGTTCAACGAGACCGAGCTGTTCAACACTGAACACATCTGGCATCCCCGAATACGAGAGGTGAGAGAGGGAGGAGCACTGAAATGAGAGATGGAGGGGGTGACATGGGAGATATTTTAAAAGTACCCAAACCATTACCTTGCATAGTGTACAGAGAGAGAGGTCTACTCCTGTGTTCTGTGTCAGTGTTGTTCAAAGCCCATGTTAGCCAATCGGCACCTCCTAGTCACAGACTAAAACGTAGAATAGAAAGAGTTCTAATTGATTATGCTTGTTGAGGCCTGTTGCTGTGACTCGGCCAGCCTTTGTGTGTGTGCACTTAGAGTATGACAGAGGCGGTTAACTCACATTAACCTTTTTATAAGGCTTGTGTAAGAGGGTTTGGTAACCCTGTTTTGACGCGTGTGTGAGAGGATAACTCAATGACGATGTCACGATGAATAGAATTAGAGACATGGACGTTGATAGGCTTGAGGGGGAGTAGTAATTTCATTAAACAGTCATTCATTTTACAGACTTGTTCCAGGTGTTGCGATTGCTCTTATAAAGGAAAAATAAAGAACTTCCTCTCTATGATCACTTCTCTAAATGGTAATGATAACTGCGTTTATACATTTAATTAGGGACTTTGGCACCTAAATAAAGTACTTTATTATGAAATGACATTACAAATTGTACTATTCTCCCTCTTTGCCCCCCCCCCCCAGATCCAGGGGGCTATCATTGTGTCGTCTCTGATAGAGGTGTGTATCGGCTTCCTGGGGCTTCCAGGGCTCCTGTTGAAATACATTGGCCCTCTGACCATCACCCCGACCGTGGCCCTCATCGGCCTGTCTGGCTTCCAGGCTGCAGGGGAGAGAGCAGGGAAACACTGGGGCATTGCCATGCTGTGAGTAGTACACTGTGGTTCTAGGCTCTCCTGACTGATTAGTCCCCCGTACAGTTCCCAGCCCTCTACGTTTCCTATACGGTCTGTTGTCTTTGTCTTGTTATGATGCAAGGCACATTTCTGTCAAATCTGACAATAAAATGCTATCTTATCTATCTTATGTTATACTATTAGACTGATTCTCGCCCCCAGAGGCATCCTTAACCAATCAATTACCGTAACTGCCCATTACATAGCCAATCAGAAACCATTTCCAGTCGACACAGATGCCCTGCAGAATTGAGGTGGGAACACTGTGCTGCTCCAGACAGAGAGCTCTGGGTCATGAGGTTCAGCAGAGCTGTGTCTGCTGGTAACTGTTTCTGTCTTACGTTCAGTTATTCATTCATTTATTTTATATTTTGGGAAATTTGTCTTGAATCTCATCTCAAACCACCAATACTCTTCCTAGAGCTGGCCGTTCGGCCAAACTGAGCAATCAGGGGAGAAGGCCCTTGGTCAGGGAAGGGACCAAGAACCCGATAGTCACTCTGACAGAGCTCCATAATTCCTCTGTGGAGATGGAAGAACCTTCCAGAAGGACAACCATCTCTGCAGCACTCCACCAATCAGGCCTTTTATATGGTAGAGTGGCCATACGCAAGCCACAAAAGTCACCTAATGGACTCTGACCATGAGAAACTAGATTTTCTGGTCTGATGAAACCAAAATGTAACTCTTTGGCCTGAATACCAAGCGTCACGTCTGGAGGAAATCTGGTGAAACATGGTGGTGGCAGCATCATGCTGTGGGTATGTTTTTTAGCGGCAGGGACTGGGTGATGTAGTACAAAGAGATCCTTGATGAAAACCTGTTCCAGAGCGCTCAGGACCTCAGACTGGAGTGAAGGTTCACCTTCCAACAGGACAACCCTAAGCACACAGCCAAGACTACACAGGAGTGGCTTCGGGACAAGTCTCTGAATGTCCTTGAGTGGCCCAGCCAGAGCCCGGACTTGAACCCGATTAAACGTCTCTGGAGAGACCTGAAAATAGCTGGGCAGCAACGCTCCCCATCCAACCTGACAGAGCTTTAGAGGATCTGCAGAGAAGAATGGAGAAACTCCCCAAATACAGGTGTGCCAAGCTTGTAGAGTCATACCCAAGAAGACTCTAGGCTGTAATCGCTGCCAAAGGTGCTTCAGCAAAGTACTGAGTAAAGGGTCTGAGTACTTATGTAAATGTAATATTTCAGTTTTATAAAAAAAATATCAATTAGCAAAAATGTCAAACTAGTTTTTGCTTTGCCATTATGGGGTAATGTGTGTAGATTGATGAGGGGGGAAAAGGCAGTATTGTAACAAAATGTGGAAAAAGTGAAGGGGTCTGAATATAATGTATCTTCTTTGAGTTAACAATTAATTTTTTTTATTGTGTCCCTTTTGAGAAAGAAACCTTTGGATCCAGATGTCTTTATGGCAGTCTTTATAGGAGGGTTATTGCTTCTTTTTACAAATGTTTAACCGTTCTACAGAGCCTTGGCTGCTGTGTTTCTTACTTGTGAGATCTCTCTCTCTGTATGTCTGTCTGTCTGTCTGTAGGACTATATTCCTGGTGTTGTTGTTCTCTCAGTATGCGAGGAACGTACAGCTTCCTCTGCCCATCTACAAGGCTAAGAAAGGATGGACCTCTTATAGATTACAGCTCTTCAAGATGTTCCCTGTGAGTACCCTCGCGCGCGCACGCACACACACACACACACACACACACACACACACACACACACACACACACACACACACACACACACACTGATGCCCACAGAACAATTGAGAAATTCACTGGCAGGGGCACACGTGAGCGCACAAACACACACCTAGACACACATCACTTCTTCTGGAACAGTGTGCTCTTTGGTCTGATCTGTCACGTATCAAGTGAGGTCGGACAAATGGGCACACACTCCTCCATCCTCCCATTACTTGTTGAGTCCTGCTTTTCTAAATTATTCACCTCCCCTGTAGGGCTGGGCGATATGACGATATACAGTTTACATACTTAGGTTGGAGTCAATTAAACTCGTTTTTCAACCACTCCCCAAATTTCTTGTTAACAAACTATAGTTTTGACAAGTTGGTTAGGACATCTACTTTGTGGATGACACAAGTCATTTTTCTAACAATTGTTTACAGACAGATTATTTAACTTAAAATTCACTGTATCATAATTCCAGTGGGTCAGAAGTTTACATACACTAAGTTGACTGTGCCTTTTTAAACCGCTTGGAAAAATGTGTGAAGATTGATAGTTTTTTAGCAACTTACCTTGGCTCCTTGCACTCGCGTAACAGGTGGTCAGCCTATCACGCAGTCTCCTCGTAACGTCCAATGTAATCGGCCATAATCGGTGTCCAAAAATGCAGATTACCGATTGTTATGAAAACTTGAAATCGGCCCTTATTAATCGGCCATGCCAATTAATCGGTCGACCTCTAGTATGAAGAGAGTCTACGGATGAGACCTAAAAAAGTACAGTTGAGTGCTCAAAACAAACCCCCCAACTCAGACGTAGCAAGAGGCTTTTTTTAAAATATATATATAATATTTTAGGCCTATATTTATTTTGTTTGCAGTTGTAGGTGAAGTGTTTTCTATTTACCTTTTTAGATTTTATACATTAATATTTAGTTATTTGGTTCTAAATAAAAGGAGAAATAATAAAATATGAGTAAGTACCTTTTATTTGTTGAGTTTAATTCAACATGTAATAAGAAATAGGCCTTTACATGTGGTCATTTTATATTCATTGAATTTACAGAAAATGTTATATGTATCGTTGTCGGGATATGAGATTTTGGCCATATCGCCCAGCCCTACTCCCCTGTCTCCTCCCTCCCCATTCCTCTTAATAAGCTCTGAAATGATTGTCTCCTATGGTGCGTCTCTCTCCCCCTGCTGGTCATTTGATGTCAAGATATATCTGCTGCTGTAATATAACTGTAGACACTGGAAAGGATTTTTTGCTTGTAATGGTGACTTCACTCTAATAAAGTCATCTTCATCACGCTCTCTCCCTGTCTCGTTAAAGTTTCACTCTTATGCTACTATTTACTTTAAGAATGTGGGAGAATAGAACTCTGAAGTAGCATTCCACCAAAGGTCTACTATTTATGAAGCTGCTCTTTACTGTTGAACTGGTGACCTCACAACTCTCCCATACTTGAATAAAGTAATCACCACCATCATCACTCCGCTGCAGTTTATTATGGTGTTCTTCAGTGTAACTCACCAGGACATACTGTATGTGTTTCTCTGTGATTTGACAGTCGTGTTTAACCCTCCCCCTCAGATCATCATGGCCATCCTGGTGTCATGGCTGATCTGTTTCATCTTCACTGTAACCAACGTTTTCCCGCCGGAGAAAGACAAGTACGGTTACTACGCCCGCACCGACGCACGCCAGGGGATACTGGCAGCTGCACCTTGGTTCAAGATCCCCTACCCCTGTGAGTTACCCCTCCCTTATGGTGTTCAACCTCCAAACTCTTGATAAGAGCATTCAACAGGTTTGTAGCTTCCTCAAATCTAGGATGTTGTGTTGAATTTGTGTTTTTACCCATAGTTCAGTGGGGTGTTCCTACGGTAACAGCGGCAGGGGTGATAGGTATGTTCAGTGCCGTGGTCGCTAGCATCATCGAGTCCATCGGGGACTACTACGCCTGTGCCCGACTCTCCTGTGCCCCCCCACCCCCTGTTCACGCCATCAACAGGTACCTGACCTTGCTCGCATCAGTCCTTGCCTAATGCACATCATAGAGAAGTTTGCTATGAAAGTAGCATAAATCTGCTTAAATCACGCAGACAATGGTTTTTGAATCATGACTTGAGATCTGTGTGTGTACCTGTAACTACCTGCAAAAACAGATACAAATACTTTTTTTTCTGTTTTTCTCTCTCTAGGGGTATATTTATGGAAGGTCTGTCCTGCGTGTTGGATGGGCTGATGGGGACAGGAAACGGCTCTACTTCCTCCAGTCCTAATATAGGCGTGCTGGGCATCACTAAGGTAACCATCACTCATCAACACAGAGTCCCACTACGAGTTCTATACAAATATTACATATTTATGTTTTAATTGAGGGGGTTCAATTCATCTTGTCCGTGTAGGCATTTTTAACCGGACAGCTATGTTGGCTCAAAACAAAAGTGACTTAATTAACCATCTGTAGTAATTAGTAGGATTCTGTGTTTTCCCATGCGAAAGTGATTCCTTCTGATAAAAACACTATCTGCCTTCCCAATGAAAACTAGTTTGAAAATTCAAACATACATTTTATAGAAAAGAGATGTTTGTTTCTGGACGATTCACCATGCTGCCTTGTTGACAACATGATGGAGCGGCGCAGATTACTGTTCCATTTGAGAACGGCGCAGCTCCATCACTGCTTTCGCCCGATGATGACAGGCCATTGACGGTTCAACCCGGGTCGGAATAAAATAACTCCCTCACTGACTAGTAATCTGCTTGGATCTTATTGGCTCTGTAGAGTGGGACAGTTCTATTCTTTCTGATATCCTTTGATTCGCTCTCTCACTCCCTGCTGCTCTCTGATTGGTCCTCCAGGTAGGCAGCCGGCGTGTGATCCAGTACGGTGCTGCTATGATGCTGCTGCTAGGGCTGGTGGGTAAATTCAGTGCGTTGTTCGCCTCCCTGCCTGACCCTGTTCTGGGGGCGCTGTTCTGTACCCTGTTTGGGATGATCACAGCTGTGGGACTGTCCAACCTGCAGTTTGTAGACCTCAACTCCTCCAGGAACCTCTTTGTTCTGGGCTTCTCCATCTTCTTTGGCCTGGTGCTGCCCAGCTATCTCAAACAGAACCCTCTGGTCACTGGTGAGTAGAAGACAAGTTAGAGTGCACTACATAATTAGCTCAATGGCCTACTCCTTCAGTGTTCTCACACACACATATATATATATATATATATATATATATATATATATATATATAAAAGGACTGGGTAGCTCTCTGAACCCTCTCTTTCTCTGTCTCTCAGGTATAGTATCGCTAGACCAGGTGTTGAACGTGCTCCTGACCACAGCCATGTTTGTAGGGGGATCAGTGGCATTTGTGCTGGACAACACTATCCCTGGTGAGTAGACTGTACTATCACACTCACCATTAGTTAAAACACTATCCCTGCTGAGTAGACTGGACTGTCGCTGTTAATAAAATACACTATATATCCCTTGTTTGTATTTACAGATAGGACAAGAATATCACAAACTGTGGCCTTCTCCAATTGCTCACCCTGTCTTCCTCTTTTTTCTTTCTCCTTTGTCTCTCCTTTCCTCTTGTCAGGTACCAGGGAGGAGCGAGGGATTGGGAAGTTGAAGCGAGGGTCGGGACCCAGTGCTGCGGAGCTGGAGGGGATGAGAACCTACGACCTCCCGTTTGGCATGGACTTCCTGCGTCGCCACACCGTCTTCCAGTACTTCCCCATCAGCCCCACCTTCAGTGGCTACCAGTGGAGCGCGATCCGCAAGGCCTGCAGACGTAGGGGTGGACGGGGGGAGGCAGGGAAGCCAGGGAAGGCAGCAGAGATGGAAGGAGTCACAGAACCAGGGGAGAGCGGGGTATAGCAAACGGGTGGAAGGGAGGGGGAAGGGATGGAGCTTGGAACCATGGAAGGGAGGAGAGGGATGGAGGGGTGGAAGTTTTTTGGGTTGCGTCAGTGCAGTGTGACATGCTCAACCCTGTCTTGTATGTCTGTGTGTCTGTATAACTCCCTGTTTATGCCCTATCCATGCTGTTATTAGCATGTTATAACCGGTGTCATTAGCGTGTTATAATGTCCTTATAGAGGAGGGTTCAGGTGGAGTTGCAACACTCTGGCTCTCGTCTCTACCTAGAATGTGTGCGTAAGAGCAGTGTCTTAGACAGCCCCATTATTGAGGTCCCTGTCTTCCCAATACAGTACTTCTACTGGGTCGTCAAGTTAAAGCACTTATTTTCAAGGTCAACCTGTCTACATCAATCAACCTGTCTACATTCATTCCAAGAAATAAAAGGTTTCTTCTCAGCCGTTGAACCAAAATACTCTTAAGATATTCCACTCCCAGTGGCCTCCACGTGCGTTTGTGTGTGTGTATGCCCACCCATGACATTGTGATGGGGTTGTGTGTGTCGGTTGCGCTGGCGCATTCCCTGTTGACGGGCAGATGGACGGACAGTATGTCATTTACAGCAAAAGTTTCAAAGCTGAATCATTGACACCTTACAGACCCAATGAGAATAAGACGAAGCTAGTCAGTCAGCCCTGTTTAGCAAACCTACACTGCCCACGGTGGTCATGGGAAATGAATTGTTGAAAGGGAACTGGATGAAAGCTGGAGAGGCTTGATGCAAATTCACATTAGACTAATAATTTGCTTGCACACTGGCGAGCACAAGCTTAATTGCATGCAGATAGGCTAGGTCATGCAGATAGACGCAAGTGGCTTGTCAAATGGCAGACAGTAGCCATGCAAAGTGATTGAGCTTCGTTTCGCACTATTTGTCGCAAGAGTTAATGCACAGAATGTTAGCTGAAACCTGCTCCTCCAATTGGCTTCTACCCACAACACAGCCACACTTCAAAAACACAACAGATCAGACAATGTCATCCACTTGACGAAGGGCCCTCAGTCCCGTAGCCCTAGACACTTCTCCTAGTGCCCTAGTCCTAGACACTTCTCCTAGTGCCCTAGTCCTAGACACTTCTCCTAGTGCCCTAGTCCTAGACACTTCTCCTAGTGCCCTAGTCCTAGACACTTCTCCTAGTGCCCTAGTCCTAGACACTTCTCCTAGTCCTAGACACTTCTCCTAGTCCTAGACACTTCTCTTAGTGGCCTAGTCCTAGACACTTCTAAATGACCTCTCATAGATCTGAAGGAGAATGGATGTCAATACTGGTAAAAGCTCCTTCTAGCCCTCTAAAGGGATAGTTGATGCTAATACCACTGATTACACCAGTCTGTTTCTTTCAATCCAGCAGGTGCCATGAAGAAGTGTCTAGGCCAGGGGTAAGAGCTAGGGCTGGGGATGAGGGCTTGATTTAGGACTGGGAATGTTCACCCAGTCAGCTTGCAAGCCTTACTGTGTCAGTATTATCTTTAGCATCGTTAACAAATGCCACCAAAACCATCTCTCTCCTGAACGCATACACCCTCAACCAGCTGCTGTTATTACAACTGGAATTAATACGGCATTTGATGGTTGACTTATAAACTGCTTATAAGCTATTATTGGATAATTTAACTATTATTAACTGCTTACAAGTTATTGCTGTAAGTAAGTTTTATTAAAATGTAACATTTATTAACATGTATTACCTGTAAGGACCTATAATCATATATATCATGAAAAACAGACTACAATGTAATGCTTAACAAACTGTGTAACAATGTTCATAAGCAGTTCATAAGGACACTTTCAAAAACGTTTTCACATTCGTACTTTAAGGGAGGCTACACCGCTTTAGCGCGAAGCAGAATGCACTTGGTTAGCTAGTTGTGCGATCACAACGTAGTTTTTAAAATGCAGACCTTTTTCTATCTCACTGATGTCCTTCATTTTGTTATTGTGTTCGATTCATACCTAGTCTAGTGTTCTGTAGTGTTTGTGAGCACATTCATGGTGGTATAGGTGGTGTGACCACTGCCCAGGCCACAGCCTGAGTGAAGATCATGCTATGATAAAGGCTTTACATGCAGTCACACCAGTGCATGGTTTACAAAGGAAGCAAATGGAGAGGCTCCACAGATTTAGCTAGGGAAATTACCAGAAAGATGCTTTGAAACCTTTTGTACCCAGATGCCTGACAGAGTGAGAAATAGTGAGAAAAGAGGTGATTTATATAGTACCAATCCTCTCCCTGATCACTATAGGCTCCCCTTCCCTCTGCTCTGTCCTACTCTGATACAGGTGTCAGAGGTCTACACTACTGTTCTGTTCAAGTGAACACGTTGTTTGATTTACAGACACCATAGCATAGTCTTCAAGTTTAATGGTTGTAGGGTAGAGAGAGTATTTGAAGATGTTTATAGGGGTGTCCTGGGGGTATTTGTTCACAATGGCTCACAGACTACAATCTTGTCCTGCACCTATTGATTATGACTATTGATCTACTATTATTATGATTGTTACTGGTGTCATTATTCGAATTGTTGGCATTGTTCATGTTTTTGGTTCTATGTGCCGACCCCCAATCCCCTCTACATCACGCACCTGCCTCACCCTCCCTTCTTCTATCCTCACATCAACTGTAGGAATCTGCACCTCAACCTCAAATCCAACTTTATTTACAGTTCCTGTAACATACAGTACAGGTCACACCTCACAAGTTGAATGTCCTCTAATGACTGACTACACATTTCAGTGGACCAGTAAATATCACTCTAAAGACTATTGCCAGGTAGTGCTCCCTGACTGTGTGTTCACATGTTTCAGAGCTGGGGTCAAGTTCAAGTCAAGAATTCACAAACTGAGGGTGCGTCAGAAATGGTACCCTATTCCCTATATAGTGCACTGTACTACATAGAGAATAGAGTGCCATTTGCGAGACAATGAGTGTGATTGACATGGAGATGACCCTCTGGAACCTCTGCTATGTGTGTCTGGACTGGAGCGCTGTGTTTTACTGTGTGAGCCGTCATCTATAGAAAACTCATGGTTGACTGTTGAGGTAGGGTTGAATTGGGACTCCTGGCCAGTGTAGTTGTCTAATAAAAGCCTACATAACATAGTTAACTTAAAAAGATGCACAGATATGCATAATTATTGTGATCTTTGCAGAACCAAAATGCAAAAGAAGCACCTGTCCTTCATTCTTTCTCATCAACTATTTCTCTTACTCTTCTCTTTGCTGCACCAAAACAATGAGTGGTGATAGTCACCGGTTCAGACATGTAGAAATGTAAACCATTTTAAGTAACATTTCAGATTGACTTGGATTTATCTCGTTTGTTGTTTTATTTATTTATTTATGATTAGTAAGAAAGTCAGTGTTTAGTGAAATGTATGTGAAGCCAATTTGTGTGCCTTATGCACATTGTCAGAAAGATATTTATCAGTTTAGAGTTTACTTGTTAGAGTTTACTGGCCCTATGAGAATCTTATTCAGATTTTCCACTGAGATAGTGTTAGTCCCCACAGGCAGCAGGTTGAGGTTACCTCTGGATACTGATCACAGATCAGTTTAGTTTTTTTCTCCCTTAATGAGTATGGTTATAATTTGTTGTGACTGGTCCTATTTCTGTGCCTAGGGACAACTTATACATAAAGCTATATGGAGGGAGAGGCTCCAGCGAGTACTCTTAGAACCTGGACAGAGAAAAGCAACATTCTTACAAAGATCATATAATCACACAAGGTGCTGTTCTTACAGTAAGCCATTCCATGCATGTTATATTTTTATGAAAACCCTTTTGAACTGGACATGGCTCAGTTAGGGACCCGGGGTGAGAGGGAAGAGGTTAAAGAGAGGGCAGTCTAGAACAGGGGTTCTCAAACTTTAGGTCTTGGGACCCCTTGTGATGTCAAATTTATCAGGGTCCCCCCTCATAATCAGAACACAACTCGAGTGAGCTGAAAATGTGCATACAAGGAAGAACCAAATCTCGAACCCTGGACAGGAACATTTTAAATCTCCTGGCATCAGAGAGAAAATGTTGCAGTTTTTTAAGCAAATTTCCTGCAATTCTACACATTTTGTCATGGGGAAGAGATTTTTTTGTTGCAGCTTTAAAGCTAATATCCTGCAATTCTATACATGTTGCCATGAAGCAGGTTTTATGCTGCAGTTTTAAAGCTTAAATTATAGTGCATTTATATATATTTTTCATCATTTTGGGGGAATAAAAGGAAGTAATTGATTTGAACAAATTTACTGTGGATACCGATATCCCTGTGAGCGTTCCAAACCCATGTTGCCAAGGGTTAAGAACATAAATTCTATATTAATAATGTTACATTTTATTATATTGTATTACACCGTCAATTTATTCCATGGATCACTTGGCCAAAATGTGTTTAATCTGTTAGTAATATTCATTAAAAAAAAAACATACTTTTTAAAATATTTAGTTTGATATGTTTGAAATCTGTCCACGGACCCCTTGAAGTAGTGCCGGACCCCGCTTTGAGAACCCCTGGTCTAGAAGACCTGTTCTAATAGCAGAGTTCTGAGCACACCTTGAACATTTTGCTCTAAACCGACTGTAACTATAGTCAGAGTGTGGAAAGAAGAGGGTAGTCAATGGTTTTGTACTGCAGCGTGCTTGATTCTGCTTAGATGGGGTTGTGACACATAGTTTACCCAGTGAGAAAGTGTTCCCTTGTGGCTTCACAGGCCATACTGCCTTGCTCTGCTCCGTAGAGCTAGGAACAGGGGATACGATAGATGGAATAGAGTAGACGTTCAACTTGCTGTCTTTTGAAAGGGGGTTGGGGATGGGGAGTGGGACAGGAGGGGTGTATATTGCCACTTCTTGTGGTGAAATAACTTTGTGCACACACACACGCATTTTCTATAATACAATTTCTATGACGTCACCACACGCTAATGCAACAAGCAGAGATTTTTCCGTTGTTTCCTTCCCCCTTCTCACCCCTTCCTCATCATCCTCCAACCCCCTCCTCCCCTCCACACCTGCAGTGCAGATATGGTGTATGTGTCCTCTCTGTTTTAGTGTACATGTATTCTATATTGAAATCTCGATATTGATGTTGTTGAATGCAGGAATAGACACTGGTTGGCCACCTTATTAAGAGTGTGGATCCAGGGCAAAGCTCACTGATCTAAGGTCAGTTTTGCATTCCTCCAGACTAATGGTTAATGTTAGGATTTGGGGTGGGTAAACTGTTCCTAGATCTGTGTCAAAGGACATCTTCCACCCAAAGTGCTGATCGGTACTTAGCTTGGTTTGACTTTGATATATCTTTAGTTTGTAATGCATGGACCTCCTTGGTGCCGATAGAATCTTCTCACAGCATGGATAGGGTTTTTTAAAACAGAATTATACCCCTAAAACTATGTTAAATAATACTACAATATAAACCAGGGGTACATCTGAAATGGTTTACTATTTCCATTGTAGAGCACCACTGACTCTGGAAAGTAGCGCACTAGGGGAGTAGGGTGTCGTTTGAGCTTCAGCCCATAGCTCACGTCATTTGAAGCCAATTCCTCACCTCTGCATGTGCTTTCTCACCCGAGGTCAGGTGTGTGACGCAAAGAAATCTATCCCTTTCAGTTATTTTGACGGGGAAGCTACCTGAAGAATAAGCTTTTGTCTATCTCGTGTTTTATCTTTTCCGATGTTTTTCTTGTTTTTTTTTTTATACATCATTTTTGTTTTTACAAAGAAATGTTTGTAAGAAAATAAACCATGCCTTTTTGATCTTAAATTGTCATGCTGCAATGCGCACCATTTTTGTTACATTTTTATTTAATAAAAAAAAGACAATACATTTTTGTTTCTATTTCAAATCTGTAGTTTGGTGGCTGGACATTTTTTCATAATGTATTTTTCTAACATTGCTTCCTGTTATCAAGTTAATACAGTATCAGTACAAATTAAGGGAGCTGACTTTAAACAGATGTAAAAATATATATTGAATTGAGTACAATGTGCTAAGAAACTTCTGGACCAGGCATTGTGTATACTAACAGTAGCAACAAAATGTTATATTCTTTGTTCCTAAAGCTATTTAATAAGATGTTACAGAATTAATCATGTCTATTGTCTTTATTGTTAGTAGAACTGAAATAGATTTTGTTTTGACCTGTATTTTATTCTACCCTAACATTTTAAATACACAGGCCTACTGCACAGCAACCACATGTCTAGTCTCAATAGTTAATTGGTTAACATTTTTAGATTGTTCTGTCTCCCTCTTTCTCTGTCTGACAGGGAGTGGTCATCGCAGAGAGATTAAGCATAGTGCTGTCTGGTAATATCACGCACTCAGCCATTCTCTATTCATTGACGTCAGATATTAAACCCTGGAGCTGAATGGCGCAAAGAGAGCAGATGTTACCGAAGAGATTACAGTGGGACACAGAGCAGAGAGGAGAGCACCACTAATGTCTCCTACTTTAAAAATATAATATTGTCAAACTATGTTGAGAAATAAGAGTGATTACCATACAACCCCATATGACACATCAGTCAGCACATTAACATTTATTTAGGGATAACTTGAACTTGACCTAGACCTATTCAGTTCGTTTTCCATTGTATACGCGCATAGGGTTAGTTATCTATTATGCATGTGTTTGGGGGGGCTTGCATTGTTTTCGGGATTCCCCCTCCTATTCTATTCACCTATTCCGAGAGCAAGCAGTCAGAGCGAACAAAGGGGCGGCAGGTCGCGCACTGATTGGTTACCGGGTTCGGTGCCAGGTCCGCTACAACAGATGGGGATCTCCTCTCGTTGCGCGCACGCCACGCACGCAAGCAAGCAAGCAAGCCCCAGTGCTTGTATGCGCGGATAGGGCGAACCGAGCAGACTGGGCGACGCACGGTTAACGACTACATCCCGCCCGAGCCCCCAACGTGGCAGAGAAGAACCAACCCCAGTTTATCGTTCGTAAACAATACATAAAGCCTGAAGAGGTTCGGGAAATCATCCGACTGTCTAGCAGCTCCGTCCGTAAGTAGGATATATGTAAAACGATGTGTGTCTGCCATGCCTGTGTTGCGATCGATAAACTCACAAGGCAAGCACTTTGTAGCCCATTTCTATGCAAATACAAATAACAATGTCGCCAGCTATAGTTCTAGAGCACTTTAGAGCACGATCAAGAATGCGTGCGTGACTAATCAAGATCCAACGAAACAGACCTTTTCGAAGTAATCTGATATAATTAATACAGTCAGGCTATGGTGAAAACATGTTATCCCATTGATAGTGCAACACTATTTGCCCTCCACACACAGTACCAAATAACACTGTTATAAACGTTTTTCAGGGTTTTATGTTAACCGTTAGAAAGCCTTCTTGGCCTCTTCCTATACAGTCTAGTCTATAAAACATTCTCTGTCAGTCTGGAATCTGGATAGATTACATAACATAAGAATCAGATATTTAAGATTCCTCTCAACACACACACACACCACTGTGGGAGTGCCCAGAGACTGACCCTCTCAGATTGTGGATGTTCAAGCATGTGGTCATATTTTTCACACTAAGTTATGCATAATGTATTGGCCTGTACCTCAATGACTCCTAATTAATCATTTCACCACAATGGTGAGAGACAGACAGAAGGGGCTGGGATACACACACACACACACACACACACACACACACACACACACACACACACACAATATTTGGCACTGTGTATTAGATTTGGTTGTTAGACCTCAGATGTTTTTAGGGTTGCTATGACAATGTGAACAATAGTCAGGAGGCAAAGTTGGGGTTGAGAGGGAGAAGGGAGAAGGAAGGGGGAAGTGGAGGTTTGGACCTGCATTCATCCCACAAGATAAAGCAGTTCACCAAGGACAGAGGCACAGAGCAAGAGATCAAAAATATGTGTGTGTGTGTGTGTGTGTGTGTTTGTTTGTGAATGAGAGAGAAGTCCGGAAATCATGGTCAGGAGTTTTAATAGAGGTGGATGGGTGCCAGTCCAGGAAGATGAGAGGGAGATGGAGAGAGGAAGTGAAAGGGATGGAGGAAAACAAGTTAGATGAAGAGGAAAACAAATGAAAATGACAACATTAATGTGAATAGATATGTTACAACAAGAAAGCAATAGACCAGGAGTTAATACGTCTAGCACGGTAGAAAGAGAGTGAGAGCGAGGAGGGAGGGGGGGGGGGTTAGAAAAGGAGTAGAAAGACATCTGGTATTAGCGAACTAAAACTGTTCTGCTTTGCCAATATTTGCACCTCTTTTCCATGGCTATTAAGCTTATTGAATAGAGTTGTGTGGAAAGAGGGAGGAAGAGAGCGCGCTATGCTTAGACTAGGTCATCTCTGGTAGAGGTGTAGGGAAGGAGAGAGACTGGCTTGGCTGCTGGGGTTGAGGGGTGGAGGCGTAGGGAGGGAGAGAGACTTGCTTGGCTGCTGGGTTGGAGGCGTAGGGAAGGAGAGACACTGGCTTGGCTGCTATGGTTGAGGGATGGAGGCGTAGGGAGGGAGAGAGACTGGCTTGGCTGCTGTTGTTGGGGGGTGGAGGCATAGGGAGGGAGAGAGACTGGCATGGCTGCTGTGGTTGTTGTATATGAGGCAGTAGAGAATTCAAGGGAATGCACTGGGAGGGGAAGGCTGAAGGCTATTTTTGGACCCCTGTCCAGAGCAGAGCTCATTCTCCCAAAATCCATCATCCAAGCTGGAATGCAGAACAGAACACAGTGACAGAACACAGAGCCGCGGCCCGAGCCAGCCTGGGTTAATTTGTCTCTTTAGATACGGCCAGTCACCCCCCCACAAAACAACAGACATGATCTGTTTTCTGCAGGCAGCAGACAGACTCAATTGAGACAGATCAGAAGTAGAGTGTAGCCACATCATTATTAATCTCTCGTTGACAGTAACATAAAGTAGGTGATGCTGTTACGCAAGATTTTAGTTCTGGGTTTCCGAGATTACATCATACTTAATGTGGAACTGCCAGGCTAGACCAGTGGTTCCCACATGTTCGTGCCCTGGCCCAACAAAGCCTTTAGCGGTTTCCTGGGCCACAGCCCAGACTTAAACGACATACCAGTAATCTGTCATCACTGGGACCATTGGCTTGGCCCAGCACAATTCGGCTCTCAAGGACTGAGCCGCCCATCCCCGGTCTGGGTATTAAGGCTAATGTCTCCTATTGTGTTGTTCAGTGGTGTGTGTGTAGGCCTGGCATGGCTTAATATGCACTATATGTGTCCAACCACCTCAATTCGGTCTTATGTAGCAAAATTTCAAATTGTGATTTTTACATTGGATTTAAGTAGACTCAGAGCTAGTAAATGGTAAATCAACACTACAGTTGAGGAACAATGGGAAAGTAATTCTGCTTTGAAAGTTGATAAACTTTTAACCCCACTTTTGAGAAAATGATCCTTGAATGTTTTGATACACCTACTGGAGAGCTCTTCTTTGTCTACACCCATTCAGCATTGTTCACACCCTCTTAAGCCTTAGTCCCACCCATCTCTTTAATAATTCAATGAGGCCATGTGCTAAACAGAGTGAGTACGGTAGTGTACTAAACAACCAAAGATTTCAAGACTAAAGGCTGGTTTATACTACTTCTATCCACATGTATGTATACAGTTGTCACAGTGACATCATGAACATTCTATTGTCATCCGACATCAAAACGACAGGCTGTATGACATCAGCAGCCTGCTGGTCCAAAATAGCATAACTGGTGTATTTTAACACCAATAAACCCATCTGTTTCAAATAGAATTTAGTATATGTCCATCTAGCAAACCAGGAAACTAAAAGCAACTTTCTAAACAATGTTTTGTTTCTTGCTTGTTAGCTAGCTAGCTAACGTTAAGTTAGCCAGTTCAAATAAAGACCATATCATATAGCTGACAATGTCTTAACTTTAGCTAATTTCTATACATTATTACAGGAAAATAAACTCACAACAAGATCATAATTTAGAAGTTAATGGCAAGCTAATTACAGAAAATAGCTTATGGTTGAGTGTGACAAAATAAAAGCAGGGCATTCTACCGGATAATTTTAGAACTTGGACATTGTCTCAGTGACCTAACGTTATATCCTAATTTGACTTTGGTACAGGTCATGTTGTTCTTCACATGACCGACTCTGGTAAACACACACTATATATAAAAAATATATATACATGTATTTGTTTGCAATCAAACGCCTGAATTTTTTCCATCTCGTTAGCTATCATGCTCTGCTTCCACCGGGTATTCCACTGTTTTCAAAACTCGGTCCTCCAGAAAGTGGAGTACGTTAGCAACACTTTTACAGTTCTTCGTGATATCTTTCAAAAAAACTGCATTAGAAAGGATTACCTACACATATTGAGCAGCTCATGTTATCTACCGTCCCTATCACTACCCGGAGAAATGTAAGGCGCCAAATTCAAAATCCAAAAGTAGAATTATAAAACATTCATCAATATACAAGTGTTGCATAGTCTTCAAAAGCTTAGACTCTTGGCAATCTCACAGCGTTGTCAGATTTCAAAAAGGCTTTACGGCGAAAGCACAACATTTGATTGTCTGAGGACAGCACCTCACATATTTTCTGCATTAGCATCATTTCATAACCAGCACGGGTCTCACAAAACACACACAAAGAGCTAAAATAAATCGCTTACCTTTGATGATCTTCTGCTGAGGGCAATCCGAAGTGTCCAAGCAAGACAATCCATGTTCCTTTTGTTAGAAAAAGTCATTGTTTATATCCATAAATCTCCGTTTGGTTGGCGCGTTATGTTCAGAAAATCCACCGTCCACTCGCCCATTGTACAGCGAAGAGAAAGCGTTCAAATTATACCTATCAACTTTGCCCAAACAAATCAAACATAATTTATAATGTATCCTTAGGTACACTTTTATGTACAGTCATGGCCAAAAGTGGACACCACCAGTACAGAGCTTGATCAGGAATGGCAGCAGGCAGGTGTGAGTGCATCTGAAGCCACTTCTCTCCAGGAAAAACATCAGGGACAGACTGATATTCTGCAAAAGGTACAGGGATTGGACTACTGAGGACTGGGGTTAAGTCATTTTCTCTGATGAATCCCTTTTCCGATTGTTTGGGCCTTCCGGAAAAAAGCTTGTCCGGAGAAGATGAGGTGAGCGCTACCATCAGTCCTGTGTTATGCCAACAGTAAAGCATCCTGAGACCATTCATGTGTGGGGTTGCTTCTCAGCCAAGGGAGTGGGCTCACTCACAATTTTGCCTAAGAACACAGCCATGAATAAAGAATGGTACCAACACATCCTCCAAGAGCAACTTCTCCCAACCATCCAGGAACAGTTTGGTGGCGAACAATGCCTTTCCAGCATGATGGAGCACCTTATCATAAGGCAAAAGTGATAACTAAGTGGCTCGGGGAACAAAACATCGATATTTTGGGTCCATGGCCAGGAAACTCCCAGACCTTAATTCCATTGAGAACGTGTGGTCAATCCTCAAGAGGCGGGTGAACAAACAAAAACCCACAAATTCTGACAAACTCCAAGCATTGATTATGCAAGAATGGGCTGCCATCAGTCAGGATGTGGCCCAGAAATTAATTGACAGCATGCCAGGGCGGATTGCAGTGGTCTTGAAAAAGAAGGGTCAACACTGCAAATATTGACTCTTTGCATCAACTTAATGTAATTGTCAATAAAAGCCTTTGACACTTATGAAATGCTTGTATATATACTTCAGTATTCCATAGTAACATCTGACAAAAATATCTAAAGCCACTGAAGCAGAAAACTTTGTGGAAATTAATTTTTGTGTCATTCTCAAAACTTTTGGCCACGACTGTATATTAACTATAATAATTCACACGAATAATATCCTAAACGATAGAAAAGGAAAATCCCGACGAGGGCGCTCACGGTCTCGCGCTAAAAACACAAAAGCCACTTCCTCCCTCCACTTACATATTCTTCTTCTGTAAGGTTGTTTTCCATGGTAAACGCATGAAACCTTGTCTAAAGACTGTTGACATCTAGTGGAAGCCATAGGTACTGCAACCTGGGTCCTAAGTTACAGCAAATCCCATAGTAAACCATTAGAAAAAAGGCTGGCAGTCTGGCAGTCCGACGGACTAATCTGGGTTTGGCGGATGCCAGGAGAACGCTACCTGCCTGAATGCCTAGTGCCAACTCTAAAGTTTAGTAGGAGGAATAATGGTCTGGGGCTGTTTTTCATGGTTTGAGCTAGGCCACTTAGTTCCAGTGAAGGGAAATCTTAACACTACAGCATACAATGACATTCTAGACAATTCTGTGCTTCCAACTTTGTGGCAACAGTTTTGGGAAGGCCCTTTCCTGTTTCAGCATGACAATGCCCCCGTGCACAAAGCGATGAGCTGGTGTCCACATACTTTTGGTCATGTAGTGTAGGTGCTGAAAGATGGATAATGCTGCATGGTGTGTTGGTTGATTGGTATTACATTTTTGATATGATCACGATAATTGAATGTGTTTGTGCGTGAGGCATTGGCTGGACATGTGAGGTAGATTGTGTGTGTGGGTGTTGTCTGTTGCTTCTTACCTTTCAATAGTTCTCTCTGTCTGTATATGGGGCTACTTGTGAGCCTTTCAGAGAGAAGCTGTGTGTGTGCGTGTGTGTGTGTGTGTGTGTGCGTTGATATATTTGTCCATGTGTATGTGGGAGAGAGATATCATATTTCATGTCTGTAGTTTGAATTGAGGAAGTCTCTCTCATGTCAGAGCGGCAGCATCAGTTTCCGCTGTGACTGAGGCTCTAAAGGAGGAAGAGATTAGCGGAAGGGGAGCACTTCCTTTAAACCAGCCCCTTCGACCGCCCCTTTCTCTCCCTGGTGCTCTCTCTGTCGCCTCTCCCTTACAAACACACAGAAGCCTTAGACTGAGGCCTTGGGTAACTCCCCTGGATAACCAGCCACTGAAGTCTGAAGAGACACGCTTAGTGCTGAACGCACTCTCTCCTCCACAGAAAGGACAGAGTAGCTTCACCGGCTCAAGCCGAGCCAGCTTCAGGTCAACTGGACCCTGAGGACTAACATATTGTGTGTTTGTGCTACTAGGGCTGGTAGCAGATATCTCGGTCTCTTTCCTGGCCTGCCAGGGTCACACAGCTCTCAGTACGGTAAGCCACACGGCAGCTTTCTACACACAGATACACGCACACACACACATATACACACACAAACACACACACACACATCCAAATGTTTATGTTGGATGTATCTGTTATTGGCAGATATTTCAGTAATGTTTCACGGCAGGGATGGGGAAGTAGCCAAGTGGAAATATACAATGGGTACTGGATAGCGTAACATTGTGTGTTTAGAGTGTCTGTTATTAACAGCAAGTTTTGATTTAAGAGGTCTGCCAACGAGAAGTACAAGGCTGAGACACTGTGTGTGTGCGTGTGTGCGTACACGTGTGCCTGCGTGTCAGAGGATGTTGAATGTGTGTGTTAATGCAACTGAAATGATTTGGTATGGAGGGTGCCCCATGTGACTGCAGCGTGCCTTGCACCTGTTCTTGTCCTTCGCAAGCTTCTCTGCTGCCCCCTCTCATTCACTCACTCACTCACACACACACACTCTCTCTCTTTCTTTCTCTCTCTCTTTCAGCCTGGCAGGAAGGAAACCTCGGAGTGTGCTGGCAGCATGCCATGTTAAATTAAAAGTCCAACATCTGTGTATGTGTGTGTGTGTGTGTGATGGTCACCAGAGAACTTTCCATGTGTGTTAGGGATTTTCTGTGTGGTGTATGTTTTAGACGGATGAGGGGGAGGAGAGAGGAGGAGGAAAAGAGGAAGAGAGAGAGATTGTGTAGCACAGCTGTCTTGCTCCATCTCACACTGACTGTTCCTGTTCCTGTTTCAGTCAGTCTGAGACAGAGGCTGCAGTCCAAATTCAAAGTAGACAGCCCTCTGCCCTAAACCCTCAGCCCTTGAATGACATTTTACATCGTCACATCCAAATGTACCTTAAATGTCCCTTGACAAAGCGAGGGAGAGTAATGATCAGAGAGGCAACGTCCTTGGTGGAAAGCTTAAAAACAACCAGCCTAAAACTATTCATGTGCCTAGCAAGCTAACATAGCTGACTAGCACTCCTGTCAGGTAGCTAGCGAGCTACAACTACCCATAGCCGGCTAGCTAGTTTTATAGTATGGCAATTTATTCTAATACATTTCAGAATTGCAAAAAATATGTTTATGAAGCTAGCTACGTTTTATAGGGTCCTCACTACGAGACTAAGCCAATTTGCCAACGCTAAAATTAATGTCATCTACACTAACGGTGAAAAGTTTTAAAACTACTCATTCAAGGGTTTTTCTTTATTTTGATTATTTTCTACATTGTAGAATAATAGTGAAGACATCAATACTATGAAATAACACAGTGGAATCATGTACAGTTGAAGTCGGAAGTTTACATACACCTTAGCCAAATATATTTAAACTAAATTTTTTAAAATTCCTGACATTTAAGCCTAGGTCAGTTAGGAACACCACTTTATTTTAAGAATGTGAAATGTCAGAATAATAGTAGTGAGAATTATTTATTTCAGCTTTTATTTCTTTCATCACATTCCCAGTGGGTCAGACGTTTACATACACCCAATTAGTATTTGGTAGCATTGCCTTTAAATTGTTTAACTTGGGTCAAACATTTCGGGTAGCCTTCCACAAGCTTCCCATAATAAGTTGGGTGAATTTTGGCCCATTTCTCCTGACAGAGCTGGTGTAACTGAGTCAGGTTTGTAGACCTCCTTGCTCGCACACACTTTTTGAGGTCTGCCCACACATTTTCTATAGGATAGAGGTCAGGGCTATGTGATGGCCACTCCAATACCTTGACTTTGTTATCCTTAAGCCATTTTGCCACAACTTTGGAAGTATGCTTGGGGTCATTGTCCATTTGTAAGATCCATTTGCGACCAAGCTTTAACTTCCTGACTGATGTCTTGAGATGTTGCTTCAATATATCCACATAATATTCCATCCTCATAATGCCATCTATTTTGTGAAATGCACTAGTCCCTCCTGCAGCAAAGCACCCCCACAACATGATGCTGCCACCCCCGTGCTTCACGGTTGGGATGGTGTTCTTCGGCTTGCAAGCCTCCCCCTTTTTCCTCCAACCATAACGATGGTCATTATGGCCAAACAGTTCTATTTTTGTTTCATCAGACCAGAGGACATTTCTCCAAAAAGTACGATCTTTGTCCCCATGTGCAGTTGCAAACCGTAGTCTGGCTTTTATATGGCGGTTTTGGAGCAGTGGCTTCTTCCTTGCTGAGCGGCCATTCAGGTTATGTCGATATAGGACTCGTTTTACTGTTTCCTCCAGCATCTTCACAAGGTCCTTTGCTGTTGTTCTGGGATTGATTTGCACTTTTCGCACCAAAGTACATTCATCTCTATGAGACAGAACGCGTCTCCTTCCTGAGCGGTATGACGGCTGCGTGGTCCCATGGGGTTATACTTGCATACTATTGTTTGTACAGATGAACGTGGTACCTTCAGGCGTTTGGAAATTGCTCCCAAGGATTTTTCTGAGGTCTTGTCTGATTTCTTTTGATTTTCTCATGATGTCAAGCACAGAGGCACTGAGTTTGAATGTAGGCCTTGAAATACATCCACAGGTATACCTCCAATTGACTCAAATGATGTCAATTAGCCTATCAGAAGCTTCTAAAGCCATGACATAGTTTTCTGGAATTTTCCACGCTGTTTAAAGGCACAGTCAACTTAGTGTATGTAAACTTCTGACCCACTGGAATTGTGATACAGTGAGTTATAAGTGAAATAATCTGTCTGTAAACAATTTTTGGAAAAATTACTTGTGTCATGCACAAAGTAGATGTCCTAACCGACTTGCCAAATCTATAGTTTGTTAACAAGAAATTTGTGGAGTGGTTGTAAAACGAGTTTTAATGACTCCAACCTAAGTGTATGTAAACTTCCGACTTCAACTGTACATAATTCCCAAACATTCTTATAATTTATGAAAACGTGAAAATTATTAGTGCTCGCTTGTCAGATTTTTTTTTTTTAAGTGTCATAATCTTCCAGGGGGTGTATGTGAATGGATTTGAACTAGATTTAATCTAGCTAAAATGCTGTCAGTTCCAATTTTAACAATATTGAGTGACTTGATGACAGATTAGATGTATGAAATCAGTGATTGTTGTATTTCCCTGCCTGCCTGTCTGTCTGAGGTAGATATTTATTCTCTTCCAATCATTTTTGAATGTTTTATTCTTCCTTCAATCATATTCCTACTCTTCCGCCCCACCCACCTCCTGTCTCTGTGGCAATGTGGTGTGTCTCCATGGTGATGCTCGGGTGAATTGCTGCCTCTAGTTGATCATGAGGTGTCATGAGACTCATCAGAGTCAATCTCTCTCTCTCTATTGCATCCTTGTTCTCCAATATCTATCCACATTCATGTTGAATTCCACTCCCCCCTATTCTCTCCCTTCCTTTCCCATGTCCTCTCTCTGCTTCATCCCTAGACTGGTACCCATCAACCTCCTATAAAAACATCTGAATATGATTTCTGATCTCTCTTTGTCTCTGTATATCTCTCTCTCTCTGTCTCTCGCTCTCTCTGTCTCTCTCACTGTCTGTCTCTCTCTCTCTCTCTCTCCAGCTCCTCTCATGCTGACTGAGAATGGATAACGTTCAGAATGGGGTTCAGATCGGAGACAAAAAGTTCATCAGCAAGTAAGGCATACACGCATACACACATACACGGATGTATGTAATAATAAAATGTGTGTAAATTAATTGATTGTTGTCATTAAAGTTGTCTTTCTGTCTTCAGGGCAACAGTCCTGTCCCACCTTAAAACCTACAACCTCTATTATGATGGACAGAACCTGCAGTTGAGACACAGAGAGGTATCGGTAGTGCGTGTGTGTTGGTGTAAATCAAATAAAATTGTATTAGTCACATGCGCCGAATACAACACATGTAGACCTTACAGTGAAATGCTTACTAACAAGCCCTTAACCAACAATGCAGTTTTAAGAAAATACTTTTTTTTTTAAAGTAAGAGATAAGAATAACAAATAATTAAAGAGCAACAGTAAATAACAATAGCGGGGCTATATACAGGGGTACCGGTAGAGTCAATGTCAATGTGCGGGGGCACCGGTGTCGGGATAATTGAGGTAATATGTACATGTAGGTAGAGTTATGAAAGTGACTATACATAGATAATAACAGAGTATCAGCAGCGTTCCAGGGTGGGGGGGGGGGGG